>JAVIAB010000047.1:10241850-10685286 GCA_032433765.1 Megaustenia siamemsis | reverse complement strand
TCATCGCTCACGGGCAGTCCTATTGGTACCAAGGTAACCCTGTCATTAAATTGTGACAAACACGAACACAGCTTTCTGGTTGTACGACTATTGGTTGTACGTCATCAATGGCCTCCGAGATGTGGGAGGGGCACAGGACTTCGACAAGCATGTGTCCAACGTCCTCCTTCAAATGAAAGAGATGGGAGTTAAGATGGGCACAGTCTGAAACTAGAAACTTAGTGGCCGTGTAAGAAGACTTATCAACCAACACAGAACTGAAGTCGTCAGTCGCTGGACACTGCGGGAATTGATGAGGAGGGAATCTGTGCACCTATGGACTGTTCGGAGTGTAATGATGATGACCCGCAAATAATCTGCCAACCAATCTCTCCTTCACATACCACGCTTATGGGGACAATTATTCTGTTTATGTTATAGTGTTATCACTTGTTCTGTTTCTGTTATCACTTATTCTGTTTCTGTTATAGTGTTATCACTTATTCTGTTTCTCTGTTATAGTGCTATCAGTTATTCTGTTTCTGTTATAGTGTTATCAGTTATTCTGTTTCTGTTATAGTGCTATCAATTATTCTGTTTCTGTTATAGTGTTATCAGTTATTCTGTTTCTGTTATAGTGTTATCACTTATTTTGTTTCTGTTATAGTGTTATCAGTTATTCTGTTTTCTATTGTAGTGTTTTATTATTCTTTTTCTTTTTTTGTTATAGTGTTATCAGTTATTATGTTTTCTGTTATAGTGGTATCACTTATTTTCTCTCTCCTCTCTCTCTCTCTCTCTCTCTCTCTCTCTCTCTCTCTCTCTCTGCGATCAAGACTCAATCAGAGTAGGATTCCAGACTCTCTCATGAAATCAGTTGTCTGTTTAAGTGAATCGATTGTCCCATATAGTTTCTCTTCTCCGCGAAGTGGGCATGGACCACATTGCTCTTCTCAGGTCTGTGTACCTGGGGGCAATCCTGTAGAACATGTTTTGTAGTCATATTGTCCAGTGTATAGGCTGGTTGTACCTATTTTGAATTTGGTGAACATGTGATTTCTCATTCTATTGTGTCCAGTGCGTAGGCGAAGTATGATGACTTGATCCCTCCTTGATAGTTGGTGGTATCCGTCACTCTCGTTATCTCTCGTTATGCTTTGGGTGTTCTCGTTTCCATTTTTTTAAGGAACTGACCCTTGAGGATGGATTTGGCTTCATCATAATAACTGAGCGGATGGTTCTTTTGTGGTAATCTCCCTCCCTCTTTAGGCTAATTTGTCTGCGCGTTCGTTCCCGTGTATATTACAGTGTGATGGTATCCACTGAATGACTACTCTCTAGAAGTTATTGCATAGTTGGTCCAGGTTGTTCTCAAGTCACCTAGTTCATTGTTCTTGGGCTTTTTAGAGCTGATAGTACTGACAGTGCATCAGTCAGAATCACCAATTTATTGTGCATGTTATTTGTGTGTTGAGTAGCCAGTGTTGCAGCATCTCTGATGGCCTCAGTTTCTGATTTAAAGTTGTTTGTGAGAATTTTCCAGTAGCTATTGACTTGGTGATCTAGTCCTGATTATTCAGCGTCAAAAAACACACCCTCCCCCTCCATTTCTGTTGGCATTTGTAGCAGAATCATCTGTGTATATGTGGGACCAAGAGTCCTGTGTGTAGGTATCGTGTATGTGTTTTTTCTGCTACGTGTTTTCTTTCTGTGTCTGATTGGGTGCCTTTTTTCATGATTCTTGTTATATTTTCCTTAAGTTCTGGTATTTTATGTTTTTTCATGAGGAGACATATCAGATGGGCCCAAGGGTTTCGATATTGTTTGGGAAAGTACTGGGTCTCCAGTAGTTAGTTCATTGGCAATTGCAGCGAAGTTGCTCCTCTTTAGTCGTACAATTCCGGAACCAGTTATTCTTTGGTGCATGGGGTGGCTAAGGAGCCTTCTATATTTCTCCCGCTTGTTGCAATACTTTAGTGACCCGTCTGTCATCTAAGGGTTGTAAACCTGTTACTGTTTCTAGAGTCTTGATAGGTGTAGATTTCATAGCACCAGTGATGATACGGGCAGCTTGGTTCTATGTTCTGTTAATTTTGTTAAGGTTTAATTTGGAAGCCATGGCCCAGGCTGTAATTCCATACTCTAGAACTGGTCTGACTCTTCCTACGTATAGTCTTTTCAAAATATTGCTGTCTGCCCCCCAGTCCGTTCCTGCCAATTTCTTCATAATATTTGTTCGTTTTCTGGCTTTTTTCCTTGCTTTGTCTATCTGATTTTTTCCAAGTCATTCTGCGATTCATGGTGACGCCAAGATATGTTGGGTTTTGGTCAATAGGGAGTGTATGGTCTTGTATCTTCAAGTCTGCAGAGAGTGTGTTTCTTGATAGGCTGAAAATTGTATATGTAGTTTTTTTTTTGTGATTGGTAAGAACCAGGTGTTCGTCCATTTTTCAAGTTCACCTAGGGCATCTTGCATCCTGGTTTCCAGCCACCGACATACTTTCCTCGCGAGCCCATAACGCCAGATCATCTGCGTATATTGCTGAGTGTATTCTGGGTGGAATGTCCCTTACGATGTCATTTATGAAATTAAAAAGAGTGTTGGGGACTAGACTCCTCCTTGTGGGACATCTTGTTCGATAGAGACCTTCTTACTTAGTTGACCTTGAACTTGTACACTGGCCGTTCTATCTGAAGGTTTGAGAGACCCAATTGATAAACGACCCTGGATGCCAAGTCTAAAAAGCTTGTTCTTTAAACCCTCGCGCCAAACCTATCAAAGGCATTCTCCATGTCGACCCACACTGCCAATGTGTGTTTCTTTTCTTGTAGAGCATCCTCTATTTCCTGGGCAATGTAGGTGACCAGGTCTTCAGTTGATCTGTGCTGACGGAAGCCACTTTGTTGTGGTACGATTTGTTGTTTTGTCTCCAAATGCCACATAAGTCTTCTGTTAACCAGCCTTTCCATGAGTTTACTCAGGCAACTCAGTAGGCTAATTGGTCTATAGCTACTTGTGTCTAGTGGGTCTTTTCCACGCTTCAGGATGGGCACCATAATAGCTTCTTTCCAGATTGCCGGCACATGACCTCTCTTCCAGCTAGCATTTATTATCCTTATAAGCTGGCTCTTGGCTTTCTGTCCCAGATTTAGGAACATTTCTTTGGAGATTCCATCTTTACCAGGGGAACTTTTGAGCTTCAATCCTTTGAGGGCAAAATCTAATTCAGTTGGGGTAAAGATGGTCGTCTGATGCTCTTCTGTGCTAAAGGCATGTGTTTTGCATCTTGGGTTTCCCGTCTTGCAGCTTTCTGTTTGTCTATTGGAATGTTTATCTGCTAATGTTTTGTAAGTCTCTATCAGTAGATTTGCTGCCCTTTTGCCTGTGAGGATGTTCTGATTGCGTGTTAATATATTGGAGGTCGGCAGTTGTTTTCGTCGCTCATAGCTTTCGCAAGTTTCCATAGTTTATGACCATTTTTGTCTAGATTAAGGCTCTCTGTTTTGTCTATCCAACTCTGTCTTGTTGATATCATGACCTCACGTCTGTATTTGGCGAGGCTGCTTTGTAGGCAATGTTGCTCTCTGTGCTGTGTGATGTTTCAGCTAGTTCTCTGGCAGAGTCCAGTTCCTCTTCTAGTCTTTGTATTTCCTTGCTCCAGTATGGCTTGTAGTTTGTTCTTGCTCCTCTAGGAATGGATTCTTTAGCAGCTCTCAGGATTCCATTTGTTAACCGCTCTATCATATTATTGACCTTCTTCTCGTGGGTGTTGATAGGCGCAGTATATGCATCAGTGAGCCTTGCAAACTTTGCCCAATCTGCTCTCTTATAGTTCCAGCAGGGAAGAGGTATTTGCAACTCCTGTTTGTGAGCAAGAGCCACTGAAAGTTTGACTGGTCTATGGTCAATATCTCCAAGTTGGTTCAGCACTTTTCTGGTTATTTTGATAGATATGTTTCCAGTTGCAAATGCTAGGTTGGGAGTGGAAGTTGTTTTCCATCTTCTTGAGTAGAAGGTGGGGGGGTCCTCCCTAGAGTTTGTGAGGAATAGGTTGTTGTCTATTTCCCATTCTTCCACTTCTTCACCTCGAACAATTGGACTCCTTATATCCCATCTTTCAGAGTGGCTGTTAAAGTCTCCTACTACCAGACACTTTGATGGTGTTATTTCCATTGACTCCAGTTTCAGTAATTTGTCTTTGGACAGTATATATTAAATATCCTTATAATAGCGGAGTTAATGTATAGGTCTGTACCAATGATCTCTGCCTCTCCGTTTGTGACTACATCTATCAGTTTTGCTGGATTGAAATTTTTATTAAGTATAAGAATTCTACCCTTGTGACCTTCCCTGTCTTGTCTAAATGTTTGGTAGCCCTGATCATAAATCTGTGCTAAAGAAGGATAAAGATGAGTTTCCTGGATGCAGGCAAGTCTATCTCCTCCTCTGCCAGTCTGATTGTTAGAGCTTGTTTTTTGTGGTATATGCCCTCCACATTCCAGTGTATTATGTTCAGCTGTTTCTTGAAGCCTTTCCGGTCAGCGGTAGTTTCTATCATAATTAGAGTCTGTTAGATCCAGTCTGATTGATTACTTGTTAGAACGTTGCACTGTGTTCTGCGCCAGTGGCCCAGTGCATCCGATTTCAGCCAGCATTTTATTCAGATTTGTTTTCCTTTGCCTTTGATTGTCCCCAATCATCCTGCAAGACAGCAGATTGTCTTTTCTGTAGGTGGATTCTGCCCTTAGATGGTCGGCCCTCCCAGGTTACGAGCACCATATGCCCAAGCTTGATGTAGTAATTAGTTGGTGATTAGACCATCACCATCACACATCAAACAACAGACTATAAGACCATCCTAACTATCATGAACTTCCGGGAGTCTCACCGATGCTGACAAGTCATGTTATGACAAGTATTTTAAACTAAAAGTTCTACCTGATTATATACGAATATATGATGAAACATGTAATTTACTATTTGGATAGTTTGTCAAAGAAGGTGTTGATCTCCTCCTGCGTTAGTGGACGCATGGTTTTTTACTAATTTGGTTCATTTAAGACAGCGTCCACAAGAGTCAGAGTGAAATGAATCTCCATTGTCGCCAACCCTCGATGCAGGGAGAAAGCACGACAAGATTGTGTTCTGAGCTTATACTCCAGGCACTGTGCTAGTAAAAGCTAAACTATAATGGCCGCCGTTGAGAATGAATGAAATTCTGCAAATTCAGATCTTGGCCGTTGGGCTTTGTTCAAACGCAAACAAGCGTCCATCTTGGTGATCAGTTATTTTGTTTCTGTTTTAGTGTTATCATTGATAATCTTCTTACGTCATTACCATTTAGTATTGTCAGTTATAGTGTTATAACCGATCGTATACTATCGTTGTAGTATTGGCAGTTATCGTGTTGTAGTTCTTTCTATAACCATAGCTGAACGTAACCATGAGTCCAGCACAAAGAAACTGTCAATAGCTGCACGTAGCGCACACACGCTAGAGATGATTGTCGACAGCTGCACGTAGCGCACACACGCTAGAGATGATTGTCGACAGCTGCACGTAGCGCACACACGCTAGAGAAGGCTGTCGTCAGCTGCACGTAGCACACCAACGCTAGAGATGATTGTCGACAGCTGCACGTAGCGCACACACACGCTAGAGAAGATTGTCGACAGCTGCACGTAGCGCACACACGCTAGAGAAGATTGTCGACAGCTGCACGTAGCGCACACACTGTTGCACATAAACACACACGCCACACACACACACCACACACACACACACGCACACACACACACACACACACACACACTAGAGAAATTCGTCACTGAGGAAACATCTGGTCAGAACTACAAATTTTGATCAGGATGAGAGCATACAATATGATGGGACTAGGGAACAATCAACAACCAGAATCAAAATAAATAGGGGACTCGGGAACAATCAAACAAGTAGAATAAAATAGAGGACTCGGGAACAATCAAACAAGTAGAATAAAATAGGGACTCGGGAACAATCAAACAAGTAGAATAAAATAGGGACTCGGGAACAATCAAACAAGTAGAATAAAATAGAGGACTCGGGAACAATCAAACAAGTAGAATAAAATAGAGGACTCGGGAACAATCAAACAAGTAGAATAAAATAGAGGACTCGGGAACAATCAAACAGTAGAATAAAATAGGGGACTCGGAACAATCAAACAAGTAGAATAAAATAGGGGGCTCGGGAACAATCAATCAGAATAAAATAGGGGACTCGGGAACAATCAAACACCATAATCAGAATAAAATAGGGGACCCGGGAACAACCAAACAAGCATAATAAAATAGGGACTAGGGAACATTCAAACAATCAGAATAAAATAGGGGACTCGGGAACAATCAAACAATCAGAATAAAATAGGGGACTAGGGAACATTCAAACAATCAGAATAAAATAGGGGACTAGGGAACAATCAAACAAGCAGAATAAAATAGGGGACTCGGGAACAATCAATCAGAATAAAATAGGGGACCCGGGAACAACCAAACAAGCATAATAAAATAGGGGACCCGGGAACAATCAAACAATCAGAATAAAATAGGGGACCGGGAAACAATCAAACAATCAGAATAAAATAGGGGACCCGGAACAATCAAACAATCAGAATAAAATAGGGGACTAGGAAACATTCAAACAATCAGAATAAAATAGGGGACTAGGAAACATTCAAACAAGCATAATAAAATAGGGGACCCGGAACAATCAAACAAGCAGAATAAAATAGGGGACTAGGAACATTCAAACAAGCAGAATAAAATAGGGGACCCGGGAACAATCAAACAAGCAGAATAAAATAGGGGACTAGGGAACATTCAAACAATCAGAATAAAATAGGGGACTAGGAACATTCAAACAATCAGAATAAAATAGGGACTAGGAAACATTCAAACAAGCAGAATAAAATAGGGGACCCGGGAACAATCAAACAAGCAGAATAAAATAGGGGACTAGGGAACATTCAACAAGCAGAATAAAATAGGGGACTAGGAACAATCAAACAAGCAGAATAAAATAGGGGACTAGGAAACATTCAAACAAGCAGAATAAAATAGGGGACTAGGGAACATTCAAACAAGCAGAATAAAATAGGGGACCCGGGAACAATCAAACAAGCAGAATAAAATAGGGGACTAGGAACATTCAAACAAGCAGAATAAAATAGGGGACTAGGAAACATTCAAACAATCAGAATAAAATAGGGGACTAGGAACATTCAAACAAGCAGAATAAATAGGGGACTAGGAAACATTCAAACAAGCAGAATAAAAATAGGGGACTAGGAAACATTCAAACAAGCAGAATAAAATAGGGGACCCGGGAACAATCAAACAAGCAGAATAAAATAGGGGACTAGGGAACATTCAAACAAGCAGAATAAAATAGGGGACTAGGGACAATCAAACAAGCAGAATAAAATAGGGGACTAGGGAACATTCAAACAATCAGAATAAAATAGGGGACTAGGAACATTCAACAATCAGAATAAATAGGGGACTAGGAAACATTCAAACAAGCAGAATAAAATAGGGGACCCGGGAACAATCAAACAAGTAGAATAAAATAGGGGACTAGGGAACATTCAACCAAGCAGAATAAAATAGGGGACCCGGGAACAATCAAACAATCAGAATAAAATAGGGGACTAGGGAACATTCAAACAATCAGAATAAAATAGGGGACTAGGAAACATTCAAACAATCAGAATAAAATAGGGGACTAGGAAACATTCAAACAATCAGAATAAAATAGGGGACTAGGGAACATTCAAACAATCAGAATAAATAGGGGACTAGGAAACATTCAAACAAGCAGAATAAAATAGGGGACCCGGGAACAATCAATCAGAATAAAAATAGGGGACTAGGAAACATTCAAACAATCAGAATAAAATAGGGGACTAGGAAACATTCAAACAATCAGAATAAAATAGGGGACTAGGAAACATTCAAACAAGCAGAATAAAATAGGGGACTAGGAAACATTCAAACAAGCAGAATAAAATAGGGGACCCGGGAACAATCAATCAGAATAAAATAGGGGACTAGGAAACATTCAAACAATCAGAATAAATAGGGGACTAGGAAACATTCAAACAATCAGAATAAAATAGGGGACTAGGAAAATTCAAACAATCAGAATAAAATAGGGGACTAGGGAACATTCAAACAAGCAGAATAAAATAGGGGACTAGGAAACATTCAAACAATCAGAATAAAATAGGGGACTAGGAAACATTCAAACAATCAGAATAAAATAGGGGACTAGGAAACATTCAAACATCAGAATAAAATAGGGGACTAGGGAACATTCAAACAAGCAGAATAAAATAGGGGACTAGGAAACATTCAAACAAGCAGAATAAAATAGGGGACCCGGGAACAATCAAACAAGCAGAATAAAATAGGGGACTAGGGAACATTCAAACAATCAGAATAAAATAGGGGACTAGGAAACATTCAAACAAGCAGAATAAAATAGGGGACCCGGGAACAATCAAACAATCAGAATAAAATAGGGGACCCGGGAACAATCAAACAAGCAGAATAAAATAGGGGACCGGGAACAATCAAACAATCAGAATAAAATAGGGGACCCGGGAACAACCAAACAAGCAGAATAAAATAGGGGACTCGGGAACAATCAAACAATCAGAATAAAATAGGGGACTAGGAAACATTCAAACAATCAGAATAAAATAGGGGACCCGGGAACAATCAAACAATCAGAATAAAATAGGGGACCCGGGAACAACCAAACAAGCAGAATTAAATAGGGGACTCGGGAACAATCAAACAATCAGAATAAAATAGGGGACCCGGGAACAATCAAATAAGCAGAATAAAATAGGGGACTCGGGAACAATCAAACAATCAGAATAAAATAGGGGACTCGGGAACAATCAATCAGAATAAAATAGGGGACTCGGGAACAATCAAACAATCAGAATAAAATGGGGGACTCGGGAACAATCAAACAATCAGAATAAAATAGAGGACCCGGGAACAATCAAACAAGCAGAATAAAATAGGGGACTCGGGAACAATCAAACAATCAGAATAAAATAGGGGCTCGGGAACAATCAAACAATCAGAATAAAATAGAGGACCCGGGAACAATCAAACAATCAGAATACAATGACATATAGAAACCGCGTAGAGTAATATTTGCAGGACAAGTGAAGCTAGAAATAGCGAGCAAAATGTACACACACCTAACGAAATTATGAACAAAATAAGAAAGAAAGAAAAATGTGTACAGGTGTAAATGTGAATAAGTTGAAAGAGAGGACAACAGAGAGAGAGAGAGAGAGAGAGAGAGAGTCTGGCAGTTATATACCAAAATTGTACAGAGATATTCTTTCCGGAACGGGCCTGGGAAACAGTAAGTCACTGCCACATCTATTGCTGGGCGTAGGCTGTCCAGGTGTTCCCCACCCATCTTGTGTCCACAGAGGGATGCACGACATCGACACCGGTCTTGAACACAAGACAAGATGGCCACGATTCATGCGTCAATATTTGTGATTTTATGAAAGCGAAAAGTTCGTAATTCTCGTAGATGTTCCGTGATTATTTCTTTACTGGTAGTTATTAAAATATAGATTCATAATTTCCGTGATGGATGTGAATATGTGAATATGTGAATATGTGATCTTCCTGTTTGTGAAGGATATAGCTGAAGTACGGCACACATAGTGGAGCTGTTTCCAGCGAGACTAGAAGTTTATGATCGAGTCTTAGAAGTCAGCGTTTCACCTCAAATAATTTCTGCTCTCTCTCTCTCTCTCTCTCTCTCTCTCTCTCTGAGTATCTGTGTCTTGGATGTTTCACCTCAAATAAATTCTACTCTCTCTCTCTAACTCTCTCTCTCTGTGTCTTGGAATGTTTCACCTCAAATAATTTCTGCTCTCTCTCTCTCTCTATGTGTGTATGTGTGTCTTGGAATGTTTCACCTCAAATAATTTCTTCTCTCTCTCTCTCTCTCTCTCTCTCTCTCTGTGTGTGTGTATGTGTGTCTTGGAATGTTTCACCTCAAATAATTTCTTCTCTCTCTCTCTCTCTGTGTGTGTGTGTGTATGTGTGTGTCTTGGAATGTTTCACCTCAAATAATTTCTGCTCTCTCTCTCTCTCTCTCTCTCTCTCTGTGTCTTGGAATGTTTCACCTCAAATAATTTCTGCTCTCTCTCTCTCTCTCTCTGTGTGTGTGTGTATGTGTGTCTTGGAATGTTTCACCTCAAATAATTTCTTCTCTCTCTCTCTCTGTGTGTGTGTATGTGTGTCTTGGAATGTTTCACCTCAAATAATTTCTTCTCTCTCTCTCTCTCTGTGTGTCTTGGAATGTTTCACCTCAAATAATTTCTGCTCTCTCTCTCTCTCTCTGTGTGTGTGTATGTGTGTCTTGGAATGTTTCACCTCAAATAATTTCTTCTCTCTCTCTGTGTGTGTGTGTGTATGTGTGTCTTGGAATGTTTCACCTCAAATAATTTCTTCTCTCTCTCTCTGTGTGTGTATGTGTGTCTTGGAATGTTTCACCTCAAATAATTTCTGCTCTCTATGTGTGTCTTGGAATGTTTCACCTCAAATAATTTCTGCTCTCTCTCTCTCTCTCTCTCTCTCTGTGTGTGTGTGGTGTGTGTGTATGTGTGTCTTGGAATGTTTCACCTCAAATAATTCTGCTCTCTCTCTCTCTCTCTCTGTGTGTGTGTGTGTGTATGTGTGTCTTGGAATGTTTCACCTCAAATAATTTCTGCTCTCTCTCTCTCTCTCTGTGTATGTGTGTCTTGGAATGTTTCACCTCAAATCATTTAGTGCTCTCTCTCTCTCTCTATCTATCTTTGTCTCTCTGTAGTAGTGTCTTGGAATGTTTCACCTCAAATCATTTAGTGCTCTCTCTCTCTCTCTGTAGTAGTGTCTTGGGATGTTTCACCTCAAATCATTTAGTGCTCTCTCTCTCTCTCTCTCTGTATGTGTGTCTTGGGATGTTTCACCTCAAATCATTTAGTGCTCTCTCTCTCTCTGTATGTGTGTCTTGGGATGTTTCACCTCAAATCATTTAGTGCTCCTCTCTCTCTCTCTCTGTAGTAGTGTCTTGGGATGTTTCACCTCAAATCATTTAGTTCTCTCTCTCTCTCTGTATGTGTGTCTTGGGATGTTCACCTCAAATCATTTAGTGCTCTCTCTCTCTGTAGTAGTGTCTTGGGATGTTTCACCTCAAATCATTTAGTGCTCTCTCTCTCTGTATGTGTGTCTTGGGATGTTTCACCTCAAATCATTTAGTGCGCTCTCTCTTTATCTCTCTCTCTCTCTCTCTCTGTAGTAGTGTCTTGGGATGTTTCACCTCAAATCATTTAGTGCTCTCTCTCTCTCTCTCTCTCTGTATGTGTGTCTTGGGATGTTTCACCTCAAATCATTTAGTGCTCTCTCTCTCTCTCTCTGTATGTGTGTCTTGGGATGTTTCACCTCAAATCATTTAGTGCTCTCTCTCTCTCTCTGTAGTAGTGTCTTGGGATGTTTCACCTCAAATCATTTAGTGCTCTCTCTCTCTCTGTATGTGTGTCTTGGGATGTTTCACCTCAAATCATTTAGTGCTCTCTCTCTCTCTCTGTATGTGTGTCTTGTGATGTTTCACCTCAAATCATTTAGTGCTCTCTCTCTCTCTCTCTCTCTCTCTCTGTATGTGTGTCTTGGGATGTTTCACCTCAAATCATTTAGTGCGCTCTCTCTTTATCTCTCTCTCTCTCTCTCTGTAGTAGTGTCTTGGGATGTTTCACCTCAAATCATTTAGTGCTCTCTCTCTCTCTCTCTCTCTGTATGTGTGTCTTGGGATGTTTCACCTCAAATCATTTAGTGCTCTCTCTCTCTCTCTCTGTATGTGTGTCTTGGGATGTTTCACCTCAAATCATTTAGTGCTCTCTCTCTCTCTCTCTCTGTAGTAGTGTCTTGGGATGTTTCACCTCAATCATTTAGTGCTCTCTCTCTCTCTCCTCTCTCTCTGTATGTGTGTCTTTGGATGTTTCACCTCAAATCATTTAGTGCTCTCTCTCTCTCTATGTATGTGTGCCTTGGGATGTTTCACCTCAAATCATTTAGTGCTCTCTCTCTCTCTCTCTCTCTCTCTGTATGTGTGTCTTGGGATGTTTTACCTCAAATCATTTAGTGCTCTCTCTCTGTAGTAGTGTCTTGGGATGTTTCACCTCAAATCATTTAGTGCTCTCTCTCTCTCTCTCTCTCTCTGTAGTAGTGTCTTGGATGTTTTACCTCAAATCATTTAGTGCTCTCTCTCTCTCTCTGTAGTAGTGTCTTGGGATGTTTCACCTCAAATCATTTATGCTCTCTCTCTCTCTCTCTGTATGTGTGTCTTGGGACGTTTTACCTCAATCATTTAGTGCTCCTCTCTCTCTCTCTCTCTCTCTCTGTATGTGTGTCTTGGATGTTTCACCTCAAATCATTTAGTGCTCTCTCTCTCTCTCTCTCTGTAGTAGTGTCTTGGGATGTTTCACCTCAAATCATTTAGTGCTCTCTCTCTCTATCTCTCTCTCTCTCTCTCTCTCTCTGTAGTAGTGTCTTGGGATGTTTCACCTCAAATCATTTAGTGCTCTCTCTCTCTCTCTGTAGTAGTGTCTTGGGATGTTTAACCTCAAATCATTTAGTGCTCTCTCTCTCTATCTCTCTCTCTCTGTAGTAGTGTCTTGGGATGTTTCACCTCAAATCATTTAGTGCTCTCTCTCTCTGTGTCTCTCTCTGTCTCTCTCTCTCTCTGTGTTTCTTGTAATTAAGTTATTGAACTATTTGCGGGTCATCATCGTTGCACTCCGAACATTTACATAGGTACTCAGACCTCCTCAGCAAGTCTCTCAGTGTCCAGCGACTGACGTCGCCAGTTCTGTGTTGGTTGATAAGTCTTATACGCCCACTAGGTTTCTCCTTTCTGACGTTATCTTCAGGTATGCTCCTGCCCCTCCAGATCTTGATCCTGTCATCCATGGTTGGAAAGTCAAGAAGATACCTCATTGCTACACAGGGAGTGCCCCTCGTACACCCCAGGATAATGCGCATGGCTTCATTTTGTATTTCTCCAGCCTGTCAATTTGAGTCGTACTGACAATAAGAATTGCCAGGGCATACTCGATTGGTGCGAGGACTAATCCCTGGAACAGAAGAGTAAGTAGCCCCTGCTCGATGTTGGCAGCTGCCATGACCTTCAAGGCGGCTAATCCTTGCGGGATTTTGTTATCACATGGTGGACGTGGTCCCGAAACACAGGCTGCGATCAAACTTAACTCCGAGGTATGTCATCAACTTGTACCTGGTCACCTCATCGGCTCCCATTCGTACCACCGGTGTTTCCGTATTAACGATATGATTGTTAAGTGAGAACCAAGCAACTGATGCTTTATTAGACAAGGCACCTGATACCCCACACCAGGAAGAAATGCGATCGAGTTCGTTTAGCATTGTGGAGGCGATTTCCCTTCTGTCTTCTCCCTGTCGATATACCAGAATATCATCAGCAAAAGTCATAGTTCTTCCCTCCCATCCAGCTGTTGGGCCGTGATCGTTATTGTGTACACGTTAAATAGAACTGGTGTCTCTTTGTTATATCTATAAACTTCGAGCGTGGAAAGGAATGCGCGTTTCTGTTCAAGGCGACAGAGGAGGATAGCGGTAGTAAGTAGCTATGAAGCCACTCCTCCTTAATCTGGCCACTCCGAATGCTGGCATTAAACTCTCTGGCCAGTTTTTTTCAAGTCGTCATCAGCTAAATCGCCTATGTCATCGTACCGAACATCATCTGGACCAGGAGCAGCGTTGTGTGACCTTTTAAGTGTCGTGCGAATGGCATCGGTTGTGATTGTGAGATCTTCTCCCAGCACTACATCCTCACACAATTCTGACAGTGACCCACGTATCCTCATTCTTACAGCCTCATTTCTTTGGTCAGTCTGCTTAATGTAGCGGACAAGCAGGGCCTTCCCTTTGCTCTCATCAGATTTGTGCCATATCCGGCCATTACTCTGAAAGTCGGTATGCCTCTGTGTCGTGTTGTGCCATTCATGCTCTGATGAATGCGCCAGCATGTGGCTAGCGATTTTTCTGAGCACAGTTTTTACAGAAGTCATCCATTTGGCATCCTTAGCCTGCTTAGCACATAGTTGAAAGTGCATCATTTTTTTGTCGACCTCTATATTCAGACGCTTCAAGAGCTCAGGTTGTGTTCTTCCATCCTTTCTGGCTTTCTGCCATGTCTTGGCAGTTTGTCTCTTACTCCGCCAAGCTTCCTCGACTTCTACGTTCCACCAGGGCGGCTGCGTCCATCTCTCCTGCCTCCTACGAGGGGCGCTCTGTTTTCCTATGTATGATTTTGCTAATGACGTCCTGGTCTGTTTTCTCGTAGTTGAATGTGTGGAGCTTCTTTTCTGGCTTCTATTTCTGCCTTTCTCATTGGAGGCACGTGGATAGTGATCACTTCCGTGGAACGCCAATGCACTCCACCTGCAAACCAGTGCGAAGGCGGAAGACACCAGTGCCAGGTCTATGACACTATCAGTGTCCCCCGTTTGAGTGGCCCTTATGGTTTTTCTCTTCCATCATTCAAGCACACTAACTCGTGGACACCAGGGCGTTCTCTAGGTCTCCTCCCTGCTTGTTGGTTATGACGTTACCCCACTGGTTTCCTCTATCATTAAAGTCTCCGCAGAAATGAAGTTCTCCTCCTTGAATGTGAAGAGATTCTGCAATTGCTGTGTGTCCACCTTCCCATTACAGGCATACACATTTACAACTAGAAAAGGAACTGGGGTCTGCACCCTAACCGCATGTACCTGCAATGTCCCACGCAAACATATCAACCTCAGCTGCCACCATGTTTGTTGCGCACAAGGATGGCCTGTGTCCAAAGTGTCGTCTATTGTAGAAACAATGAAATCCAGGGCACTAACTGTCCATCACCAAGAAGTGTTTCTTGTAAAATCATTATATCGGCGCCGCACAGTAGCTTATCAAGAATGGGCCGTCGTTGATTTATGGAAACACCGTTCTAGTATGTAACGCCACCATACTTCAGGCTTAGCTTCTCATACTATGACCGTTTCTTACACATGCCTGCACGTTTCTTGTTTTTCTTCTTGATGTTGTCGTTTAGGCTTTTATCTGAATACTTCTTGTTGTCATTGTTGTTGTTTCAGCTCAAATTATTTACTGCTTTCTCTCTCTCTCTCTCTTTCTCTCTCTCTCTCTCTGTGTTTGTCTTGCACTGGTCATGATTGATGAAGTAGATGTCGGTGATGTAAAATACATACTGGTCATGTTTGATGAAGGTACATGTCTTAAGGTTGTAAATTTATGTCACTGAAGTAACAAAAATATTCACTTTAAAGGTCAGTTTGACTTGCCAGATGTCATGTTTCAACAAAATTTCATTCTCCATTCTAGTGAAACAGTAGCGTTGTAGCGTTGTAGCGGTTGCGTGGATAGTGTGCTCTCCTCCTGATCAGTTGGGTTCGAGTTCGGTCTCCAGAAGTGGCGGCTTTTTTTATATCGGACTGACAAGGCTTCAAGGTTCACCCAGTCTCTAAAATGGGTACCATAGATCTTTCTGGGAAGTAAAGGCGGCCTGACGTGATACCGACCACATCACCCAAAATGTTGCCACTAACTCCATACTTCTCATACGCGCATCAGGTCGTGCTGGGGGGGGGGGGGGTGGAAGATGGCTTTCTTTACTTGTTATTGACTCAAGTGAAGCTAAATTAAAACCATCTGACGTCATAAATATTCCTTTGTGTCGTATTTCACCAGTCCAAGTGACGTCACTTACATAATTCACACAAAGTGACGTCACTTACAAAATTCCCACCAACTGACGTCACTTACATAATTCCCACCAACTGACGTCACTTACATAATTCTCACCAACTGACGTCACTTACATAATTCCCACCAAGTGACGTAACTAACATAATTCCCACGAAGTGACGTCACTTACATAATTCCCACAAAGTTACGTAACTTACAAAATTCCCATCAACTGACGTCACTTACATAATTCCCACCAACTGACGTCACTTACATAATTCCCACCAAGTGACGTAACTAACATAATTCCCACGAAGTGAAGTCACTTACATAATTCCCACCAAGTGACGTCACTTACATAATTCCCACCAAGTGACGTCACTTACACAATTCCCACCAAGTGAAGTCACTTACATAATCCCCACCAACTGACGTCACTTACATAATTCCCATCAAGTGAGGTCACTTACATAATTCCCACAAACTGACGTCACTTACATAATTTCCACCAATTGACGTCACTTACATAATACCCACCAAGTGACGTCACTTACATAAATCCCACCAACTGATGTCACTTACATAATTCGCACCAAGTGACGTCACTTACATAATTCCCACAATTGACGTCACTTACATAATTCCACCACCAGTGACGTCACCTACATATATACCACCAACTGACGTCACTTACATAATTCCCACCAAGTGACGTCACTTACATACATCCCACCAACTGACTTCACTTACATAATTCCCACCAACTGACTTCACGTACATAATTCCCACCAAGTGACGTCACTTACATACATCCCACCAACTGACGTCACTTACATAATTACCACCAAGTGACGTCACTTACATAAATCCACCAACTGACGTCACTTACATAAATTCCACCAAGTGACGTCACTTACATAATTCCAACCAACTGACGTCACTTACGTTTATCCAACAACTGACGTCACTTACATAATTCCCACCAACTGACGTCACTTATATAATTCCCACCAACTGACGTCACTTACATAATTCCCACCAAGTGACGTCACTTACATACATCCCACCAACTGACGTCACTTACATAATTCCCACGAAGTGATGTCACTTACATAAATCTCACCAACTACACCAACTAACGTCACTTACATAATTCCTACCAAGTGACGTCACTTACATAATTCCCACCAACTGACGTCACTTACGTTTATCCCACCAACTGACGTCACTTACATAATTCCCACCAAGTGACGTCACTTACATACATCCTCCAACTGACGTCACTTATATAATTCCCACAACTGACGTCACTTACATAATTCCCACCAAGTGACGTCACTTACATACATCCCACCAACTGACGTCACTTACATAATTCCCACCAATTGATGTCACTTACATATATCCACCAACTGACGTCACTTACATAATTCCTACCAAGTGACGTCACTTACATAATTCCCACCAAGTGACGTCACTTACATACATCCCACCAACTGACGTCACTTACATAATCCCACCAATTGATGTCACTTACATATATCCCACCAACTGACGTCACTTACATAATTCCTACCAAGTGACGTCACTTACATAATTCCTACCAAGTCACGTCACTTACTCTTTATCCTGGATATATGTTATCTCCTATCTTTTATCGACTCGATATGTCCTAACGTACAACAGAGATGAGATGCAGAATAGCTCAGAGAAAAGCAGCTCCAACAATGAGGAAGATACTGTGCAATCCATTTTTTGACAAACGAAACAAGAAAAATAATTCTTAAATGTTATGTAGAGCCAGTCTTCAACAATACCACTAGACATAACAGCTTTACATCAGAAAGATGTTCAAGATGCTCATGTAATACAAGAAATGAACACATATCTGAAGCTGCTAGAAGAAGGGATTGAGCAGTACAAAAGAGAAAAATCATGATAAAAAAAAGTTACAACCAAATGGCAATGCATAAAGAAAAGCATACAAGAAACTTGCAACATCTTACCCAAAAAGGAAAAGAACAAAATACAAAAATGGATAACTGACGCCATCTTGGAAAAAATTGATGAAAGGAGGCAAACAGAGAACACTGCCCAATACAGAAAAAATAGACAATGAAATACGCAAAATGTGCAAAAAGGTAAAAGAAGACTGGCTCAGCCAATAATATCTGGAAATTGAAACTATGGGGGGGGGGGGGGGGGGGAAAAACCAAGATTTAAGAGGGATGCACACAGCAACAAAAGAATGACTAGTAGCAATTTTTAAAAGGCTACAGAAAGTGGATGTATTGCAAACAAAAAAAGGAAACATGCTAACAGACAACAAAGATATAATCGATAGATGTCAGGAATATATAACATTATTATTTTATGAAGAAGGGGACAAGAAACCAATTATAAAATGTACGTCAGGCTATCAAATCTTAAAACTGGAAGTGGAAAAAGCTACACAAACAATGACAAAGGGATAAGCTCCAGGACTTGAGAACATACACAGAGAGATTCGATCACAAGGCAATCCACAACTAGACATGTATTCACTAAACCTTCAAGCCTGTAAGGTTAGCTTTGCTTGTCAGGTTATGTTTGCCTGTCAGGTTCGGTTTGTCTGTTGGGCTAGATTTGCCAGGTGACAATAATAAATGAAAAGAATATAATAGAGGGGAAACTTCCGAGGCGATAATCAGCCAATCATTTCAGAGGAGGAGGGATGTTTACAGCACTCGGGAAAAATCACAAATAATAAAATAAACAAAGAACAATACATGGACTGAAGCAGAATCGAACCCGTACGCAGTGGCACAGCGCCTTGCCACGAGAAGCCAAACGCTAGGGAACACTGCCAACTCAGCTAGATTTACCTGCCAGGTTAGATTTACCTGCCAGATTAGATTTACCTGCCAGGTTAGATTTACCTGCCAGGTTAGATTTACCTGCCTGATTAGATTTACCTGCCAGGTTAGATTTACCTGCCAGGTTAGATTTACCTGCCAGGTTAGATTTACTTGCCAGGTTAGATTTACCTGCCAGGTTAGATTTACCTGCCAGCTTAGATTTACCTGCCAGGTTAGATTACTTGCCAGGTTAGATTTATCTGCCAGGTTAGATTTACCTGCCAGCTTAGATTTACCTGCCAGGTTAGATTTACCTGCCAGCTTAGATTTACCTGCCATCTTAGATTTACCTGCCAGCTTAGATTTACCTGTCAGCTTAGATTTACCTGCCAGGTTAGATTTACCTGTCAGCTTAGATTTACCTGCCAGGTTAGATTTACCTGCCATCTTAGATTTACCTGCCAGCTTAGATTTACCTATCAGCTTAGATTACCTGCCAGCTTAGATTTACCTGCCAGCTTAGATTTACCTGTCAGCTTAGATTTACCTGCCAGCTTAGATTTACCTGTCCGGTTAGATTTACCTGCCAGCTTAGATTTACCTGTCAGCTTAGATTTACCTGCCAGGTTAGATTTACCTGCCAGCTTAGATTTACCTGCCAGCTTAGATTTACCTGCCAGCTTAGATTTACCTGCCAGGTTAGATTTACCTGCCAGCTTAGATTTACCTGCCAGCTTAGATTTACCTGCCAGGTTAGATTTACCTGTCAGCTTAGATTTACCTGTCCGGTTAGATTTACCTGCCAGCTTAGATTTACCTGCCAGCTTAGATTTACCTGCCAGCTTAGATTTACCTGTCACAAAGATTTTAAATAGAAAAAAAAATGCTAGTCCAAATGTATTTATTGGAAAAACAAGACAAGATCGATAGACAGTCGCAAGATATATCGCAAACAATATGATTTTCCATTGTATATTTAGTAGATATAGATAGCTGTTCTTGTCTAATTAATGTAGGTGTCATTATGGGTAATTATACCCGCGGGTATAGCGGTTAATTGGATATCTGATTTGTGTGTCAGTAGTACGACTGTTGATGATGACATTTTAGTCAAGGGATACATGTTCAGGAGTTGAGATTATATTAGTTACTATAAAGGTGGGGTGTGTAGATAGATTCATCATCATCATGTGTCATACCGGTTGCCGTAGGCGATCATGTCCCTCCACAATCTTCTATCTACAGTGCATCGTATCAGTTCTGTTGTTGACTGTTTTCCATGCCATGACACCAAGCTATCCAGTATTTTCTCTCTTTGTCGCCTGCGATCTCTCTTTCCTTTTATTTTGCCAGTTGTAACCAAGTATTCCAACTTTCCTCTTCTCATGATGTGCCCGAAAAATGTTGATTGTTTCTTTCTGATGTTTTTTAAGAGCTCCCTTTTTGTGTTGGCCTCTTTGAGAACTTCCTCATTTGTCTTTTTAGCTTTATTGGGAACTTTCAACATTCTTCTGAGAAATCCCATCTCTGTGGCCTCTAATCGTCTTTTCATCTGTTTGTCTACTGTCCATGATTCGCTTCCATAGGTCAGAATTGGTTCTATATAAGCACCGATGAACTCTCTTTCTCATTTTTATTGACACAGATTTGTTGCATAAGATATTTTTCATTTTCTGAAATGCCATTTTGGCCTGAGCTATAGGAGTAGATAGAATGGGGGTACATATTAGAAGGTGGGGTGTGTAGTTAGAGTGGGCGTACATAGTAGAAGGTGGGGTGTGTAGTTAGAGTGGGGGTACTTATTAGAAGGTGGGGTGTGTAGTTAGAGTGGGGGTACATAGTAGAAGTTGGGGTGTGTAGTTAAAATGGGGTACATAATAGAAGGTGGGGTGTGTAGTTATAGTGGGGGTACATAGTAGAAGGTGGGGTGTGTAGTTAGAGTGGGGGTACACAGTAGAAGGTGGGTCTTGTTGTGTAATAAGCAAAAATCTTAATTTCCATCGACTTACCTGGTAAAGCCAAAGTTCTTAAAAGATTTTCCTCACGTGGCACATTTTCCAATGTCCACTCGTGACCACTCGGAAGAAAACAAACATTCCAATCAACAAACACATCAATCTAATACAATATCCCATATAACAGGCCGTTGTGTGGGTCCACTCGTATTATCTCGAGGGGGCTGTAATAATCCTCACCATTTGAGATCACATTTCTTCATAATACAGTCATTCATGCGTTTCGGTCAGGTGACTCACGACTTATTTATAGAAGGATAGGTAGAATTGGATGGAAAGGAAAGAAAACAAACGATGAAGTTTTAAAACAGCTAAAAATACAAAGAGAACTACTAAATACAATTAAGACAAGACAAATGAATTTTTTGGGGCACGTTAAAAAGACACAACAGCCTACTAAAAGTAATATTGGAAGGGAAAATACAAGGTAAAAGAGGCAGAGGCAGATCAAGACTAACATGAATGAGTAACATCAAAAGATGGACAAGTCAATCTATGACAACCTGCACCATCAAAGCAAGAAACAGAGTGGAATGGCGATCCATGGTAGCCAACCTTCGTTGCGGAGGCGACACTCGATGATGATGATGATGATGATGATGATGATGATGATGATGATGATGATGATGATGATGATGATGATGATGACTCACGACTTCGACAGTGTCATAAAATAAAATTATAAACACACAGATAGTTATAGGACTAAGATACTGTAACATCGTGACATCGCCTGCAATTTAAACGGCCGGATCCCTGCGGACAAATGCGAAATAAGAAACGACAAAACCCGCGTTTGTATTTGAACAAATACCCCACATATTATCATTTCTGCTATTGGCCTTCTGCCAAGCCATTCTCTTAAGCTGTCTGGTATCTTTTCTCTTTGCTTCCCTCTATCTCTTCGTCCCTCAATTTTCCAGTTGTTACAATATAATTCAGCTGTTCTCTTCTCGTTACATGACAAAAAAATTATGATTATTTATTATTAGTATCGGAAATTATATCTTATGCAACAAATCTATGTCAATAAAATGAGAAAGAGAGTTCACCAATGCTATATAGAAACCAATTCTGATCTATGGAAGCGAATCATGGACAGTAGACAAACAAATGAAAAGACGATTAGAGGCCACAGAGATGGGATTTCTCAGAAGAATATTGAAAGTTCCCTGGACAGATAAAAAGACCAATGAGGAAGTTCTCAAAGAGGCCAACACAAAAAGGGAGCTCTTAAAAAACATCAGAAAGGGGCAATCAACATTTTTTGGGCACATCATGAGAAGAGGAAAGTTGGAATACTTGGTTACAACTGGCAAAATAAAAGGAAAGAGAGATCGCGGACGACAAAGAGAGAAAATACTGGATAGCTTGGTGTCATGGCATGGAAAACAGTCAACAACAGAACTGATACGATGCACTGTAGATAGAAGATTGTGGAGGTACATGATCGCCTACGCCAACCGGCAGGGCACATGATGATGATCGGAAATTAGCTCTCTTTTTGCTTTGGCCTCTTTCAGAACATTTTCATGACCTTTATTGGCTATACATGGCATCTCAACATTCTTACGTATACCCACATTTCTATAGTATCCAGTGATTTTCTTGTCTGTTGTCCTATTGTTCGTGATTTCACATCCGAATGTTCAGCTGATGTTAATAATATTTCTGCATTGTGAGCATCCCTTTGTTCATCTATTAATTTCAAAACGAGGTGTTATTCCTCTCCAGCTATTGCAATCTTTGAGATTACCTTTATTCGATTTGTCAAGGAACACTTGTTTCTTCATCTCATTTTATTAAATAACTTCAATAAGTGGTATAATAGCTTGTCCATCTTTTGATTTACTCGTCCATGTTAGTCTTGGTCTGCCTTTTTACTTTGCATTTTCCCCTTCCACGAATACTTTTAGTAGGCTGCTGTGTCTTTTAACGTGCCCTAAAAATCACATTTGTCTTGATTTGTGTTTAGTTATTCTCTTTTCAATGTGTCTGTTCTTCAGCATTGTTTTCCTCTCTTGCTGCACCCAAATCCCCCTGTTCTTCTGTTAATTCACATTTCAATGTTAACAATTTTTTTTGTTTTTCTTTCTAATGTCCATGTTTCTGCACCATTCAGGAATATTGAGAAGATATAACATTTGCTATTCTTATTATTTAGTTCTGTGTTGTTATCTATTCCTTCTTGTTGGTATATTTTTCATTACATTAATTTTGTTGATTTACCATTCCTATTCTTTTGTTTATTTTAGTTTTCATTTTCCATCACTGGTTATAGTATGTCCAAGCTAGTTGTAGTTCTGAACTGTCTCCGGGTCTATTCCTTCCACTTTGTTATCCACCATTTTAGTCGTATATCTGTGTCATCGTTTGTCTTTTAGGCAGTCTAACAGTTGTTTGTGGCTTTTTTATAATTATCTTTAACATATTTTTTTCTTATCTAAATGTGTTGTGTCTAGTGATATTAGTGGTGAATTAGTCTTATTTTGTTTCCGTTTTTATTCTTCGTTCACTTTCTTTCTTTTCAACTTCTGCTCTCTTTTACTGCTTCTCTTTCTGCTTCTCTTATCGATCTCTCCCTCGCTCTATCTCACTCTCTCTCACTCTTTCTCTCTCTTTCACTTAAGTTTTCACTCTCTCTTTTACTTGTTCACTCTCTCACACTCTCTATCTCTCACTTTAACTCTCTCACTCTTTCTCTCTCTTTCACTTAAGTTTTCACTCTCTCTTTTACTTGTTCACTCTCTCACACTCTCTATCTCTCACTTTAAACTCTCTCACTCTTTCTCTCTCTTTCACTTAAGTTTTCACTCTCTCTTTTACTTGTTCACTCTCTCACACTCTCTATCTCTCACTTTAACTCTCTCACTCTTTCTCTCTCTTTCACTTAAGTTTTCACTCTCTCTTTTACTTGTTCACTCTCTCACACTCTCTATCTCTCACTTTAACTCTCTCACTCTTTCTCTCTCTTTCACTTAAGTTTTCACTCTCTCTTTTACTTGTTCACTCTCTCACACTCTCTATCTCTCACTTTAACTCTCTCACTCTTTCATCTTTCTCATCGCGTGTTCTCATTTTGTTTATCATGTAATTATTGCGCGACAAAAATAGCGGGAAAGAGTAGAATATAAAGATAATAGAAATAATAAAAAAAAATTCTCACTTTCCATATTTCTCCATATATTTATATAATCAAATGAAAATTAATGTTTTCCTTTCTATATGTCTTTGCGGAATACCTACGCCGATTCAAATGCAATACCTACATCAAACGCCATCTTTTTTCCATTGGTCAGTTTTGGTCACTTTTATTTGTATTATATCTACTCTATCTTTACCACACCTACCCACCCCTAAAATCACAAAGAATCCATTAAAAAATGCATATCCCCTTCACCCGAGGATATCACCGATAACATTTGGCCTCCCTAAATGTCCATTGAAATATTCATCTCCAAAGACATACATTTGTTAGACACAGTTATCTCTGACCACTTTTAATATTTTCTCTATATATCCCCATCAAAAACCCGTTACATCATGGGCGACAAACTTTGATCACTTTTCATTTAAAAAAAAAAAAAAAAGAAATAAAGAGCCCCCGTCACGCCAAGTGCCGTATAGGGAATATGGTGTTAGTGACCATAAATTTTACAACCTTCAGCACATGATTTTTGTGGTAATGTGGTCGTATTACGCCCGTACCGCTTTACTTTCCCAGAAAAAAATTCCGGTACCCATTTAAGGCTGCGTGAATCCGGAAGCCGTCGGTTGGGATCGAACCTTACCCCTTGTCGTTTGTATTCCAGTTCACTGAGCTATGGCGGCTCCCAGATCACTTTTCATATTATATATATATATATACACTGTTGGTTCACGTTTAATGTTTCCTCTATATAATCATCTCTGACTACGTTATATATTCTCTCCACAATATTCGTCTCTGACCACTTGTCATATTTTCCCTTTATATTTCACACAATCAAATGTTTCCTTTGCGAACGCCGATTCACTTACAATGCGCACCACAATTTTTTTTTACATCGACCAGCTTTTGGTCGTTTACTATCTTTACCGCTTCCCTAAAATTACTAAGAATCTAATAAATTTATTCTGTTTATCATCGGTGACTCTGTACCACACCCACACTACATATACCGCCACGCCTCCCCACTAAAACCATGTAAAATACACTTTTTAAAAAATCAATTAGTCAACTACAAGTCACATATATGTTTGTATTAGTCAACTACAAGTCACATATATGTTTGTATTAGTCAACAAGTCACATATATGTTTGTATTATATATCTCAGCAATTACCTCCCTCTAACTACGATTTTCCCTTTCCACCATTATCTCACCATTTTTCCACGATTATCTCACCATTTTTCCTCGATTATCTCACCATTTTTCCACGATTATCTCACCATTTTCCAACGATTATCTCACCATTTTTCCACGATTATCTCACCATTTTTCCACAATTATCTCACCATTTTTCCATGATTATCTCACCATTATTCCACGATTATCTCACCATTTTCCACGATTATCTCACCATTTTTCCACCATTTTCCAACGATTATCTCACCATTTCCATGATTATCTCACCATTTTTCCACTATTATCTCACCATTTTCCAACGATTATCTCACCATTTTTCCATGATTATCTCACCATTTTTCACGATTATCTCACCATTTTCCAATGATTATCTCACCATTTTTCCATGATTACCTCACCATTTTTCCACGATTATCTCATCATTTTTCCAACGATTATCTCACCATTTTCCCACGATTATCTCATCATTTTGCCACGATTATCTCATCATTTTTCCACGATTATCTCATCATTTTCCCACGATTATCTCACTATTTTTCCACGATTACCTCACCATTTTTCCACGATTATCATACCATTTTCATACGATTATCTCACAATTTTCCCACGATTATCTCACCATTTTCCCACGATTATCTCACCATTTTCCCACGATTTTCTCAACATTTTTCCACGATTATCTCATAATTTTCCAACGATTATCACACCATTTTTCAACGATTATCTCACCATTTTTCCACAATTATCTCATTTTCCCACGATTATCTCACCATTTTTTCACGATTATCTCACCATTAGTCCAACGATTATCTCACCATTTTCCACGATTATCTCACCATTTTTCCACGATTATCTCATCATTTTTCCACGATTATCTCATCATTTCTCCACGATTATCTCACTATTTTTCCACGATTATCTCACCATTTTTCCACGATTATCTCACCATTTTCCAACGATTATCACACCATTTTCCAACGATTATCTCACCATTTTTCCACAATTATCTCATTTTCCCACGATTATCTCACCATTTTCCCACGATTATCTCACTTTCCCACTATTATCACACCATTTTCCCACGATTAACTTAACATTTTTCCACGATTATCTCATAATTTTCCAACGATTATCACACCATTTTTCAACGATTATCTCACCATTTTTCCACAATTATCTCATTTTCCCACGATTATATCATCATTTTCCCACGATTATCTCATCATTTTTCCACGTTTGTATCATCATTTTTCACGATTATATCATAATTTTCCCACGATTATCTCATCATTTTCCAACGATTATGTCACCATTTTCCACGATTATCTCCCCTCGGTGTGTCCCTCAGAAAGTTTCCCAATTTTTGGGGAGTCTGGGGTGTCTCACGGATATTTTGGTTGGGTGGGGGGGGGGAGGATTCAAAGTATCACCCCGTGTCCATCCCTGTCCCATGTCCCTAGTTGTGTCCATAAAATTGTTTCCATTAATGATGCACCATTAGTACTTACTCTACTACTCTTGTCAACTAACACAGAACTGGAGAAGTCAGTCGCTGGACGGGATATGCTGAGGAGAGGATCTGAGTACATATGGAAATGTTCGGAGTTCAATGATGATAATTCTCATATAATTCAATGATGATAATTCTCACATAATTCACTGTTGGAAATTCTCATATAATCCAATTATGATAATTCTGATGATAGTTGATGCTGTAAATTGATACAAGAAAAATGTTCAACACGATAAAGTTGAAATATTTCAAAATGGAAACGAGAAACAGCAAAGAAATGAGAAAAGCATGGCTAAACGAGAGATTTGTTCTGCAGAAAATAGATGCAAACGACTAACAAACTGATGGAATTAATAGGAAGAAAGACACAAAGATCACCGTACAATATGTTTTATAAGTCACGTGACTAGGATATAAGAAAGAATAATCGCGAGAAGAATGAGAGAGAGAGAGGGAGAAAGTAACCATGGTTGCAACATTAGCCTAACCACCCTCCCTCGTCGTTTCAGAACTAGACTTCTACATCTCATCGAGAATCAATCATTTAACATGACTTCTGTAATGACATGTCGAGATGCCCAAATATAAACATGGCTCAGCCTAGTGGTGGCTTGATCAAGTCAGCGGCTCTAGATTATCTTGCCATTTCTTTGTTGCCCTATCATCTGTAGATATCTGCTTATCTTGTCATTTCTTTGTTGCCCTATCATCTGTAGATATATGCTTATCTTGTAATTTCTTTGTTGCCCTATCATCTGTAGATATCTACTTATCTTGTCATTTCTTTGTTGCCCTATCATCTGTAGATATCTGCTTATCGTGTCATTTCTTTGTTGCCCTATCATCTGTAGATATCTGCTTATCTTGTCATTTCTTTGTTGTCCTATCATCTGTAGATATCTGCTTATCTTGTCATTTCTTTGTTGCCCTATCATCTGTATATATCTGCTTATCTTGTCATTTCTTTGTTGCCCTATCATCTGTAGATATCTGCTTATCTTGTCATTTCTTTGTTGCCCTATCATCTGTAGATATCTGTTTATCTTGTCATTTCTTTGTTGCCCTATCATCTGTATATATCTGCTTATCTTGTCATTTCTTTGTTGCCCTATCATCTGTATATATCTGCTTATCTTGTCATTTCTTTGTTGCTCTATCATCTGTAGATATCTACTTATCTTGTCATTTCTTTGTTGCCCTATCATCTGTATATATCTGCTTATCTTGTCATTTCTTTGTTGCCCTATCATCTGTATATATCTGCTTATCTTGTCATTTCTTTGTTGTCCTATCATCTGTAGATATCTGCTTATCTTGTCATTTCTTTGTTGCCCTATCATCTGTAGATATCTACTTATCTTGTCATTTCTTTGTTGCCCTATCATCTGTAGATATCTGCTTATCTTGTCATTTCTTTGTTGCCCTATCATCTGTAGATATCTACTTATCTTGTCATTTCTTTGTTGCCCTATCATCTGTAGATATCTGCTTATCTTGTCATTTCTTTGTTGCCCTATCATCTGTAGATATCTACTTATCTTGTCATTTCTTTGTTGCCCTATCATCTGTAGATATCTACTTATCTTGTCATTTCTTTGTTGCCCTATCATCTGTAGATATCTACTTATCTTGTCATTTCTTTGTTGCCCTATCATCTGTAGATATCTACTTACCTTGTCATTTCTTTGTTGCCCTATCATCTGTAGATATCTGCTTATCTTGTCATTTCTTTGTTGCCCTATCATCTGTAGATATCTGCTTATCTTGTCATTTCTTTGTTGCCCTATCATCTGTAGATATCTACTTATCTTGTCATTTCTTTGTTGCCCTATCATCTGTAGATATCTGCTTATCTTGTCATTTCTTTGTTGCCCTATCGTCTGTAGATATCTGCTTATCTTGTCATTTCCTTTTTTATTTTCCTACCGGACATTAATTAAGTTGAAAGAAGACAGCAGGAAATGCTTCTTGGTCTCCATAATGACGTAGCGCCCTCTCCCCCACCGGATATCCGTTTGTGCGAATCCAAGATGGCCGGTAATAAGAAACGTGCTCCTGGGGAAAAAAGCTGACTCTCTGGTCGGTTTGTTGTTGAGTGCTGTCTTCTTGACAGTCCATCGTTTACTCTTTTTTCTTCTCTCTTTCTCTCTCTCTCTCTCTCTCTGTTTTATTCTTACAACTTCGTTCCTCTCTCTTCTTCTTCCTAAAAGTATCTCACTTTTCATTGCTTATCTCCATCTCTTTCATGATCTCTCTCATCTTCACTCTCATCTTCACTTTCATCTTCTTCTCTTCAATTTTCTTCCCATGTTCCATTTCCCGATCTCTTCTAGTAAATTATACCCGTCCTCATCCAACCTTTTGACAAATACCACCACTCCGCACCGAACCACCAACCTCCATAAACCACTAAACCACCAACCTTCACCAAACCACCAACCCTCACCGAACCACCGACCCTCACTGAACCACAAACTTCCACTGAAACACAAAACCCTCACCAAATCACCAACCCTCACCGAACCACCAACCCTCACCGAACCACCAACCATCACTGAACCATAACCCTCACCGAACCACCAACCATCACCGAACCACCAACCATCACCGAACCACCAACCATCACCGAACCACCAACCATCACCGAACCACCAACCCTCACAGAACCACAAGCCCTCACTAAACCAGCAACCCTCTGCATATCATCAACCCTCACCGCCTAACCTTGACAAATGCCACCAACCCTTACTCTACCTTTTTGACAGAAATCACCAACTCTCATTGCAACATCAACCATTCAAAGCTCTTATACTCCTAAGTCAACAAAAACACTTCTTCATGCTAACACCCAGTTACAAAAACACTTCATCAAGCAAGCCCCATTGCATAAACACTTCATCAAGCAACCCCATTACAAAAAACATTCTTCAAGCAAACCCAGTTGCAAAAAACACTTCATCAAGCAAGCCCCATTACAAAAACAATTTTTCAAGCAAACCCTGTTACAAAAACATTTCTTCAAGCAAACCCAGTTACAAAAACACTTCATCAAGAAAGCCCCGTTTTAAAAACACTTTATCAAGCAAGTCCCGTTACAAAAAACACTTCTTCAAGCAAACCAGTTGCAAAAACACTTCTTCATGCAAATCCAGTTACAAAAACACTTCTTCAAGCAAACCCAGTTACGAAAACACTTCTTCAAGCAAACCCAGTTACAAAAACATTTCTTCAAGCAAACCCAGTTACAAAAACACTTCTTCAAGCAAACCCAGTTACAAAAATACTTCTTCAAGCAAACCCAGTTACAAAAACACTACTAAATACAACCACCGTTACAGAAATAAAACATTACTTCATGTAGCCCCTGTTAAAAAACACTTCTTCATGCTGCCCACTTTAAAAAAAACACTTCTTCATGCTGCCCACTTAAAAAAAACACTTCTTCATGGTGCCACTTTAAAAAAAAACACTTCTTCATGCTGCCCACTTTAAAAAAAAACACTTCTTCATGGTGCCCACTTTAAAAAAAAAACACTTCTTCATGCTGCCCACTTTAAAAAAAAACACTTCTTCATGGTGCCCACTTAAAAAAAACACTTCTTCATGGTGTCCACTTTAAAAAAAAACACTTCTTCATGGTGCCCACTTTAAAAAAAAACACTTCTTCATGGTGCCCACTTAAAAAAACACTTCTTCATGGTGTCCACTTAAAAAAAAAACACTTCTTCATGGTGCCCACTTAAAAAAAACACTTCTTCATGCTGCCCACTTTAAAAAAAAAACACTTCTTCATGCTGCCCACTTTCAAAAAAAACACTTCTTCATGCTGCCCACTTAAAAAAAACACTTCTTCATGGTGTCCACTTTAAAAAAAAACACATCTTCATGGTGCCCACTTTAAAAAAAACACTTCTTCATGCTGCCCACTTAAAAAGAAACACTTCTTCATGGTGCCCACTTAAAAAAAAACACTTCTTCGTGCTGCCCACTTAAAAAGAAACACTTCTTCATGGTGCCCACTTAAAAAAAACACTTCTTCATGCTGCCCACTTTAAAAAAAACACTTCTTCATGGTGCCCACTTAAAAAAAACACTTCTTAATGGTGCCCACTTTAAAAAAAACACTTCTTCATGCTGCCCACTTTAAAAAAACACTTCTTCATGGTGCCCACTTAAAAAAAACACTTCTTCATGGTGCCCACTTAAAAAAACACTTCTTCATGGTGCCCACTTAAAAAAAAAACACTTCTTCATGGTGCCCACTTTAAAAAAAAAACACTTCTTCATGGTGCCCACTTTAAAAAAAACACTTCTTCATGCTGCCCACTTAAAAAAAAACACTTCTTCATGCTGCCCACTTAAAAAAAAAACACTTCCAAATGCAACCCCCTTACACAAAAAACGTCTTCATGCAAACCCCGTCACAAAAAATCACTTTGAGATGCAACCCCGTAAAAACACTTCTTTAAACCATCGTTACAAAAAAAAAAACATATCTTCATGCAACCACTGTTAGAGAAAACAAAACACTTCTAATGCAACATCCGTTTTAAAAATAGACTTCTTCATGCAGAATCTGTTTACCCCCCCCCCCGCGCCCCCCCCTCCCCCAAAAAAAAACTTTTTCATTTCGAAAGGGGTAGGGTTCGATCCCAACCGACGGCTTCCGGGTTCACCCAGCCTTAAATGGGTACCGGATATTTTTTCTGGGAAAGTAAAGCGGCGCGGGCGTAATACCGACCACATTACCCCCAAAAATCATGTGCCGAAGGTCTGTAAAATTTATGGTCACTAACACCATATTCCCTATACGCCACTTGGCGTGACGGGGGTACTTTACTTACTTTTATGTTCTCCCGGCCCCCCCCCCAAAAAAAAAAAAAAAAAACTTCTTCATGCAGAATATGTTGCCCAATAAAAACCACTTCTTCATGCAACCCCAATTACAAAAAAAGGCCACCACTTGCACATCCACATGTGCCCATCCTGCTGTACCGCTGAGCCTGCAAGAGTTTCACTAGGCGTCTAAGATGTCACTCCACTTCCAGCCCGCTACTGCCAAGAATATCTGGCCCAGCCATGAGAATTACCACCTCATCGATTTATTCAGGCTTTGACAAGAATGATGACGTCACCTTTAAGCCTGATCTCCTATTGTTGTCTTGCTCTTCTGCTTGCCGATCTCAACAACTGAGATACCACGCCCGACACGGGCAGGCAACCGCCGTCTTCAAGCCGAACATTTCCTGTCCACTTTTCTCTTGTACTCTCTCAGTATTCTGCAAGAGAGGAATTATCATGTCAGTTTATCTATCTATCTATCTATCTATCTATCTATCTATCTATCTATCTATCTATCTATCTATCTATCTATCTATCTATCTATCTATCTATCTATCTATCTATCTATCTATCTATCTGTCTGTCTGTCTGTCTGTCTGTCTGTCTGTCTGTCTGTCTGTCTGTCTGTCTGTCTGTCTGTCTGTCTGTCTGTCTGTCTGTCTGTCTGTCTGTCTGTCTGTCTGTCTGTCTGTCTGTCTGTTCGTCCGTCCGTCCGTCCGTCCGTCCGACCAACCGCCCGCCCGCCCGAAGTCCGTCCGTCCGTCCGTCTGTCTGTCTGTCTGTCCGTCCGTCTGTCTGCCTGCCTGCCTGTCTCTGTCTGTCTGTCCGTCCCTCCGTCCGCCCGCCTGTCCGTCTGTCTGTCCGTCCGTCCGTCTGACTACTGTCTGTCCGTCCGTCCGCCCGCCTGTCCGTCTGTCCGTCCGACTGATTGCTGTCTGTCCGTCCGTCCGTCCGCCCGCCTGTCCGTCTGTCCGACTGCTGTCTGTCCGTCCGCCCGCCTGTCCGTCTGTCCGTCTGTCTGACTGATGTCTGTCCGTCCGTCCGTCCGCCCGCCTGTCCGTCTGTCCGTCCGTCTGACTGATGTCTGTCCGTCCGTCCGTCCGCCCGCCTGTCCGTCTGTCCGACTGCTGTCTGTCCGTCCGCCCGCCTGTCCGCCTGTCCGTCCGTCTGCCTGCTGTCTGTCCGTCCGTCCGTCCGTTTCTCTATACAGACTTCCTATTGTAAGCAAAAGCGTGGTCTGTCGTTCCTGAACATGTAAGTCGCCTGCATGGCCGAACAGGTAGCGCGGATATCAAGAAATTTTTGACACTACTATCATGTGTCCTGGAATAAGCTCGACGTTTTCCCACGCTTCTGTCCTAGCAATATATTGCTCTACATGTGTCGTATCTCTTTAGCTGTGCTCATAATACAGGAGGCGTTGAAAGGTCACCTCAGCGACATGGCTCAATGTTACGCTCATTTTAAGTTTAATTGTTGTCCGCTTAGACTGGTTAATTAGAAAGTGCGGGTCAAGGTCGTACTGTTATTTTGTGATTCCTGGAGGAGTGCCGTCTCCGCTAACTGTTCTTGACCGTCTCTTCAGAATGGTGACGTGGGTTCGCTTCAAGTCAGACTGACCTCTTGTAAACTTGAGTCAATGGATAGCCAGGTTGTGCGATGCTCACACAGGTCACGGTGTCCCCGTCTACATGGACAATAAACGTGAGGGCATGCTAACTCCGGATGCCGAATCATGGTGGGATAGGATTTGAATATGGTGATCAAGTTGAGAAAATCTGCAGCAGAGATTTGTGTCGTTGTGTGCAGCGTCTTGGTCGTGATCGTCACTCTCATGCAGATTGTAGCTCTCAGTCACAAGAACTCCAACTTTGACACGCCAGAGAATACAGCCAGTGGCTCGGCCAATAAGGCACTAGTTGTGAAACTGCAGAATGAGGAGAGAGCCAAGTTCAAACGAAATCGCATGTTGATACTTCAAGCTAAGGCCAAACTTCGCAAGAAAATCCGGATGGAGATTGAAGCTCTAGACAGAGCTTTAGCCAAGATATTGAGACAAAAGTCTCCGACGCCAGATGAATTCAATGAGAAGGTACACAACGAGGTCTACGCCCGTAGAGTGGTTGACATCATTAAGAGAACTATGGAGAATGATGCAATCACCTCTAATGGCAGCCGTTCACAGGCAAGTAGCCTACCTCCTCGTCTCAGCGATAGAGTTGCTAGAAGGGGCAGTAGCGGGAACCAGCCAGGCTTGCATGTGACTCCCAGCAGAGAATCGTTGCAGATCCAGAAGTTGGGCATTCCACTGGCATTCCAATACCCCATGTCAACAACACAGCAAATCGCAAATGAAGACTTTCTCAGGCAAAATGGCGCAGCATCTTTGAAACATTTTCAGGATTTGGACACAGATCAGGTACAGTTCTTCAAGGATGTCATCGACGAGGGCGTGGACTTTGAGGATGCCAACTTCTCGACGACCTATGAAGACAACTTTAACAAAGTCAGGGCTGAGTTCCAGGAAGGGGCGGAGCTTTATGTGGACGAGGAGTCACTCCGCAACAAAACAGGCCTCCAGCAACACCTCTGTGCCGTAGAACCAGAGTCCCTGGGTAAGGTGACACGAGTGTTGTACGTGTCTTTCTTCTTGACTCTCTTCGCAGCTCTCTCCAATAAAACAAACATACAATCACACATACACATGTTATGTTCCTGTGCGCACCAATGTTTCCGTAAATAATCTAATAGAACATATTCATCGTACATGGCAAGATGTAGCAGTATCTCCGATCTACAGTGTACACAATTAATCAATTGTTATTTACATTAATAATTTACACAGATCAATATTTACAACAAATGTCACCGTCAAACACAAGCTGGAAAGAAAACATTTCAAACGAGCAGATAAGAGACGGAATTAAACAAAAATATGTGTCGAGCTTTATAAGAAAACGTTTATTGGATCATGTAAGTAAAAAAAAAGTAAAGTACCCCCGTCACGCCAAGTGGCGTATAGGGAATATGGTGTTAGTGACCATAAATTTTACAGACCTTCAGCACATGATTTTTGGGGTAATGTGGTCGGTATTACGCCCGTGCCGCTTCGCTTTCACAGAAAAAAAATCCGGTACCCATTAAAGGCTGGGTGAACCTGGAAGTCGTCGGTTGGGAAAGAACCCTACTCCTTGTCCTTTGTAGTCCAGTTCACTAACCACTGAGCTATCGCGGCTCCCTTGTTGGATCATGTGCTGAGAATAAGAAATATTTCCCTATCAGGCATTCATGTGGAAACCATCTGGTACAAGAAAACAAGACAGACCAAGAGAATGGCTACGCAGAACAATGACTAGGGAAGGCTCATCCGTGGGACTAAGAAAGAACCAAAATCTACAAGAACTAGCAGCAAATCGTCAATCATGGAGAACTGTGACTTCCGACCAATGTGCCGTCTTTGGCCCGAAATACAACAAATAAATGAATTAATTTAATATTCTATTTTGATGTAGGAATTTGGCATTACGTTCACAAATGTTTGCAGTTCTGTACAAATGATATCTCAGCATTGCTGAAGTAAAAATGCTTGAAAATACATGTTTCTGTCGTCAGGTAATTGGGAAAGATTTGTGCTTCTTCGAGATGTAGAAATACAATTGTAATGCTCGCTTGGTTGCTATTCATGAGTTTTACAGACCATATAATAGTACTATTTATCTGGCCGTTCAAAATAGTGCATTTCATGTTTCTTTTAAGAAAAACCTGAACGAAATTGCACTTAATGAAGGTGAACTACAGAACGTGCTGTCACTTTACGTCATTGCCTTGTTTTATGAGTCTGTGCAGTATGCAGATGGGCTTTCCTATCTAAAAATTGGTGGGTTCCATGGAATGGTGCTGAAACATAAATTCAGGAACTTGTCAGTACAGTTAGATCAATATCTAACACTTCAAGCGCAACATGGACAGTTATTGCATTGAACTTCTGACTTTGAGAAAGTAAATAAAACATGCCGTAGGTGACCGGACATTATCTGGATGGCTCAATGAAAATTGTAATCTTTCTACATACATAAAGTTGACTACCTCGGAAATGTAAACGGGACAACTTTGACAAAGAAGTGATTCAACAAGAGATGTCTAGATGTTTAACAGCAATGATGTATTGACGCTAGCGTAATTAACAATTGTACTTAGAAAGAGTCAAGACATTGTACAACAACTCTATGGAATGTTACCTAGACATGAACAATTGCATCCACGCTCATGTTTGTGAACTAGAGCAAAATGTACAGCTAAGCTGTAGAATACAATTGTTGATACACCGATAATTAAAAAATTTAAGAATGGCAAAGACTATTTTGATAATTCTGTGAATTATTTGTGTTCTATCGAACATTTATGATTACAATATGGTTGGTTGGTTGCGTTCGCCCGATGACTAAAGTATTCTAGAGTATCGTGGTAGACTAGAATATTACTCTTCATCATCCGCCCTTACAAGGACGTAGTGGACGTGTCTGCGTTGTGTTGTGGTTTGCAGTATAACTGTTATATTTGCGCCTTTCGGCCCAACACATCCGACTTCAGCACGACATTTTTGAGTATCGGGTTGTCTTCCCTCTTCGATCCCTGCACGCTTGGCCAGACTAGACAGGTTAGTCTGTTACTGGAGGCACCACGGAGAGGTGGAGCAGGGTCTGGATGGTTTTGGTTCACCGATCCTGGCGCAAGCCATCAGTTGTGGGTCGCTGACAACTTCCAGCTCTGGTGCTGGGAGGCGTGCCTTCGCCTCCTGATTACAATATTAAGATTGGGACAAAAAAATGTGCCCATGCAATAAGAAAGTCTCAAGGATAAGTAAATGCTGAGAAGATGCAAGGGCAGACATTTGTGATGACACCATTAGCTCTGGTCGATATGTTCTGTTACGTCTTACAGGAGTGTGTACAAGATGGTGTCTATTTATTGTTTGTGCCACTATACCTCTCGCAGGTTTTGGACTCGTTAACTTATTCATCATCATACCGTCGTATATTAATTCTGTTATTCTTCATTGTTTTATTTCGTACCATGAGTAGGTTTCCTTGTTGTCAACACTTGAGTGTAGTAGTGTATGTGTCACGTACGCTGCCATCTCGGGTCTTGTCTTGGTCTGTCGTGCCAGGCAAAGGGGTAGTGGAAGAAAGTGATTCAGATGTGACATAAGTAGAGGGTGGTGTCAGTTCTTGGTGTCTGTTTGTTGGTGTGCTGTCGTTTGTTGGTGCTGGTGGTGTCTGTTTGTTGGTGTCTGTTTGTTGGTGTGCTGTCGTTTGTTGGTGCTGTTGGTGTCTGTTTGTTGGTGTCTGTTTGTTGGTGTGCTGTCGTTTGTTGGTGCTGGTGGTGTCTGTTTGTTGCTGTGCTGTTGGTGTCTGTTTGTTGGTGTGCTGTCGTTTGTTGGTGCTGGTGGTGTCTGTTTGTTGCTGTGCTGTTGGTGTCTGTTGTTGGTGTGCTGTCGTTTGTTGGTGCTGGTGGTGTCTGTTTGTTGGTGTCTGTTTGTTGGTGTGCTGTCGTTTGTTGGTGCTGGTGGTGTCTGTTTGTTGCTGTGCTGTTGGTGTCTGTTTGTTGGTGTGCTGTTGGTGTCTGTTTGTTGCTGTGCTGTTGGTGTCTGTTTGTTGGTGTGCTGTCGTTTGTTGGTGCTGGTGTCAGTTTGTTGGTGTGCTGTTGGTGTCTGTTTGTTGGTGTGCTGTCGTTTGTTGGTGCTGGTGGTGTCTGTTTGTTGCTGTGCTGTTGGTGTCTGTTTGTTGGTGTGCTGTCGTTTGTTGGTGCTGGTAGTGTCTGTTTGTTGTGTGCTGTCGTTTGTTGGTGCTGGTGGTGTCGTTTGTTGGTGTGCTGTCGTTGTGGTGCTGGTGTCAGTTTGTTGGTGTCTGTTTGTTGGTGTGCTGTCGTCTGTTTGTTGCTGTGCTGTTGGTGTGCTGTCGTTTGTTGGTGTGCTGTCGTTTGTTGGTGTGCTGTTGGTGTCTGTTTGTTGGTGTGCTGTTGGAGCCAGTTTGTTGGTGTACTGTTGGCGCCAGTTTGTTGGTGTGCTGTTGGAGCCAGTTTGTTGGTGTGCTGTTGGAGCCAGTTTGTTGGTGTGCTGTTGGTGTCTGTTTGTTGGTGTGCTGTTGGAGCCAGTTTGTTGGTGTGCTGTTGGAGCCAGTTTGTTGGTGTGCTGTTGGTGTCTGTTTGTTGGTGTGCTGTTGGAGCCAGTTTATTGGTGTGCTGTTGGAGCCAGTTTATTGGTGTGCTGTTGGAGCCAGTTTGTTGGTGTGCTGTTGGAGCCAGTTTGTTGGTGTGCTGTTGGAGCCAGTTTGTTGGTGTGCTGTTGGAGCCAGTTTGTTGGTGTGCTGTTGGAGCCAGTTTGTTGGTGTGCTGTTGGAGCCAGTTTATTGGTGTGCTGTTGGAGCCAGTTTGTTGGTGTGCTGTTGGAGCCAGTTTATTGGTGTGCTGTTGGAGCCAGTTTGTTGGTGTGCTGTTGGATCCAGTTGTTGGTGTGCTGTTGGTGTCAGTTTATTGGTATTTTACAGATCCAACTCTTGACCCTTTTATTGTTCGAGATCGTCAGTGTTCACCCTAAGCAGTCACGTCAAACTGGCCTACCAACCACCACATTTGGCTCACTCTCATCTTTCTTTCTTCGTTCAGTTGTCAAAGATTCACCACCAATTTTGACCTTGCCACAAAGTCGGACATTTGTTTGTTGCTCATCAACGTACGACTTCACCGTAAAACACTCCCGACCCCCATCTATGGATGTTTTCCTTCTAATGTGTTCCCTATTTGCCAACTCAGTCACAGAACTAACATGACAGTTGTCGAAATATGTGACTTCGCTGCTTACCCAAACTATGGAAATTGACACCACAGTGAAGCGTCTTGACATTATGCTGACCACGTGACACAGTAGGTCACCAACGTTATGGATTGTGTTAGCTTTAAGGCAAAATGGCTAAATTTAACTTTGTCGTTCTCATCTATAGTGTTGTCTAACTCGCTTTCTGTCTCATATCATTTAGTTGACCTAGGATATGGTTGACTTGTTGGACTGGCGATGTGGTTGACTAGTTTGACTAGCGATGTGGTTGACTTGTTGACTTAGCGATGTGGTTGACTTGTTGACTTAGAAAAGTGGTTGACTTGTTGACCTAGCGATGTGGTTGACTTGTTGAACTAGCGATGTTGTTGACTTGTTGACTTAGCGATATGGTTGACTTGTTGACCAAGCGATGTGGTTGACTTGTTGACTTAGTGATGCGATGACTTGTTGGACTAGCGATGTGGTTGACTTGTTGACCTAGCGATGTGGTTGACTTGTTAACCTAGCGATGTGGTTGACTTGTTGGACTAGCGATGTGGTTGACTTGTTGACCTAGCGATGTGGTTGATTGTTGACCTAGCGATGTGGTTGACTTGTTGGACTAGTGATGTGGTTGACTTGTTGACCTAGCGATGTGGTTGACTTGTTGGACTAGTGATGTGGTTGACTTGTTGACCTAGCGATGTGGTTGACTTGTTGGACTAGTGATGTGGTTGACTTGTTAACCTAGCGATGTGGTTGACTTGTTGGACTAGTGATGTGGTTGACTTGTTGGACTAGCGATATGGTTGACTTGTTGACCTAGCGGTGTGGTTGACATGTTGGACTACCGATGTGGTTGACTTGTTGGACTAGTGATGTGGTTGACTTTTTGACCTAGCGGTGTGGTTGACTTGTGGACTAGCGATGTGGTTGACTTGTTGGACTAGCGATGTGGTTGACTTGTTGGACTAGCGATGTGGTTGACTTGTTGGACTAGTGATGTGGTTGACTTGTTGACCTAGCGGTGTGGTTGACTTGTTGGACTAGTGATGTGGTTGACTTGTTGGACTAGTGATGTGGTTGACTTGTTGGACTAGCGATGTGGTTGACTTGTTGGACTAGTGATGTGGTTGACTTGTTGGACTAGTGATGTGGTTGACTTGTTGGACTAGTGATGTGGTTGACTTGTTGGACTAGCGATGTGGTTGACTTGTTGACCTAGCGTGTGGTTGACTTGTTGGACTAGTGATGTGGTTGACTTGTTGACCTAGCGGTGTGGTTGACTTGTTGGACTAGCGATGTGGTTGACTTGTTGGACTAGTGATGTGGTTGACTTGTTGGAATAGCGATGTGGTTGACTTGTTGGACTAGTGATGTGGTTGACTTGTTGGACTAGCGATGTGGTTGACTTGTTGGACTAGTGATGTGGTTGACTTGTTGGACTAGTGATGTGGTTGACTTGTTGGACTAGCGATGTGGTTGACTTGTTGGACTAGTGATATGGTTGACTTGTTGGACTAGCGATGTGGTTGACTTGTTGGACTAGCGATGTGGTTGACTTGTTGGACTAGTGATGTGGTTGACTTGTTGGACTAGTGATGTGGTTGACTTGTTGGACTAGTGATGTGGTTGACTTGTTGACCTAGCGGTGTGGTTGACTTGTTGGACTAGCGATGTGGTTGACTTGTTGGACTAGTGATGTGGTTGACTTGTTGGACTAGCGATGTGGTTGACTTGTTGGACTAGTGATGTGGTTGACTTGTTGACCTAGTGATGTGGTTGACTTGTTGACCTAGTGATGTGGTTGAATTGTTGACCTAGTGATGTGGTTGACTTGTTGGACTAGTGATGTGGTTGACTTGTTGGACTAGTGATGTGGTTGACTTGTTGACCTAGCGATGTGGTTGACTTGTTGACCTAGTGATGTGGTTGACTTGTTGACCTAGTGATGTGTTGACTTGTTGACCTAGTGATGTGGTTGACTTGTTGGACTAGCGATGTGGTTGACTTGTTGACCTAGCGATGTGGTTGACTTGTTGACCTAGCGATGTGGTTGACTTGTTGACCTAGTGATGTGGTTGACTTGTTGGACTAGTGATGTGGTTGACTTGTTGACCTAGCGATGTGGTTGACTTGTTGACCTAGTGATGTGGTTGACTTGTTGACCTAGTGATGTGGTTGACTTGTTGGACTAGCGATGTGGTTGACTTGTTGACCTAGTGATGTGGTTGACTTGTTGACCTAGTGATGTGGTTGACTTGTTGGACTAGTGATGTGGTTGACTTGTTGGACTAGCGATGTGGTTGACTTGTTGACGTAGCGATGTGGTTGACTTGTTGGACTAGTGATGTGGTTGACTTGTTGACCTAGTGATGTGGTTGACTTGTTGACCTAGTGATGTGGTTGACTTGTTGGACTAGTGATGTGTTGACTTGTTGACCTAGTGATGTGGTTGACTTGTTGGACTAGTGATGTGGTTGACTTGTTGACCTAGGATGTGGTTGACTTGTTGACCAAGTGATGTGGTTGACTTGTTGGACTAGTGATGTGGTTGACTTGTTGACTAGCGATGTGGTTGACTTGTTGACCTAGTGATGTGGTTGACTTGTTGACCTAGTGATGTGGTTGACTTGTTGGACTAGCGATGTGGTTGACTTGTTGGACTAGTGATGTGGTTGACTTGTTGACCTAGCGATGTGGTTGACTTGTTGGACTAGCGATGTGGTTGACTTGTTGGACTAGCGATGTGGTTGACTTGTTGGACTAGCGATGTGGTTGACTTGTTGGACTAGTGATGTGGTTGACTTGTTGGACTAGTGATGTGGTTGACGTTTGGACTAGCGATGTGGTTGACGTTGTGGACTAGCGATGTGGTTGACTTGTTGGACTAGCGATGTGGTTGACTGTTGGACTAGGATGTGGTTGACGTTGTGGACTAGCGATGTGGTTGACTTGTTGGACTAGCGATGTGGTTGACTTGTTGGACTAGTGATGTGGTTGACTTGTTGGACTAGCGATGTGGTTGACTTGTTGGACTAGTGATGTGGTTGACTTGTTGGACTAGTGATGTGGTTGACTTGTTGGACTAGTGATGTGGTGACTTGTTGGACTAGCGATGTGGTTGACTTGTTGGACTAGTGATGTGGTTGACTTGTTGGACTAGTGATGTGGTTGACTTGTTGACTTAGTGATGTGGTTGACTTGTTGGACTAGTGATGTGGTTGACTTGTTGGACTAGTGATGTGGTTGACTTGTTGACTTAGTGATGTGGTTGACTTGTTGGACTAGAGATGTGGTTGACTTGTTGACCTAGCGATGTGGTTGACTTGTTGGACTAGCGATGTGGTTGACTTGTTGGACTAGCGATGTGGTTGACTTGTTGACCTAGCGATGTGGTTGACTTGTTGACCTAGCGATGTGGTTGACTTGTTGGACTAGCGATGTGGTTGACTTGTTGACCTAGCGGTGTGGTTGACTTGTTGACCTAGCGATGTGGTTGACTTGTTGGACTAGCGATGTGGTTGACCTGTTGGACTAGCGATGTGGTTGACTTGTTGACCTAGCGGTGTGGTTGACTTGTTGACCTAGCGATGTGGTTGACTTGTTGGACTAGCGATGTGGTTGACTTGTTGACCTAGCGGTGTGGTTGACTTGTTGACCTAGCGATGTGGTTGACTTGTTGGACTAGCGATGTGGTTGACTTGTTGACCTAGCGGTGTGGTTGACTTGTTGACCTAGCGGTGTGGTTGGCTTGTTGGACTAGCGATGTGGTTGACTTGTTGACCTAGCGGTGTGGTTGACTTGTTGACCTAGCGGTGTGGTTGACTTGTTGACCTAGCGGTGTGGTTGACTTGTTGACCTAGCTGTGTGGTTGACTTGTTGACCTAGCGGTGTGGTTGACTTGTTGGACTAGTGATGTGGTTGACTTGTTGGACTAGTGATGTGGTTGACTTGTTGGACTAGTGATGTGGTTGACTTGTTGGACTAGTGATGTGGTTGACTTGTTGGACTAGTGATGTGGTTGACTTGTTGGACTAGTGATGTGGTTGACTTGTTGACCTAGCGGTGTGGTTGACTTGTTGGACTAGCGATGTGGTTGACTTGTTGGACTAGCGATGTTGTTGACTCGTTGGACTAGCGATGTGGTTGACGTTGTGGACTAGCGATGTGTTGATTTGTTGACTTAGAAAAGTGGTTGACTTGTTGACCTAGCGATGTGGTTGACTTGTTGAACTAGCGATGTGTTGACTTGTTGACTTAGCGATATGGTTGACTTGTTGACCAAGCGATGTGGTTGACTTGTTGACTTAGTGATGCGATTGACTTGTTGGACTAGCGATGTGGTTGACTTGTTGACTTAGTGATGTAGTTGACTTGTTGGACTAGCGATGTGGTTGACTTGTTGGACTAGCGATGTGGTTGACTTGTTGGACTAGCGATGTGGTTGACTTGTTGACCTAGCGATGTGGTTGACTTGTTGGACTAGCGATGTGGTTGACTTGTTGACCTAGCGATGTGGTTGACTTGTTAACCTAGCGATGTGGTTGACTTGTTGGACTAGCGATGTGGTTGACTTGTTGACCTAGCGATGTGGTTGATTGTTGACCTAGCGATGTGGTTGACTTGTTGGACTAGTGATGTGGTTGACTTGTTGACCTAGCGATGTGGTTGACTTGTTGGACTAGTGATGTGGTTGACTTGTTGACCTAGCGATGTGGTTGACTTGTTGGACTAGTGATGTGGTTGACTTGTTAACTAGCGATGTGGTTGACTTGTTGGACTAGTGATGTGGTTGACTTGTTGGACTAGCGATATGGTTGACTTGTTTGACTAGCGATGTGGTTGACTTGTTGGACTAGCGATGTGGTTGACTTGTTGGACTAGTGATGTGGTTGACTTGTTGACCTAGCGGTGTGGTTGACTTGTTGGACTAGTGATGTGGTTGACTTGTTGGACTAGTGATGTGGTTGACTTGTTAACCTAGCGATGTGGTTGACTTGTTGGACTAGTGATGTGGTTGACTTGTTGGACTAGCGATATGGTTGACTTGTTTGACTAGCGATGTGGTTGACTTGTTGGACTAGCGATGTGGTTGACTTGTTGACCTAGCGGTGTGGTTGACTTGTTGGACTAGTGATGTGGTTGACTTGTTGGACTAGTGATGTGGTTGACTTGTTGACCTAGCGGTGTGGTTGACTTGTTGGACTAGTGATGTGGTTGACTTGGTCAACTCTGGTCGATATGTTCTGTTACGTTTACAGGAGTGTGTACAAGATGGTGTCTATTTATTGTTTGTGCCACTATACCTCTCGCAGGTTTTGGACTCGTTAACTTATTCATCATCATACCGTCGTATATTAATTCTGTTATTCTTCATTGTTTTATTTCGTACCATGAGTAGGTTTCCTTGTTGTCAACACTTGAGTGTAGTAGTGTATGTGTCACGTACGCTGCCATCTCGGGTCTTGTCTTGGTCTGTCGTGCCAGCAAAGGGGTAGTGGAAGAAAGTGATTCAGATGTGACATAAGTAGAGGGGGGTCAGTTTCTTGGTGTCTGTTTGTTGGTGTGCTGTCGTTTGTTGGTGCTGGTGGTGTCTGTTTGTTGGTGTTTGTGTTGGTTGTTGTGCTGTCGTGTTGGTGCTGTTGGTGTCTGTTGTTGTGTCTGTTTGTTGGTGTGCTGTTCGTTTGTTGGTGCTGGTGGTGTCTGTTTGTTGCTGTGCTGTTGGTGTTGTTTGTGGTGTGCTGTCGTTTGTTGGTGCTGGTGGTGTCTGTTTGTTTGCTGTGCTGTTGGTGTCTGTTGTTGGTGTGCTGTCGTTTGTTGGTGCTGGTGGTGTCTGTTTGTTGGTGTCTGTTTGTTGGTGTGCTGTCGTTTGTTGGTGCTGGTGGTGTCTGTTGTTGCTGTGCTGTTGGTGTCTGTTTGTTGGTGTGCTGTTGGTGTCTGTTTGTTGCTGTGCTGTTGGTGTCGTTTGTTGGTGTGCTGTCGTTTGTGGGTGCTGGTGTCAGTTTGTGGTGTGCTGTGTGTCTGTTTGTTGGTGTGCTGTCGTTTGTTGGTGCTGGTGGTGTCTGTTGTTGCTGTGATGTTGGTGTCTGTTTTGTTGGTGTGCTGTCGTTTGTGGTGCTGGTAGTGTCTGTTTGTTGGTGTGCTGTCGTTTGTTGGTGCTGGTGGTCTGTTTGTTGGTGTGCTGTCGTTTGTTGGTGCTGGTGTCAGTTTGTTGGTGTCTGTTTGTGGTGTGCTGTCGTCTGTTTGTTGCTGTGCTGTTGTGTGCTGTCGTTTGTGGTGTGCTGTCGTTTGTTGGTGTGCTGTTGGTGTCTGTTTGTTGGTGTGCTGTTGGAGCCAGTTTGTTGGTGTACTGTTGGCGCCAGTTTGTTGGTGTGCTGTTGGAGCCAGTTTGTGGTGTGCTGTTGGAGCCAGTTTGTTGGTGTGCTGTTGGTGTCTGTTTGTTGGTGTGCTGTTGGAGCCAGTTTGTGGTGTGCTGTTGGAGCCAGTTTGTTGGTGTGCTGTTGGTGTCTGTTTGTTGGTGTGCTGTTGGAGCCAGTTTATTGGTGTGCTGTTGGAGCCAGTTTATTGGTGTGCTGTTGGAGCCAGTTTGTTGGTGTGCTGTTGGAGCCAGTTTGTTGTGTGCTGTTGGAGCCAGTTTGTGGTGTGCTGTTGGAGCCAGTTTGTGGTGTGCTGTTGGAGCCAGTTTGTTGGTGTGCTGTTGGAGCCAGTTTATTGGTGTGCTGTTAGAGCCAGTTTGTTGGTGTGCTGTTGGAGCCAGTTATTGTGTGCTGTTGGAGCCAGTTTGTTGGTGTGCTGTGGATCAGTTTGTTGGTGTGCTGTTGGTGTCAGTTTATTGGTATTTTACAGATCCAACTCTTGACCCTTTGTATTGTTCGAGATCGTCAGTGTTCACCCTAAGCAGTCACGTCAAACTGGCCTACCAACCACCACATTGGCTCACTCTCATCTTTGGTGGTGGTTGACTTGTTGACCTAGCGGTGTGGTTGACTTGTTGGACTAGCGATGTGGTTGACTTGTTGACTAGTGATGTGGTTGACTTGTTGGACTAGCGATGTGGTTGACTTGTTGGACTAGTGATGTGGTTGACTTGTTGACCTAGTGATGTGGTTGACTTGTTGACCTAGTGATGTGGTTGAATTGTTGACCTAGTGATGTGGTTGACTTGTTGGACTAGTGATGTGGTTGACTTGTTGGACTAGTGATGTGGTTGACTTGTTGACTAGCGATGTGGTTGACTTGTTGACCTAGTGATGTGGTTGACTTGTTGACCTAGTGATGTGGTTTACTTGTTGACCTAGTGATGTGGTTGACTTGTTGGACTAGCGATGTGGTTGACTTGTTGACCTAGCGATGTGGTTGACTTGTTGACCTAGCGATGTGGTTGACTTGTTGACCTAGTGATGTGGTTGACTTGTTGGACTAGTGATGTGGTTGACTTGTTGACCTAGCGATGTGGTTGACTTGTTGACCTAGTGATGTGGTTGACTTGTTGACCTAGTGATGTGGTTGACTTGTTGGACTAGCGATGTGGTTGTTGACTTGTTGACTAGTGATGTGGTTGACTTGTTGACCTAGTGATGTGGTTGACTTGTTGGACTAGCGATGTGGTTGACTTGTTGGACTAGTGGTTGACTTGTGGACTAGCGATGTGGTTGACTTGTTGACGTAGCGATGTGGTTGACTTGTTGGACTAGTGATGTGGTTGACTTGTTGACTAGTGATGTGGTTGACTTGTTGACTAGTGATGTGGTTGACTTGTTGGACTAGTGATGTGGTTGACTTGTTGACCTAGTGATGTGGTTGACTTGTTGGACTAGTGATGTGGTTGACTTGTTGACTAGTGATGTGGTTGACTTGTTGGACCTAGTGATGTGGTTGACTTGTTGGACTAGTGATGTGGTTGACTTGTTGACCTAGCGATGTGGTTGACTTGTTGACTAGTGATGTGGTTGACTTGTTGACCTAGTGATGTGGTTGACTTGTTGGACTAGCGATGTGGTTGACTTGTTGGACTAGTGATGTGGTTGACTTGTTGACTAGCGATGTGGTTGACTTGTTGGACTAGCGATGTGGTTGACTTGTTGGACTAGTGATGTGGTTGACTTGTTGGACTAGCGATGTGGTTGACTTGTTGGACTAGTGATGTGGTTGACTTGTTGGACTAGTGATGTGGTTGACGGTTGGACTAGCGATGTGGTTGACGTTGTGGACTAGCGATGTGGTTGACTTGTTGGACTAGCGATGTGGTTGACTTGTTGGACTAGTGATGTGGTTGACGTTGTGGACTAGCGATGTGGTTGACTTGTTGGACTAGCGATGTGGTTGACTTGTTGGACTAGTGATGTGGTTGACTTGTTGGACTAGCGATGTGGTTGACTTGTTGACTAGTGATGTGGTTGACTTGTTGGACTAGTGATGTGGTTGACTTGTTGGACTAGTGATGTGGTTGACTTGTTGGACTAGCGATGTGGTTGACTTGTTGGACTAGTGATGTGGTTGACTTGTTGGACTAGTGATGTGGTTGACTTGTTGACTTAGTGATGTGGTTGACTTGTTGGACTAGTGATGTGGTTGACTTGTTGGACTAGTGATGTGGTTGACTTGTTGACTAGTGATGTGGTGACTTGTTGACTAGAGATGTGGTTGACTTGTTGACTAGCGATGTGGTTGACTTGTTGGACTAGCGATGTGGTTGACTTGTTGGACTAGCGATGTGGTTGACTTGTTGACCTAGCGATGTGGTTGACTTGTTGACTAGCGATGTGGTTGACTTGTTGGACTAGCGATGTGGTTGACTTGTTGACCTAGCGATGTGGTTGACTTGTTGACCTAGCGATGTGGTTGACTTGTTGGACTAGCGATGTGGTTGACTTGTTGGACTAGCGATGTGGTTGACTTGTTGACCTAGCGTGTGGTTGACTTGTTGACTAGCGATGTGGTTGACTTGTTGGACTAGCGATGTGGTTGACTTGTTGACCTAGCGGTGTGGTTGACTTGTTGACCTAGCGATGTGGTTGACTTGTTGGACTAGCGATGTGGTTGACTTGTTGACCTAGCGATGTGGTTGACTTGTTGACCTAGCGATGTGGTTGACTTGTTGGACTAGCGATGTGGTTGACTTGTTGACCTAGCGATGTGGTTGACTTGTTGACCTAGCGGTGTGGTTGACTTGTTGACCTAGCGGTGTGGTTGACTTGTTGACCTAGCTGTGTGGTTGACTTGTTGACCTAGCGATGTGGTTGACTTGTTGGACTAGTGATGTGGTTGACTTGTTGGACTAGTGATGTGGTTGACTTGTTGGACTAGTGATGTGGTTGACTTGTTGGACTAGTGATGTGGTTGACTTGTTGGACTAGTGATGTGGTTGACTTGTTGGACTAGTGATGTGGTTGACTTGTTGACCTAGCGGTGTGGTTGACTTGTTGGACTAGCGATGTGGTTGACTTGTTGGACTAGCGATGTGGTTGACTTGTTGGACTAGCGATGTGGTTGACGTTGTGGACTAGCGATGTTGTTGACTTGTTGACTAGCGATGTGGTTGACTTGTTGGACTAGCGATGTGGTTGACTTGTTGGACTAGCGATGTTGTTGACTTGTTGACTAGCGATGTGGTTGACTTGTTGACTAGCGATGTGGTTGACTTGTTGACTAGTGATGTGGTTGACTTGTTGGACTAGCGATGTGGTGACTTGTTGACTAGTGATGTGGTTGACTTGTGGACTAGCGATGTGGTTGACTTGTTGGACTAGCGATGTGGTTGACTTGTTGGACTAGCGATGTGGTTGACTTGTTGACTAGCGATGTGGTTGACTTGTTGGACTAGCGATGTGGTTGACTTGTTGACCTAGCGATGTGGTTGACTTGTTGACCTAGCGATGTGGTTGACTTGTTGGACTAGCGATGTGGTTGACTTGTTGACCTAGCGATGTGGTTGATTTGTTGACCTAGCGATGTGGTTGACTTGTTGGACTAGTGATGTGGTTGACTTGTTGACCTAGCGATGTGGTTGACTTGTTGGACTAGTGATGTGGTTGACTTGTTGACTAGCGATGTGGTTGACTTGTTGGACTAGTGATGTGGTTGACTTGTTAACCTAGCGATGTGGTTGACTTGTTGGACTAGTGATGTGGTTGACTTGTTGGACTAGCGATATGGTTGACTTGTTTGACTAGCGATGTGGTTGACTTGTTGGACTAGCGATGTGGTTGACTTGTTGGACTAGTGATGTGGTTGACTTGTTGACCTAGCGGTGTGGTTGACTTGTTGGACTAGTGATGTGGTTGACTTGTTGGACTAGTGATGTGGTTGACTTGTTGACTAGCGATGTGGTTGACTTGTTGACCTAGCGATGTGGTTGACTTGTTGGACTAGCGATGTGGTTGACTTGTTGGACTAGTGATGTGGTTGACTTGTTGGACTAGCGATGTGGTTGACTTGTTGGACTAGTGATGTGGTTGACTTGTTGACCTAGTGATGTGGTTGACTTGTTGAACTAGTGATGTGGTTGACTTGTTGACCTAGTGATGTGGTTGACTTGTTGGACTAGTGATGTGGTTGACTTGTTGGACTAGTGATGTGGTTGACTTGTTGGACTAGCGATGTGGTTGACTTGTTGACCTAGTGATGTGGTTGACTTGTTGACCTAGTGATGTGGTTGACTTGTTGACCTAGTGATGTGGTTGACTTGTTGGACTAGCGATGTGGTTGACTTGTTGACTAGCGATGTGGTTGACTTGTTGACTAGCGATGTGGTTGACTTGTTGACTAGTGATGTGGTTGACTTGTTGGACTAGTGATGTGGTTGACTTGTTGACCTAGCGATGTGGTTGACTTGTTGACCTAGTGATGTGGTTGACTTGTTGACTAGTGATGTGGTTGACTTGTTGGACTAGCGATGTGGTTGACTTGTTGACCTAGTGATGTGGTTGACTTGTTGACCTAGTGATGTGGTTGACTTGTTGGACTAGTGATGTGGTTGACTTGTTGGACTAGCGATGTGGTTGACTTGTTGACTAGCGATGTGGTTGACTTGTTGGACTAGTGATGTGGTTGACTTGTTGACTAGTGATGTGGTTGACTTGTTGACTAGTGATGTGGTTGACTTGTTGGACTAGTGATGTGGTTGACTTGTTGACCTAGTGATGTGGTTGACTTGTTGGACTAGTGATGTGGTTGACTTGTTGACTAGTGATGTGGTTGACTTGTTGACCTAGTGATGTGGTTGACTTGTTGGACTAGTGATGTGGTTGACTTGTTGACTAGCGATGTGGTTGACTTGTTGACTAGTGATGTGGTTGACTTGTTGACTAGTGATGTGGTTGACTTGTTGGACTAGCGATGTGGTTGACTTGTTGGACTAGTGATGTGGTTGACTTGTTGACTAGCGATGTGGTTGACTTGTTGGACTAGCGATGTGGTTGACTTGTTGGACTAGTGATGTGGTTGACTTGTTGGACTAGCGATGTGGTTGACTTGTTGGACTAGTGATGTGGTTGACTTGTTGGACTAGTGATGTGGTTGACTTGTGGACTAGCGATGTGGTTGACTTGTGGACTAGCGATGTGGTTGACTTGTTGGACTAGCGATGTGGTTGACTTGTTGGACTAGTGATGTGGTTGACGTTGTGGACTAGCGATGTGGTTGACTTGTTGGACTAGCGATGTGGTTGACTTGTTGGACTAGTGATGTGGTTGACTTGTTGGACTAGCGATGTGGTTGACTTGTTGGACTAGTGATGTGGTTGACTTGTGGACTAGTGATGTGGTTGACTTGTTGGACTAGTGATGTGGTTGACTTGTTGGACTAGCGATGTGGTTGACTTGTTGGACTAGTGATGTGGTTGACTTGTTGGACTAGTGATGTGGTTGACTTGTTGACTAGTGATGTGGTTGACTTGTTGGACTAGTGATGTGGTTGACTTGTTGGACTAGTGATGTGGTTGACTTGTTGACTTAGTGATGTGGTTGACTTGTTGGACTAGTGATGTGGTTGACTTGTTGACCTAGCGATGTGGTTGACTTGTTGGACTAGCGATGTGGTTGACTTGTTGGACTAGCGATGTGGTTGACTTGTTGACTAGCGATGTGGTTGACTTGTTGACTAGCGATGTGGTTGACTTGTTGGACTAGCGATGTGGTTGACTTGTTGACCTAGCGATGTGGTTGACTTGTTGACTAGCGATGTGGTTGACTTGTTGGACTAGCGATGTGGTTGACTTGTTGGACTAGCGATGTGGTTGACTTGTTGACCTAGCGGTGTGGTTGACTTGTTGACCTAGCGATGTGGTTGACTTGTTGGACTAGCGATGTGGTTGACTTGTTGACCTAGCGGTGTGGTTGACTTGTTGACCTAGCGATGTGGTTGACTTGTTGGACTAGCGATGTGGTTGACTTGTTGACCTAGCGGTGTGGTTGACTTGTTGACTAGCGGTGTGGTTGACTTGTTGGACTAGCGATGTGGTTGACTTGTTGACCTAGCGGTGTGGTTGACTTGTTGACCTAGCGGTGTGGTTGACTTGTTGACCTAGCGGTGTGGTTGACTTGTTGACTAGCTGTGTGGTTGACTTGTTGACTAGCGGTGTGGTTGACTTGTTGGACTAGTGATGTGGTTGACTTGTTGGACTAGTGATGTGGTTGACTTGTTGGACTAGTGATGTGGTTGACTTGTTGGACTAGTGATGTGGTTGACTTGTTGGACTAGTGATGTGGTTGACTTGTTGACCTAGCGTGTGGTTGACTTGTTGGACTAGCGATGTGGTGACTTGTTGGACTAGCGATGTTGTTGACTCGTTGGACTAGCGATGTGGTTGACGTTGTGGACTAGCGATGTTGTTGACTTGTTGACTAGTGATGTGGTTGACTTGTTGACCTAGCGATGTGGTTGACTTGTTGGACTAGCGATGTGTTGACTTGTTGGACTAGCGATGTGGTTGACTTGTTGACTAGCGATGTGGTTGACTTGTTGACTTAGTGATGTGGTTGACTTGTTGGACTAGCGATGTGGTTGACTTGTTGACTAGTGATGTGGTTGACTTGTTGGACTAGCGATGTGGTTGACTTGTTGGACTAGCGATGTGGTTGACTTGTTGGACTAGCGATGTGGTTGACTTGTTGACCTAGCGATGTGGTTGACTTGTTGGACTAGCGATGTGGTTGACTTGTTGACCTAGCGATGTGGTTGACTTGTTGACCTAGCGATGTGGTTGACTTGTTGGACTAGCGATGTGGTTGACTTGTTGACCTAGCGATGTGGTTGATTTGTTGACCTAGCGATGTGGTTGACTTGTTGGACTAGTGATGTGGTTGACTTGTTGACCTAGCGATGTGGTTGACTTGTTGGACTAGTGATGTGGTTGACTTGTTGACCTAGCGATGTGGTTGACTTGTTGGACTAGTGATGTGGTTGACTTGTTGACCTAGCGATGTGGTTGACTTGTTGGACTAGTGATGTGGTTGACTTGTTGGACTAGCGATGTGGTTGACTTGTTGGACTAGCGATGTGGTTGACTTGTTGGACTAGCGATGTGGTTGACTTGTTGGACTAGTGATGTGGTTGACTTGTTGACTAGCGATGTGGTTGACTTGTTGGACTAGTGATGTGGTTGACTTGTTGGACTAGTGATGTGGTTGACTTGTTGACCTAGCGATGTGGTTGACTTGTTGGACTAGTGATGTGGTTGACTTGTTGGACTAGCGATATGGTTGACTTGTTGGACTAGCGATGTGGTTGACTTGTTGGACTAGCGATGTGGTTGACTTGTTGGACTAGTGATGTGGTTGACTTGTTGACTAGCGATGTGGTTGACTTGTTGGACTAGTGATGTGGTTGACTTGTTGGACTAGTGATGTGGTTGACTTGTTGACCTAGCGATGTGGTTGACTTGTTGGACTAGTGATGTGGTTGACTTGTTGGACTAGCGATGTGGTTGACTTGTTGACTAGTGATGTGGTTGACTTGTTGACCTAGCGATGTGGTTGACTTGTTGGACTAGCGGATGTGGTTGACTTGTTGACCTAGCGATGTGGTTGACTTGTTGACTAGCGATGTGGTTGACTTGTTGGACTAGTGATGTGGTTGACTTGTTGGACTAGTGATGTGGTTGACTTGTTGGACTAGTGATGTGGTTGACTTGTTGGACTAGCGATGTGGTTGACTTGTTGGACTAGTGATGTGGTTGACTTGTTGACCTAGCGGTGTGGTTGACTTGTTGGACTAGTGATGTGGTTGACTTGTTGGACTAGCGATGTGGTTGACTTGTTGGACTAGTGATGTGGTTGACTTGTTGACTAGCGGTGTGGTTGACTTGTTGGACTAGCGATGTGGTTGACTTGTTGGACTAGTGATGTGGTTGACTTGTTGGACTAGCGATGTGGTTGACTTGTTGGACTAGTGATGTGGTTGACTTGTTGGACTAGCGATGTGGTTGACTTGTTGGACTAGTGATGTGGTTGACTTGTTGGACTAGTGATGTGGTTGACTTGTTGGACTAGCGATGTGGTTGACTTGTTGGACTAGCGATGTGGTTGACTTGTTGGACTAGTGATGTGGTTGACTTGTTGGACTAGCGATGTGGTTGACTTGTTGGACTAGTGATGTGGTTGAATTGTTGGACTAGTGATGTGGTTGACTTGTTGGACTAGCGATGTGGTTGACTTGTTGGACTAGTGATGTGGTTGACTTGTTGGACTAGCGATGTGGTTGACTTGTTGGACTAGCGATGTGGTTGACTTGTTGACTAGTGATGTGGTTGACTTGTTGGACTAGTGATGTGGTTGACTTGTTGGACTAGTGATGTGGTTGACTTGTTGACCTAGCGGTGTGGTTGACTTGTTGGACTAGCGATGTGGTTGACTTGTTGGACTAGTGATGTGGTTGACTTGTTGGACTAGCGATGTGGTTGACTTGTTGGACTAGTGATGTGGTTGACTTGTTGACTAGTGATGTGGTTGACTTGTTGACTAGTGATGTGGTTGACTTGTTGGACTAGCGATGTGGTTGACTTGTTGGACTAGTGATGTGGTTGACTTGTTGGACTAGCGATGTGGTTGACTTGTTGGACTAGTGATGTGGTTGACTTGTTGGACTAGTGATGTGGTTGACTTGTGGACTAGCGATGTGGTTGACTTGTTGACTAGTGATGTGGTTGACTTGTTGGACTAGTGATGTGGTTGACTTGTTGGACTAGCGATGTGGTTGACTTGTTGGACTAGTGATGTGGTTGACTTGTTGGACTAGTGATGTGGTTGACTTGTTGGACTAGTGATGTGGTTGACTTGTTGGACTAGCGATGTGGTTGACTTGTTGGACTAGTGATGTGGTTGACTTGTTGGACTAGCGATGTGGTTGACTTGTTGACTAGTGATGTGGTTGACTTGTTGGACTAGCGATGTGGTTGACTTGTTGGACTAGTGATGTGGTTGACTTGTTGACTAGTGATGTGGTTGACTTGTTGGACTAGTGATGTGGTTGACTTGTTGACTAGCGATGTGGTTGACTTGTTGGACTAGCGATGTGGTTGACTTGTTGGACTAGCGATGTGGTTGACTTGTTGACTAGCGATGTGGTTGACTTGTTGACCTAGCGATGTGGTTGACTTGTTGGACTAGCGATGTGGTTGACTTGTTGACCTAGCGATGTGGTTGACTTGTTGACTAGCGATGTGGTTGACTTGTTGGACTAGCGATGTGGTTGACTTGTTGACTAGCGATGTGGTTGACTTGTTGACTAGTGGGTGTGGTTGACTTGTTGGACTAGCGATGTGGTTGACTTGTTGACTAGCGATGTGGTTGACTTGTTGGACTAGCGGTGTGGTTGACTTGTTGACTAGCGATGTGGTTGACTTGTTGACTAGCGATGTGGTTGACTTGTTGGACTAGTGATGTGGTTGACTTGTTGGACTAGTGATGTGGTTGACTTGTTGGACTAGTGATGTGGTTGACTTGTTGGACTAGTGATGTGGTTGACTTGTTGACTAGCGGTGTGGTTGACTTGTTGGACTAGCGATGTGGTTGACTTGTTGGACTAGTGATGTGGTTGACTTGTGGACTAGCGATGTGGTTGACTTGTTGGACTAGTGATGTGTTGACTTGTTGACCTAGTGATGTGGTTGACTTGTTGACCTAGTGATGTGGTTGACTTGTTGGACTAGCGATGTGGTTGACTTGTTGGACTAGTGATGTGGTTGACTTGTTGGACTAGCGATGTGGTTGACTTGTTGGACTAGTGATGTGGTTGACTTGTTGGACTAGTGATGTGGTTGACGTTGTGGACTAGCGATGTGGTTGACTTGTTGGACTAGTGATGTGGTTGACTTGTTGGACTAGTGATGTGGTTGACTTGTTGGACTAGCGATGTGGTTGACTTGTTGGACTAGTGATGTGGTTGACTTGTTGGACTAGTGATGTGGTTGACTTGTTGGACTAGTGATGTGGTTGACTTGTTGGACTAACGATGTGGTTGACTTGTTGGACTAGTGATGTGGTTGACTTGTTGGACTAGCGATGTGGTTGACTTGTTGACTAGTGATGTGGTTGACTTGTTGGACTAGTGATGTGGTTGACTTGTTGGACTAGTGATGTGGTTGACTTGTTGACTTAGTGATGTGGTTGACTTGTTGTACTAGTGATGTGGTTGACTTGTTGACTTAGCGATGTGGTTGACTTGTTGGACTAGCGATGTGGTTGACTTGTTGGACTAGCGATGTGGTTGACTTGTTGACCTAGCGATGTGGTTGACTTGTTGACCTAGCGATGTGGTTGACTTGTTGGACTAGCGATGTGGTTGACTTGTTGACCTAGCGGTGTGGTTGACTTGTTGACCTAGCGATGTGGTTGACTTGTTGGACTAGCGATGTGGTTGACTTGTTGAGCTAGCGGTGTGGTTGACTTGTTGACCTAGTGGTGTGGTTGACTTGTTGGACTAGCGATGTGGTTGACTTGTTGACCTAGCGGTGTGGTTGACTTGTTGACCTAGCGGTGTGGTTGACTTGTTGACCTAGCGGTGTGGTTGACTTGTTGACCTAGCGGTGTGGTTGACTTGTTGGACTAGTGATGTGGTTGACTTGTTGGACTAGTGATGTGGTTGACTTGTTGGACTAGTGATGTGGTTGACTTGTGGACTAGTGATGTGGTTGACTTGTTGGACTAGTGATGTGGTTGACTTGTTGGACTAGTGATGTGGTTGACTTGTTGACCTAGCGGTGTGGTTGACTTGTTGGACTAGCGATGTGGTTGACTTGTTGGACTAGCGATGTTGTTGACTCGTTGACTAGCGATGTTGTTGACTTGTTGACTAGCGATGTTGTTGATTGTTGACCTAGCGATGTGGTTGACTTGTTGACTAGCGATGTGGTTGACTTGTTGGACTAGCGATGTGGTTGACTTGTTGGACTAGCGCTGTGGTTGACTTGTTGGACTAGCGATGTGGTTGACTTGTTGACCTAGCGATGTGGTTGACTTGTTGGACTAGCGATGTGGTTGATTTGTTGACCTAGCGATGTGGTTGACGTTGTGGACTAGCGATGTGGTTGACTTGTTGACCTAGCGATGTGGTTGATTTGTTGACCTAGCGATGTGGTTGACTTGTTGGACTAGTGATGTGGTTGACTTGTTGGACTAGTGATGTGGTTGACTTGTTGGACTAGTGATGTGGTTGACTTGTTGACCTAGCGGTGTGGTTGACTTGTTGGACTAGTGATGTGGTTGACTTGTTGGACTAGTGATGTGGTTGACTTGTTGACCTAGCGGTGTGGTTGACTTGTTGGACTAGCGATGTGGTTGACTTGTTGACTAGCGATGTGGTTGATTTGTTGACCTAGCGATGTGGTTGACTTGTTGACCTAGCGATGTGGTTGATTTGTTGACCTAGCGATGTGGTTGACTTGTTGGACTAGCGATGTGGTTGACTTGTTGGACTAGCGATGTTGTTGACTCGTTGGACTAGCGATGTGGTTGACTTGTTGGACTAGCGATGTGGTTGACTTTTGGACTAGCGATGTTGTTCACTCGTTGGACTAGCGATGTGGTTGACTTGTTGGACTAGCGATGTGGTTGACTTGTTGGACTAGCGATGTTGTTGACTCGTTGGACTAGCGATGTGGTTGACTTGTTGGACTAGCGATGTGGTTGATTTGTTGACCTAGCGATGTGGTTGACTTGTTGGACTAGCGATGTGGTTGACTTGTTGGACTAGCGATGTTGTTGACTCGTTGGACTAGCGATGTGGTTGACTTGTTGGACTAGCGATGTGGTTGACTTGTTGGACTAGCGATGTGGTTGACTTGTTGACCTAGCGATGTGGTTGACTTGTTGGACTAGCGATGTGGTTGACTTGTTGACCTAGCGATGTGGTTGACTTGTTAACCTAGCGATGTGGTTGACTTGTTGGACTAGCGATGTGGTTGACTTGTTGACCTAGCGATGTGGTTGACTTGTTGACCTAGCGATGTGGTTGACTTGTTGGACTAGTGATGTGGTTGACTTGTTGACCTAGCGATGTGGTTGACTTGTTGGACTAGTGATGTGGTTGACTTGTTGACCTAGCGATGTGGTTGACTTGTTGGACTAGTGATGTGGTTGACTTGTTAACTAGCGATGTGGTTGACTTGTTGGACTAGTGATGTGGTTGACTTGTTGGACTAGCGATGTGGTTGACTTGTTGACTAGCGATGTGGTTGACTTGTTGGACTAGCGATGTGGTTGACTTGTTGGACTAGTGATGTGGTTGACTTGTTGACCTAGCGATGTGGTTGACTTGTTGGACTAGTGATGTGGTTGACTTGTTGGACTAGTGATGTGGTTGACTTGTTAACTAGCGATGTGGTTGACTTGTTGGACTAGTGATGTGGTTGACTTGTTGGACTAGCGATATGGTTGACTTGTTTGACTAGCGATGTGGTTGACTTGTTGGACTAGCGATGTGGTTGACTTGTTGGACTAGTGATGTGGTTGACTGTTGACCTAGCGGTGTGGTTGACTTGTTGGACTAGTGATGTGGTTGACTTGTTGGACTAGTGATGTGGTTGACTTGTTGACCTAGCGGTGTGGTTGACTTGTTGGACTAGTGATGTGGTTGACTTGTTGGACTAGCGGTGTGGTTGACTTGTTGGACTAGTGATGTGGTTGACTTGTTGACTAGCGGTGTGGTTGACTTGTTGGACTAGCGGTGTGGTTGACTTGTTGACCTAGCGGTGTGGTTGACTTGTTGGACTAGCGATGTGGTTGACTTGTTGGACTAGTGATGTGGTTGACTTGTGACTAGTGATGTGGTTGACTTGTTGGACTAGTGATGTGGTTGACTTGTTGGACTAGCGTGTGGTTGACTTGTTGGACTAGTGATGTGGTTGACTTGTTGACTAGCGAGTGTTGACTTGTTGGACTAGCGATGTGGTTGACTTGTTGACCTAGCGATGTGGTTGACTTGTTGACTAGTGATGTGGTTGACTTGTGGACTAGCGATGTGGTTGACTTGTTGGACTAGCGATGTGGTTGACTTGTTTGACTAGCGATGTGGTTGACTTGTTGGACTAGCGATGTGGTTGACTTGTTGGACTAGCGATGTGGTTGACTTGTTGGACTAGCGATGTGGTTGACTTGTTGGACTAGCGATGTGGTTGACTTGTTGACTAGCGATGTGGTTGACTTGTGGACTAGCGATGTGGTTGACTTGTTGGACTAGTGATGTGGTTGACTTGTTGGACTAGTGATGTGGTTGACTTGTTGGACTAGCGATGTGGTTGACTTGTTGGACTAGCGATGTGGTTGACTTGTTGGACTAGTGATGTGGTTGACTTGTTGACCTAGCGGTGTGGTTGACTTGTTGGACTAGTGATGTGGTTGACTTGTTGGACTAGCGATGTGGTTGACTTGTTGGACTAGTGATGTGGTTGACTTGTTGGACTAGCGATGTGGTTGACTTGTTGGACTAGCGATGTGGTTGACTTGTTGGACTAGTGATGTGGTTGACTTGTTGGACTAGCGATGTGGTTGACTTGTTGGACTAGTGATGTGGTTGACTTGTTGGACTAGCGATGTGGTTGACTTGTTGGACTAGTGATGTGGTTGACTTGTTGGACTAGTGATGTGGTTGACTTGTTGGACTAGCGATGTGGTTGACTTGTTGGACTAGTGATGTGGTTGACTTGTTGGACTAGTGATGTGGTTGACTTGTTGACTAGCGATGTGGTTGACTTGTTGGACTAGCGATGTGGTTGACTTGTTGGACTAGTGATGTGGTTGACTTGTTGGACTAGCGATGTGGTTGACTTGTTGGACTAGTGATGTGGTTGACTTGTTGGACTAGCGATGTGGTTGACTTGTGGACTAGCGATGTGGTTGACTTGTTGGACTAGTGATGTGGTTGACTTGTTGGACTAGTGATGTGGTTGACTTGTTGGACTAGTGATGTGGTTGACTTGTTGACTAGCGATGTGGTTGACTTGTTGGACTAGCGATGTGGTTGACTTGTTGGACTAGTGATGTGGTTGACTTGTTGGACTAGCGATGTGGTTGACTTGTTGGACTAGTGATGTGGTTGACTTGTTGACCTAGTGATGTGGTTGACTTGTTGACTAGTGATGTGGTTGACTTGTTGGACTAGCGATGTGGTTGACTTGTTGGACTAGTGATGTGGTTGACTTGTTGACTAGCGATGTGGTTGACTTGTTGACTAGTGATGTGGTTGACTTGTTGGACTAGTGATGTGGTTGACTTGTGGACTAGCGATGTGGTTGACTTGTTGGACTAGTGATGTGGTTGACTTGTTGGACTAGCGATGTGGTTGACTTGTTGGACTAGCGATGTGGTTGACTTGTTGGACTAGTGATGTGGTTGACTTGTTGGACTAGCGATGTGGTTGACTTGTTGGACTAGTGATGTGGTTGACTTGTTGGACTAGCGATGTGGTTGACTTGTTGGACTAGTGATGTGGTTGACTTGTTGGACTAGCGATGTGGTTGACTTGTTGACTAGCGATGTGGTTGACTTGTTGGACTAGTGATGTGGTTGACTTGTTGACTAGCGATGTGGTTGACTTGTTGACTAGTGATGTGGTTGACTTGTTGGACTAGTGATGTGGTTGACTTGTTGACTAGCGATGTGGTTGACTTGTTGGACTAGCGATGTGGTTGACTTGTTGGACTAGCGATGTGGTTGACTTGTTGACTAGCGATGTGGTTGACTTGTTGGACTAGCGATGTGGTTGACTTGTTGGACTAGCGATGTGGTTGACTTGTTGACTAGCGATGTGGTTGACTTGTTGACTAGCGATGTGGTTGACTTGTTGGACTAGCGATGTGGTTGACTTGTTGACTAGCGATGTGGTTGACTTGTTGACTAGTGATGTGGTTGACTTGTTGGACTAGCGATGTGGTTGACTTGTTGACTAGCGATGTGGTTGACTTGTTGACCTAGCGGTGTGGTTGACTTGTTGACTAGCGATGTGGTTGACTTGTTGACTAGCGATGTGGTTGACTTGTTGAACTAGCGATGTGGTTGACTTGTTGGACTAGTGATGTGGTTGACTTGTTGGACTAGTGATGTGGTTGACTTGTTGGACTAGTGATGTGGTTGACTTGTTGACCTAGCGGTGTGGTTGACTTGTTGGACTAGCGATGTGGTTGACTTGTTGGACTAGTGATGTGGTTGACTTGTTGGACTAGCGATGTGGTTGACTTGTTGGACTAGTGATGTGGTTGACTTGTTGACCTAGTGATGTGGTTGACTTGTTGACCTAGTGATGTGGTTGACTTGTTGGACTAGCGATGTGGTTGACTTGTTGGACTAGTGATGTGGTTGACTTGTTGGACTAGCGATGTGGTTGACTTGTTGGACTAGTGATGTGGTTGACTTGTTGGACTAGTGATGTGGTTGACGTTGTGGACTAGCGATGTGGTTGACTTGTTGGACTAGTGATGTGGTTGACTTGTTGGACTAGTGATGTGGTTGACTTGTTGGACTAGCGATGTGGTTGACTTGTTGGACTAGTGATGTGGTTGACTTGTTGGACTAGTGATGTGGTTGACTTGTTGGACTAGTGATGTGGTTGACTTGTTGGACTAACGATGTGGTTGACTTGTTGGACTAGTGATGTGGTTGACTTGTTGGACTAGCGATGTGGTTGACTTGTTGGACGTAGTGATGTGGTTGACTTGTTGGACTAGTGATGTGGTTGACTTGTTGGACTAGTGATGTGGTTGACTTGTTGACTAGTGATGTGGTTGACTTGTTGTACTAGTGATGTGGTTGACTTGTTGACTTAGCGATGTGGTTGACTTGTTGGACTAGCGATGTGGTTGACTTGTTGGACTAGCGATGTGGTTGACTTGTTGACCTAGCGATGTGGTTGACTTGTTGACCTAGCGATGTGGTTGACTTGTTGGACTAGCGATGTGGTTGACTTGTTGACCTAGCGGTGTGGTTGACTTGTTGACTAGCGATGTGGTTGACTTGTTGGACTAGCGATGTGGTTGACTTGTTGAGCTAGCGGTGTGGTTGACTTGTTGACCTAGTGGTGTGGTTGACTTGTTGGACTAGCGATGTGGTTGACTTGTTGACCTAGCGGTGTGGTTGACTTGTTGACTAGCGATGTGGTTGACTTGTTGACCTAGCGGATGTGGTTGACTTGTTGACTAGCGGTGTGGTTGACTTGTTGGACTAGTGATGTGGTTGACTTGTTGGACTAGTGATGTGGTTGACTTGTTGGACTAGTGATGTGGTTGACTTGTTGGACTAGTGATGTGGTTGACTTGTTGGACTAGTGATGTGGTTGACTTGTTGGACTAGTGATGTGGTTGACTTGTTGACCTAGCGGTGTGGTTGACTTGTTGGACTAGCGATGTGGTTGACTTGTTGGACTAGCGATGTTGTTGACTCGTTGACTAGCGATGTGGTTGACTTGTTGACTAGCGATGTGGTTGACTTGTTGGACTAGCGATGTGGTTGACTTGTTGACCTAGCGATGTGGTTGACTTGTTGGACTAGCGATGTGGTTGACTTGTTGGACTAGCGCTGTGGTTGACTTGTTGGACTAGCGATGTGGTTGACTTGTTGACCTAGCGATGTGGTTGACTTGTTGGACTAGCGATGTGGTTGACTTGTTGACCTAGCGATGTGGTTGACGTGTGGACTAGCGATGTGGTTGACTTGTTGACCTAGCGATGTGGTTGATTTGTTGACCTAGCGATGTGGTTGACTTGTTGGACTAGTGATGTGGTTGACTTGTTGGACTAGTGATGTGGTTGACTTGTTGGACTAGTGATGTGGTTGACTTGTTGACCTAGCGGTGTGGTTGACTTGTTGGACTAGTGATGTGGTTGACTTGTTGGACTAGTGATGTGGTTGACTTGTTGACCTAGCGGTGTGGTTGACTTGTTGGACTAGCGATGTGGTTGACTTGTTGACCTAGCGATGTGGTTGATTTGTTGACCTAGCGATGTGGTTGACTTGTTGACCTAGCGATGTGGTTGATTTGTTGACCTAGCGATGTGGTTGACTTGTTGGACTAGCGATGTGGTTGACTTGTTGGACTAGCGATGTTGTTGACTCGTTGGACTAGCGATGTGGTTGACTTGTTGGACTAGCGATGTGGTTGACTTTTGGACTAGCGATGTTGTTCACTCGTTGGACTAGCGATGTGGTTGACTTGTTGGACTAGCGATGTGGTTGACTTGTTGGACTAGCGATGTTGTTGACTCGTTGGACTAGCGATGTGGTTGACTTGTTGGACTAGCGATGTGGTTGATTTGTTGACCTAGCGATGTGGTTGACTTGTTGGACTAGCGATGTGGTTGACTTGTTGGACTAGCGATGTTGTTGACTCGTTGGACTAGCGATGTGGTTGACTTGTTGGACTAGCGATGTGGTTGACTTGTTGGACTAGCGATGTGGTTGACTTGTTGACCTAGCGATGTGGTTGACTTGTTGGACTAGCGATGTGGTTGACTTGTTGACCTAGCGATGTGGTTGACTTGTTAACCTAGCGATGTGGTTGACTTGTTGGACTAGCGATGTGGTTGACTTGTTGACCTAGCGATGTGGTTGACTTGTTGGACTAGCGATGTGGTTGACTTGTTGGACTAGTGATGTGGTTGACTTGTTGACTAGCGATGTGGTTGACTTGTTGGACTAGTGATGTGGTTGACTTGTTGACCTAGCGATGTGGTTGACTTGTTGGACTAGTGATGTGGTTGACTTGTTAACCTAGCGATGTGGTTGACTTGTTGGACTAGTGATGTGGTTGACTTGTTGGACTAGCGATGTGGTTGACTTGTTTGACTAGCGATGTGGTTGACTTGTTGGACTAGCGATGTGGTTGACTTGTTGGACTAGTGATGTGGTTGACTTGTTGACCTAGCGATGTGGTTGACTTGTTGGACTAGTGATGTGGTTGACTTGTTGGACTAGCGATGTGGTTGACTTGTTGGACCTAGCGATGTGGTTGACTTGTTGGACTAGTGATGTGGTTGACTTGTTGGACTAGCGATGTGGTTGACTTGTTTGACTAGCGATGTGGTTGACTTGTTGGACTAGCGATGTGGTTGACTTGTTGGACTAGTGATGTGGTTGACTTGTTGACCTAGCGATGTGGTTGACTTGTTGGACTAGTGATGTGGTTGACTTGTTGGACTAGTGATGTGGTTGACTTGTTGACCTAGCGGTGTGGTTGACTTGTTGGACTAGTGATGTGGTTGACTTGTTGGACTAGCGGTGTGGTTGACTTGTTGGACTAGTGATGTGGTTGACTTGTTGACTAGCGGTGTGGTTGACTTGTTGACTAGCGGTGTGGTTGACTTGTTGACCTAGCGGTGTGGTTGACTTGTTGGACTAGCGATGTGGTTGACTTGTTGGACTAGTGATGTGGTTGACTTGTTGGACTAGTGATGTGGTTGACTTGTTGGACTAGTGATGTGGTTGACTTGTTGACTAGCGATGTGGTTGACTTGTTGGACTAGTGATGTGGTTGACTTGTTGGACTAGCGATGTGGTTGACTTGTTGGACTAGTGATGTGGTTGACTTGTTGACTAGCGATGTGGTTGACTTGTTGGACTAGTGATGTGGTTGACTTGTTGGACTAGCGATGTGGTTGACTTGTTGGACTAGTGATGTGGTTGACTTGTTGACTAGCGGTGTGGTTGACTTGTTGGACTAGCGATGTGGTTGACTTGTTGGACTAGTGATGTGGTTGACTTGTTGGACTAGCGATGTGGTTGACTTGTTGGACTAGTGATGTGGTTGACTTGTTGACCTAGCGATGTGGTTGACTTGTTGGACTAGTGATGTGGTTGACTTGTTGGACTAGCGATGTGGTTGACTTGTTGACCTAGCGGTGTGGTTGACTTGTTGGACTAGCGATGTGGTTGACTTGTTGGACTAGTGATGTGGTTGACTTGTTGGACTAGTGATGTGGTTGACTTGTTGGACTAGTGATGTGGTTGACTTGTTGACCTAGCGGTGTGGTTGACTTGTTGGACTAGTGATGTGGTTGACTTGTTGGACTAGCGATGTGGTTGACTTGTTGGACTAGTGATGTGGTTGACTTGTTGACCTAGCGGTGTGGTTGACTTGTTGGACTAGTGATGTGGTTGACTTGTTGGACTAGCGATGTGGTTGACTTGTTGGACTAGTGATGTGGTTGACTTGTTGACCTAGCGGTGTGGTTGACTTGTTGGACTAGCGATGTGGTTGACTTGTTGGACTAGTGATGTGGTTGACTTGTTGGACTAGCGATGTGGTTGACTTGTTGGACTAGTGATGTGGTTGACTTGTTGGACTAGCGATGTGGTTGACTTGTTGGACTAGTGATGTGGTTGAATTGTTGGACTAGTGATGTGGTTGACTTGTTGGACTAGCGATGTGGTTGACTTGTTGGACTAGCGATGTGGTTGACTTGTTGGACTAGTGATGTGGTTGACTTGTTGGACTAGCGATGTGGTTGACTTGTTGGACTAGTGATGTGGTTGAATTGTTGGACTAGTGATGTGGTTGACTTGTTGGACTAGCGATGTGGTTGACTTGTTGGACTAGTGATGTGGTTGACTTGTTGGACTAGCGATGTGGTTGACTTGTTGGACTAGCGATGTGGTTGACTTGTTGGACTAGTGATGTGGTTGACTTGTTGGACTAGTGATGTGGTTGACTTGTTGGACTAGTGATGTGGTTGACTTGTTGACCTAGGATGTGGTTGACTTGTTGGACTAGCGATGTGGTTGACTTGTTGGACTAGTGATGTGGTTGACTTGTTGGACTAGCGATGTGGTTGACTTGTTGGACTAGTGATGTGGTTGACTTGTTGACCTAGTGATGTGGTTGACTTGTTGACCTAGTGATGTGGTTGACTTGTTGGACTAGCGATGTGGTTGACTTGTTGGACTAGTGATGTGGTTGACTTGTTGGACTAGCGATGTGGTTGACTTGTTGGACTAGTGATGTGGTTGACTTGTTGGACTAGTGATGTGGTTGACGTTGTGGACTAGCGATGTGGTTGACTTGTTGGACTAGTGATGTGGTTGACTTGTTGGACTAGTGATGTGGTTGACTTGTTGGACTAGCGATGTGGTTGACTTGTTGGACTAGTGATGTGGTTGACTTGTTGGACTAGTGATGTGGTTGACTTGTTGGACTAGTGATGTGGTTGACTTGTTGGACTAACGATGTGGTTGACTTGTTGGACTAGTGATGTGGTTGACTTGTTGGACTAGCGATGTGGTTGACTTGTTGACGTAGTGATGTGGTTGACTTGTTGGACTAGTGATGTGGTTGACTTGTTGACTAGTGATGTGGTTGACTTGTTGACTTAGTGATGTGGTTGACTTGTTGTACTAGTGATGTGGTTGACTTGTTGACTTAGCGATGTGGTTGACTTGTGGACCTAGCGATGTGGTTGACTTGTTGACCTAGCGATGTGGTTGACTTGTTGGACTAGCGATGTGGTTGACTTGTTGACCTAGCGGTGTGGTTGACTTGTTGACCTAGCGATGTGGTTGACTTGTTGGACTAGCGATGTGGTTGACTTGTTGAGCTAGCGGTGTGGTTGACTTGTTGACCTAGTGGTGTGGTTGACTTGTTGGACTAGCGATGTGGTTGACTTGTTGACCTAGCGGTGTGGTTGACTTGTTGACCTAGCGGTGTGGTTGACTTGTTGACCTAGCGGTGTGGTTGACTTGTTGACCTAGCGGTGTGGTTGACTTGTTGGACTAGTGATGTGGTTGACTTGTTGGACTATTATGTGGTTGACTTGTTGGACTAGTGATGTGGTTGACTTGTTGGACTAGTGATGTGGTTGACTTGTTGGACTAGTGATGTGGTTGACTTGTTGGACTAGTGATGTGGTTGACTTGTTGACCTAGCGGTGTGGTTGACTTTTGGACTAGCGATGTGGTTGACTTGTTGGACTAGCGATGTTGTTGACTCGTTGACTAGCGATGTTGTTGACTCGTTGACTAGCGATGTTGTTGATTTGTTGCCCTACCGATGTGGTTGACTTGTTGACCTAGCGATGTGGTTGACTTGTTGGACTAGCGATGTGGTTGACTTGTTGGACTAGCGCTGTGGTTGACTTGTTGGACTAGCGATGTGGTTGACTTGTTGACCTAGCGATGTGGTTGACTTGTTGGACTAGCGATGTGGTTGATTTGTTGACCTAGCGATGTGGTTGACGTTGTGGACTAGCGATGTGGTTGACTTGTTGACCTAGCGATGTGGTTGATTTGTTGACCTAGCGATGTGGTTGACTTGTTGGACTAGTGATGTGGTTGACTTGTTGGACTAGTGATGTGGTTGACTTGTTGGACTAGTGATGTGGTTGACTTGTTGACCTAGCGGTGTGGTTGACTTGTTGGACTAGTGATGTGGTTGACTTGTTGGACTAGTGATGTGGTTGACTTGTTGACCTAGCGGTGTGGTTGACTTGTTGGACTAGCGATGTGGTTGACTTGTTGACCTAGCGATGTGGTTGATTGTTGACCTAGCGATGTGGTTGACTTGTTGACCTAGCGATGTGGTTGATTTGTTGACCTAGCGATGTGGTTGACTTGTTGGACTAGCGATGTGGTTGACTTGTTGGACTAGCGATGTTGTTGACTCGTTGGACTAGCGATGTGGTTGACTTGTTGGACTAGCGATGTGGTTGACTTTTTGGACTAGCGATGTTGTTCACTCGTTGGACTAGCGATGTGGTTGACTTGTTGGACTAGCGATGTGGTTGACTTGTTGGACTAGCGATGTTGTTGACTCGTTGGACTAGCGATGTGGTTGACTTGTTGGACTAGCGATGTGGTTGATTTGTTGACCTAGCGATGTGGTTGACTTGTTGGACTAGCGATGTGGTTGACTTGTTGGACTAGCGATGTTGTTGACTCGTTGGACTAGCGATGTGGTTGACTTGTTGGACTAGCGATGTGGTTGACTTGTTGGACTAGCGATGTGGTTGACTTGTTGACCTAGCGATGTGGTTGACTTGTTGGACTAGCGATGTGGTTGACTTGTTGACCTAGCGATGTGGTTGACTTGTTACCTAGCGATGTGGTTGACTTGTTGGACTAGCGATGTGGTTGACTTGTTGACCTAGCGATGTGGTTGATTTGTTGACCTAGCGATGTGGTTGACTTGTTGGACTAGTGATGTGGTTGACTTGTTGACCTAGCGATGTGGTTGACTTGTTGGACTAGTGATGTGGTTGACTTGTTGACCTAGCGATGTGGTTGACTTGTTGGACTAGTGATGTGGTTGACTTGTTACTAGCGATGTGGTTGACTTGTTGGACTAGTGATGTGGTTGACTTGTTGGACTAGCGATATGGTTGACTTGTTGACTAGCGATGTGGTTGACTTGTTGGACTAGCGATGTGGTTGACTTGTTGGACTAGTGATGTGGTTGACTTGTTGACCTAGCGGTGTGGTTGACTTGTTGGACTAGTGATGTGGTTGACTTGTTGGACTAGTGATGTGGTTGACTTGTTAACTAGCGATGTGGTTGACTTGTTGGACTAGTGATGTGGTTGACTTGTTGGACTAGCGATATGGTTGACTTGTTTGACTAGCGATGTGGTTGACTTGTTGGACTAGCGATGTGGTTGACTTGTTGGACTAGTGATGTGGTTGACTTGTTGACCTAGCGGTGTGGTTGACTTGTTGGACTAGTGATGTGGTTGACTTGTTGGACTAGTGATGTGGTTGACTTGTTGACCTAGCGGTGTGGTTGACTTGTTGGACTAGTGATGTGGTTGACTTGTTGGACTAGCGGTGTGGTTGACTTGTTGGACTAGTGATGTGGTTGACTTGTTGACCTAGCGGTGTGGTTGACTTGTTGGACTAGCGGTGTGGTTGACTTGTTGACCTAGCGGTGTGGTTGACTTGTTGGACTAGCGATGTGGTTGACTTGTTGACCTAGCGATGTGGTTGATTTGTTGACTAGCGATGTGGTTGACTTGTTGGACTAGTGATGTGGTTGACTTGTTGACCTAGCGATGTGGTTGACTTGTTGGACTAGTGATGTGGTTGACTTGTTGACCTAGCGATGTGGTTGACTTGTTGGACTAGTGATGTGGTTGACTTGTTAACCTAGCGATGTGGTTGACTTGTTGGACTAGTGATGTGGTTGACTTGTTGGACTAGCGATGTGGTTGACTTGTTTGACTAGCGATGTGGTTGACTTGTTGGACTAGCGATGTGGTTGACTTGTTGGACTAGTGATGTGGTTGACTTGTTGACTAGCGGTGTGGTTGACTTGTTGGACTAGTGATGTGGTTGACTTGTTGGACTAGTGATGTGGTTGACTTGTTGACCTAGCGATGTGGTTGACTTGTTGGACTAGTGATGTGGTTGACTTGTTGGACTAGCGATGTGGTTGACTTGTTTGACTAGCGATGTGGTTGACTTGTTGGACTAGCGATGTGGTTGACTTGTTGGACTAGTGATGTGGTTGACTTGTTGACCTAGCGATGTGGTTGACTTGTTGGACTAGTGATGTGGTTGACTTGTTGGACTAGTGATGTGGTTGACTTGTTGACTAGCGTGTGGTTGACTTGTTGGACTAGTGATGTGGTTGACTTGTTGGACTAGCGATGTGGTTGACTTGTTGGACTAGTGATGTGGTTGACTTGTTGACCTAGCGGTGTGGTTGACTTGTTGGACTAGCGATGTGGTTGACTTGTTGACTAGCGGTGTGGTTGACTTGTTGGACTAGCGATGTGGTTGACTTGTTGGACTAGTGATGTGGTTGACTTGTTGGACTAGTGATGTGGTTGACTTGTTGGACTAGTGATGTGGTTGACTTGTTGACCTAGCGGTGTGGTTGACTTGTTGGACTAGTGATGTGGTTGACTTGTTGGACTAGCGATGTGGTTGACTTGTTGGACTAGTGATGTGGTTGACTTGTTGACCTAGCGATGTGGTTGACTTGTTGGACTAGTGATGTGGTTGACTTGTTGGACTAGCGATGTGGTTGACTTGTTGGACTAGTGATGTGGTTGACTTGTTGACCTAGCGTGTGGTTGACTTGTTGGACTAGCGATGTGGTTGACTTGTTGGACTAGTGATGTGGTTGACTTGTTGGACTAGCGATGTGGTTGACTTGTTGGACTAGTGATGTGGTTGACTTGTTGGACTAGCGATGTGGTTGACTTGTTGGACTAGTGATGTGGTTGAATTGTTGGACTAGTGATGTGGTTGACTTGTTGGACTAGCGATGTGGTTGACTTGTTGGACTAGCGATGTGGTTGACTTGTTGGACTAGTGATGTGGTTGACTTGTTGGACTAGCGATGTGGTTGACTTGTTGGACTAGTGATGTGGTTGACTTGTTGGACTAGTGATGTGGTTGACTTGTTGGACTAGCGATGTGGTTGACTTGTTGGACTAGTGATGTGGTTGACTTGTTGGACTAGCGATGTGGTTGACTTGTTGACTAGCGATGTGGTTGACTTGTTGGACTAGTGATGTGGTTGACTTGTTGGACTAGTGATGTGGTTGACTTGTTGACTAGTGATGTGGTTGACTTGTTGACCTAGCGGTGTGGTTGACTTGTTGGACTAGCGATGTGGTTGACTTGTTGGACTAGTGATGTGGTTGACTTGTTGGACTAGCGATGTGGTTGACTTGTTGGACTAGTGATGTGGTTGACTTGTTGACCTAGTGATGTGGTTGACTTGTTGACCTAGTGATGTGGTTGACTTGTTGGACTAGCGATGTGGTTGACTTGTTGGACTAGTGATGTGGTTGACTTGTTGGACTAGCGATGTGGTTGACTTGTTGGACTAGTGATGTGGTTGACTTGTTGGACTAGTGATGTGGTTGACGTTGTGGACTAGCGATGTGGTTGACTTGTTGACTAGTGATGTGGTTGACTTGTTGGACTAGTGATGTGGTTGACTTGTTGGACTAGCGATGTGGTTGACTTGTTGGACTAGTGATGTGGTTGACTTGTTGGACTAGTGATGTGGTTGACTTGTTGGACTAGTGATGTGGTTGACTTGTTGGACTAGCGATGTGGTTGACTTGTTGGACTAGTGATGTGGTTGACTTGTTGGACTAGCGATGTGGTTGACTTGTTGACGTAGTGATGTGGTTGACTTGTTGGACTAGTGATGTGGTTGACTTGTTGGACTAGTGATGTGGTTGACTTGTTGACTTAGTGATGTGGTTGACTTGTTGTACTAGTGATGTGGTTGACTTGTTGACTTAGCGATGTGGTTGACTTGTTGGACTAGCGATGTGGTTGACTTGTTGGACTAGCGATGTGGTTGACTTGTTGACCTAGCGATGTGGTTGACTTGTTGACCTAGCGATGTGGTTGACTTGTTGGACTAGCGATGTGGTTGACTTGTTGACCTAGCGGTGTGGTTGACTTGTTGACTAGCGATGTGGTTGACTTGTTGGACTAGCGATGTGGTTGACTTGTTGACTAGCGGTGTGGTTGACTTGTTGACTAGTGGTGTGGTTGACTTGTTGGACTAGCGATGTGGTTGACTTGTTGACTAGCGGTGTGGTTGACTTGTTGACCTAGCGGTGTGGTTGACTTGTTGACCTAGCGATGTGGTTGACTTGTTGACCTAGCGGTGTGGTTGACTTGTTGGACTAGTGATGTGGTTGACTTGTTGGACTAGTGATGTGGTTGACTTGTTGGACTAGTGATGTGGTTGATTTGTTGACCTAGCGATGTGGTTGACTTGTTGGACTAGTGATGTGGTTGACTTGTTGACCTAGCGATGTGGTTGACTTGTTGGACTAGTGATGTGGTTGACTTGTTGACCTAGCGATGTGGTTGACTTGTTGGACTAGTGATGTGGTTGACTTGTTGACCTAGCGATGTGGTTGACTTGTTGGACTAGTGATGTGGTTGACTTGTTGGACTAGCGATGTGGTTGACTTGTTTGACTAGCGATGTGGTTGACTTGTTGGACTAGCGATGTGGTTGACTTGTTGGACTAGTGATGTGGTTGACTTGTTGACCTAGCGGTGTGGTTGACTTGTTGGACTAGTGATGTGGTTGACTTGTTGGACTAGTGATGTGGTTGACTTGTTGACCTAGCGATGTGGTTGACTTGTTGGAATAGTGATGTGGTTGACTTGTTGGACTAGCGATATGGTTGACTTGTTGACTAGCGATGTGGTTGACTTGTTGGACTAGCGATGTGGTTGACTTGTTGGACTAGTGATGTGGTTGACTTGTTGACCTAGCGGTGTGGTTGACTTGTTGGACTAGTGATGTGGTTGACTTGTTGGACTAGTGATGTGGTTGACTTGTTGACCTAGCGATGTGGTTGACTTGTTGGACTAGTGATGTGGTTGACTTGTTGGACTAGCGGTGTGGTTGACTTGTTGGACTAGTGATGTGGTTGACTTGTTGACCTAGCGATGTGGTTGACTTGTTGGACTAGCGATGTGGTTGACTTGTTGACCTAGCGATGTGGTTGACTTGTTGGACTAGCGATGTGGTTGACTTGTTGACCTAGCGGTGTGGTTGACTTGTTGGACTAGCGATGTGGTTGACTTGTTGGACTAGTGATGTGGTTGACTTGTTGGACTAGTGATGTGGTTGACTTGTTGGACTAGTGATGTGGTTGACTTGTTGACCTAGCGGTGTGGTTGACTTGTTGGACTAGTGATGTGGTTGACTTGTTGGACTAGCGATGTGGTTGACTTGTTGGACTAGTGATGTGGTTGACTTGTTGACCTAGCGGTGTGGTTGACTTGTTGGACTAGTGATGTGGTTGACTTGTTGGACTAGCGATGTGGTTGACTTGTTGGACTAGTGATGTGGTTGACTTGTTGACCTAGCGGTGTGGTTGACTTGTTGGACTAGCGATGTGGTTGACTTGTTGGACTAGTGATGTGGTTGACTTGTTGGACTAGCGATGTGGTTGACTTGTTGGACTAGTGATGTGGTTGACTTGTTGGACTAGCGATGTGGTTGACTTGTTGGACTAGTGATGTGGTTGAATTGTTGGACTAGTGATGTGGTTGACTTGTTGGACTAGCGATGTGGTTGACTTGTTGGACTAGCGATGTGGTTGACTTGTTGGACTAGTGATGTGGTTGACTTGTTGGACTAGCGATGTGGTTGACTTGTTGGACTAGTGATGTGGTTGAATTGTTGGACTAGTGATGTGGTTGACTTGTTGGACTAGCGATGTGGTTGACTTGTGTGGACTAGTGATATGGTTGACTTGTTGGACTAGCGATGTGGTTGACTTGTTGGACTAGCGATGTGGTTGACTTGTTGGACTAGTGATGTGGTTGACTTGTTGGACTAGTGATGTGGTTGACTTGTTGGACTAGTGATGTGGTTGACTTGTTGACCTAGCGGTGTGGTTGACTTGTTGGACTAGCGATGTGGTTGACTTGTTGGACTAGTGATGTGGTTGACTTGTTGGACTAGCGATGTGGTTGACTTGTTGGACTAGTGATGTGGTTGACTTGTTGACCTAGTGATGTGGTTGACTTGTTGACCTAGTGATGTGGTTGACTTGTTGGACTAGCGATGTGGTTGACTTGTTGGACTAGTGATGTGGTTGACTTGTTGGACTAGCGATGTGGTTGACTTGTTGGACTAGTGATGTGGTTGACTTGTTGGACTAGTGATGTGGTTGACGTTGTGGACTAGCGATGTGGTTGACTTGTTGGACTAGTGATGTGGTTGACTTGTTGGACTAGTGATGTGGTTGACTTGTTGGACTAGCGATGTGGTTGACTTGTTGGACTAGTGATGTGGTTGACTTGTTGGACTAGTGATGTGGTTGACTTGTTGGACTAGTGATGTGGTTGACTTGTTGGACTAACGATGTGGTTGACTTGTTGGACTAGTGATGTGGTTGACTTGTTGGACTAGCGATGTGGTTGACTTGTTGACGTAGTGATGTGGTTGACTTGTTGGACTAGTGATGTGGTTGACTTGTTGGACTAGTGATGTGGTTGACTTGTTGACTAGTGATGTGGTTGACTTGTTCTACTAGTGATGTGGTTGACTTGTTGACTTAGCGATGTGGTTGACTTGTTGGACTAGCGATGTGGTTGACTTGTTGGACTAGCGATGTGGTTGACTTGTTGACCTAGCGATGTGTTGACTTGTTGACCTAGCGATGTGGTTGACTTGTTGGACTAGCGATGTGGTTGACTTGTTGACCTAGCGGTGTGGTTGACTTGTTGACCTAGCGATGTGGTTGACTTGTTGGACTAGCGATGTGGTTGACTTGTTGAGCTAGCGGTGTGGTTGACTTGTTGACCTAGTGGTGTGGTTGACTTGTTGGACTAGCGATGTGGTTGACTTGTTGACCTAGCGGTGTGGTTGACTTGTTGACCTAGCGGTGTGGTTGACTTGTTGACCTAGCGGTGTGGTTGACTTGTTGACCTAGCGGTGTGGTTGACTTGTTGGACTAGTGATGTGGTTGACTTGTTGGACTAGTGATGTGGTTGACTTGTTGGACTAGTGATGTGGTTGACTTGTTGGACTAGTGATGTGGTTGACTTGTTGGACTAGTGATGTGGTTGACTTGTTGGACTAGTGATGTGGTTGACTTGTTGACCTAGCGGTGTGGTTGACTTGTTGTACTAGCGATGTGGTTGACTTGTTGGACTAGCGATGTTGTTGACTCGTTGACTAGCGATGTGGTTGACTTGTTGGACTAGTGATGTGGTTGACTTGTTGGACTAGCGATGTGGTTGACTTGTTTGACTAGCGATGTGGTTGACTTGTTGGACTAGCGATGTGGTTGACTTGTTGGACTAGCGCTGTGGTTGACTTGTTGGACTAGCGATGTGGTTGACTTGTTGACCTAGCGATGTGGTTGACTTGTTGGACTAGCGATGTGGTTGATTTGTTGACCTAGCGATGTGGTTGACGTTGTGGACTAGCGATGTGGTTGACTTGTTGACCTAGCGATGTGGTTGATTTGTTGACCTAGCGATGTGGTTGACTTGTTGGACTAGTGATGTGGTTGACTTGTTGGACTAGTGATGTGGTTGACTTGTTGGACTAGTGATGTGGTTGACTTGTTGACCTAGCGGTGTGGTTGACTTGTTGGACTAGTGATGTGGTTGACTTGTTGGACTAGTGATGTGGTTGACTTGTTGACCTAGCGGTGTGGTTGACTTGTTGGACTAGCGATGTGGTTGACTTGTTGACCTAGCGATGTGGTTGATTTGTTGACCTAGCGATGTGGTTGACTTGTTGACCTAGCGATGTGGTTGATTTGTTGACCTAGCGATGTGGTTGACTTGTTGGACTAGCGATGTGGTTGACTTGTTGGACTAGCGATGTTGTTGACTCGTTGGACTAGCGATGTGGTTGACTTGTTGGACTAGCGATGTGGTTGACTTTTGGACTAGCGATGTTGTTCACTCGTTGGACTAGCGATGTGGTTGACTTGTTGGACTAGCGATGTGGTTGACTTGTTGGACTAGCGATGTTGTTGACTCGTTGGACTAGCGATGTGGTTGACTTGTTGGACTAGCGATGTGGTTGATTTGTTGACCTAGCGATGTGGTTGACTTGTTGGACTAGCGATGTGGTTGACTTGTTGGACTAGCGATGTTGTTGACTCGTTGGACTAGCGATGTGGTTGACTTGTTGGACTAGCGATGTGGTTGACTTGTTGGACTAGCGATGTGGTTGACTTGTTGACCTAGCGATGTGGTTGACTTGTTGGACTAGCGATGTGGTTGACTTGTTGACCTAGCGATGTGGTTGACTTGTTAACCTAGCGATGTGGTTGACTTGTTGGACTAGTGATGTGGTTGACTTGTTGACCTAGCGATGTGGTTGACTTGTTGGACTAGTGATGTGGTTGACTTGTTGACTAGCGATGTGGTTGACTTGTTGGACTAGTGATGTGGTTGACTTGTTGACCTAGCGATGTGGTTGACTTGTTGGACTAGTGATGTGGTTGACTTGTTGGACTAGCGATGTGGTTGACTTGTTGACTAGCGATGTGGTTGACTTGTTGGACTAGCGATGTGGTTGACTTGTTGGACTAGTGATGTGGTTGACTTGTTGACCTAGCGATGTGGTTGACTTGTTGGACTAGTGATGTGGTTGACTTGTTGGACTAGTGATGTGGTTGACTTGTTAACCTAGCGATGTGGTTGACTTGTTGGACTAGTGATGTGGTTGACTTGTTGGACTAGCGATGTGGTTGACTTGTTTGACTAGTGATGTGGTTGACTTGTTGGACTAGCGATATGGTTGACTTGTTTGACTAGCGATGTGGTTGACTTGTTGGACTAGCGATGTGGTTGACTTGTTGGACTAGTGATGTGGTTGACTTGTTGACCTAGCGGTGTGGTTGACTTGTTGGACTAGTGATGTGGTTGACTTGTTGGACTAGTGATGTGGTTGACTTGTTGACCTAGCGGTGTGGTTGACTTGTTGGACTAGTGATGTGGTTGACTTGTTGGACTAGCGGTGTGGTTGACTTGTTGGACTAGTGATGTGGTTGACTTGTTGACCTAGCGGTGTGGTTGACTTGTTGGACTAGCGGTGTGGTTGACTTGTTGACCTAGCGGTGTGGTTGACTTGTTGGACTAGCGATGTGGTTGACTTGTTGGACTAGTGATGTGGTTGACTTGTTGGACTAGTGATGTGGTTGACTTGTTGGACTAGTGATGTGGTTGACTTGTTGACCTAGCGATGTGGTTGACTTGTTGGACTAGTGATGTGGTTGACTTGTTGGACTAGCGATGTGGTTGACTTGTTGGACTAGTGATGTGGTTGACTTGTTGACCTAGCGATGTGGTTGACTTGTTGGACTAGTGATGTGGTTGACTTGTTGGACTAGCGATGTGGTTGACTTGTTGGACTAGTGATGTGGTTGACTTGTTGACCTAGCGATGTGGTTGACTTGTTGGACTAGCGATGTGGTTGACTTGTTGGACTAGTGATGTGGTTGACTTGTTGGACTAGCGATGTGGTTGACTTGTTGGACTAGTGATGTGGTTGACTTGTTGGACTAGCGATGTGGTTGACTTGTTGGACTAGTGATGTGGTTGAATTGTTGGACTAGTGATGTGGTTGACTTGTTGGACTAGCGATGTGGTTGACTTGTTGGACTAGCGATGTGGTTGACTTGTTGGACTAGTGATGTGGTTGACTTGTTGGACTAGCGATGTGGTTGACTTGTTGGACTAGTGATGTGGTTGAATTGTTGGACTAGTGATGTGGTTGACTTGTTGGACTAGCGATGTGGTTGACTTGTTGGACTAGTGATGTGGTTGACTTGTTGGACTAGCGATGTGGTTGACTTGTTGGACTAGCGATGTGGTTGACTTGTTGGACTAGTGATGTGGTTGACTTGTTGGACTAGTGATGTGGTTGACTTGTTGGACTAGTGATGTGGTTGACTTGTTGACCTAGCGATGTGGTTGACTTGTTGGACTAGCGATGTGGTTGACTTGTTGGACTAGTGATGTGGTTGACTTGTTGGACTAGCGATGTGGTTGACTTGTTGGACTAGTGATGTGGTTGACTTGTTGACCTAGTGATGTGGTTGACTTGTTGACTAGTGATGTGGTTGACTTGTTGGACTAGCGATGTGGTTGACTTGTTGGACTAGTGATGTGGTTGACTTGTTGGACTAGCGATGTGGTTGACTTGTTGGACTAGTGATGTGGTTGACTTGTTGGACTAGTGATGTGGTTGACGTTGTGGACTAGCGATGTGGTTGACTTGTTGGACTAGTGATGTGGTTGACTTGTTGGACTAGTGATGTGGTTGACTTGTTGGACTAGCGATGTGGTTGACTTGTTGGACTAGTGATGTGGTTGACTTGTTGGACTAGTGATGTGGTTGACTTGTTGGACTAGTGATGTGGTTGACTTGTTGGACTAGCGATGTGGTTGACTTGTTGGACTAGTGATGTGGTTGACTTGTTGGACTAGCGATGTGGTTGACTTGTTGACTAGTGATGTGGTTGACTTGTTGGACTAGTGATGTGGTTGACTTGTTGGACTAGTGATGTGGTTGACTTGTTGACTAGTGATGTGGTTGACTTGTTGGACTAGCGATGTGGTTGACTTGTTGACTAGCGATGTGGTTGACTTGTTGGACTAGCGATGTGGTTGACTTGTTGGACTAGCGATGTGGTTGACTTGTTGACTAGCGATGTGGTTGACTTGTTGACCTAGCGATGTGGTTGACTTGTTGGACTAGCGATGTGGTTGACTTGTTGACCTAGCGATGTGGTTGACTTGTTGACTAGCGATGTGGTTGACTTGTTGGACTAGCGATGTGGTTGACTTGTTGACTAGCGATGTGGTTGACTTGTTGACTAGTGATGTGGTTGACTTGTTGGACTAGCGATGTGGTTGACTTGTTGACCTAGCGATGTGGTTGACTTGTTGACTAGCGATGTGGTTGACTTGTTGACTAGCGATGTGGTTGACTTGTTGACTAGCGATGTGGTTGACTTGTTGGACTAGTGATGTGGTTGACTTGTTGGACTAGTGATGTGGTTGACTTGTTGGACTAGTGATGTGGTTGACTTGTTGACCTAGCGATGTGGTTGACTTGTTGGACTAGTGATGTGGTTGACTTGTTGACTAGCGATGTGGTTGACTTGTTGGACTAGTGATGTGGTTGACTTGTTGACTAGCGATGTGGTTGACTTGTTGGACTAGTGATGTGGTTGACTTGTTGACTAGCGATGTGGTTGACTTGTTGGACTAGTGATGTGGTTGACTTGTTGGACTAGCGATGTGGTTGACTTGTTTGACTAGCGATGTGGTTGACTTGTTGGACTAGCGATGTGGTTGACTTGTTGGACTAGTGATGTGGTTGACTTGTTGACCTAGCGATGTGGTTGACTTGTTGGACTAGTGATGTGGTTGACTTGTTGGACTAGCGATGTGGTTGACTTGTTGACCTAGCGATGTGGTTGACTTGTTGGACTAGCGATGTGGTTGACTTGTTGGACTAGCGATGTGGTTGACTTGTTTGACTAGCGATGTGGTTGACTTGTTGGACTAGCGATGTGGTTGACTTGTTGGACTAGTGATGTGGTTGACTTGTTGACCTAGCGGTGTGGTTGACTTGTTGGACTAGTGATGTGGTTGACTTGTTGGACTAGTGATGTGGTTGACTTGTTGACCTAGCGGTGTGGTTGACTTGTTGGACTAGCGATGTGGTTGACTTGTTGGACTAGCGATGTGGTTGACTTGTTGGACTAGCGATGTGGTTGACTTGTTGACCTAGCGATGTGGTTGACTTGTTGGACTAGCGATGTGGTTGACTTGTTGACTAGCGATGTGGTTGACTTGTTGGACTAGCGATGTGGTTGACTTGTTGACTAGCGATGTGGTTGACTTGTTGACCTAGCGATGTGGTTGACTTGTTGGACTAGTGATGTGGTTGACTTGTTGACCTAGCGATGTGGTTGACTTGTTGGACTAGTGATGTGGTTGACTTGTTGACCTAGCGATGTGGTTGACTTGTTGGACTAGTGATGTGGTTGACTTGTTAACCTAGCGATGTGGTTGACTTGTTGGACTAGTGATGTGGTTGACTTGTTGGACTAGCGATGTGGTTGACTTGTTGACTAGCGATGTGGTTGACTTGTTGGACTAGCGATGTGGTTGACTTGTTGGACTAGTGATGTGGTTGACTTGTTGACCTAGCGGTGTGGTTGACTTGTTGGACTAGTGATGTGGTTGACTTGTTGGACTAGTGATGTGGTTGACTTGTTAACCTAGCGATGTGGTTGACTTGTTGGACTAGTGATGTGGTTGACTTGTTGGACTAGCGATGTGGTTGACTTGTTTGACTAGCGATGTGGTTGACTTGTTGGACTAGCGATGTGGTTGACTTGTTGGACTAGTGATGTGGTTGACTTGTTGACCTAGCGGTGTGGTTGACTTGTTGGACTAGTGATGTGGTTGACTTGTTGGACTAGTGATGTGGTTGACTTGTTGACCTAGCGGTGTGGTTGACTTGTTGGACTAGTGATGTGGTTGACTTGTTGGACTAGCGGTGTGGTTGACTTGTTGGACTAGTGATGTGGTTGACTTGTTGACCTAGCGGTGTGGTTGACTTGTTGGACTAGCGGTGTGGTTGACTTGTTGACCTAGCGGTGTGGTTGACTTGTTGGACTAGCGATGTGGTTGACTTGTTGGACTAGTGATGTGGTTGACTTGTTGGACTAGTGATGTGGTTGACTTGTTGGACTAGTGATGTGGTTGACTTGTTGACTAGCGGTGTGGTTGACTTGTTGGACTAGTGATGTGGTTGACTTGTTGGACTAGCGATGTGGTTGACTTGTTGGACTAGTGATGTGGTTGACTTGTTGACCTAGCGGTGTGGTTGACTTGTTGGACTAGTGATGTGGTTGACTTGTTGGACTAGCGATGTGGTTGACTTGTTGGACTAGTGATGTGGTTGACTTGTTGACCTAGCGGTGTGGTTGACTTGTTGGACTAGCGATGTGGTTGACTTGTTGGACTAGTGATGTGGTTGACTTGTTGGACTAGCGATGTGGTTGACTTGTTGGACTAGTGATGTGGTTGACTTGTTGGACTAGCGATGTGGTTGACTTGTTGGACTAGTGATGTGGTTGAATTGTTGGACTAGTGATGTGGTTGACTTGTTGGACTAGCGATGTGGTTGACTTGTTGGACTAGCGATGTGGTTGACTTGTTGGACTAGTGATGTGGTTGACTTGTTGGACTAGCGATGTGGTTGACTTGTTGGACTAGTGATGTGGTTGAATTGTTGGACTAGTGATGTGGTTGACTTGTTGGACTAGCGATGTGGTTGACTTGTTGGACTAGTGATATGGTTGACTTGTTGGACTAGCGATGTGGTTGACTTGTTGGACTAGCGATGTGGTTGACTTGTTGGACTAGTGATGTGGTTGACTTGTTGGACTAGTGATGTGGTTGACTTGTTGGACTAGTGATGTGGTTGACTTGTTGACCTAGCGGTGTGGTTGACTTGTTGGACTAGCGATGTGGTTGACTTGTTGGACTAGTGATGTGGTTGACTTGTTGGACTAGCGATGTGGTTGACTTGTTGGACTAGTGATGTGGTTGACTTGTTGACCTAGTGATGTGGTTGACTTGTTGACCTAGTGATGTGGTTGACTTGTTGGACTAGCGATGTGGTTGACTTGTTGGACTAGTGATGTGGTTGACTTGTTGGACTAGCGATGTGGTTGACTTGTTGGACTAGTGATGTGGTTGACTTGTTGGACTAGTGATGTGGTTGACGTTGTGGACTAGCGATGTGGTTGACTTGTTGGACTAGTGATGTGGTTGACTTGTTGGACTAGTGATGTGGTTGACTTGTTGGACTAGCGATGTGGTTGACTTGTTGGACTAGTGATGTGGTTGACTTGTTGGACTAGTGATGTGGTTGACTTGTTGGACTAGTGATGTGGTTGACTTGTTGGACTAACGATGTGGTTGACTTGTTGGACTAGTGATGTGGTTGACTTGTTGGACTAGCGATGTGGTTGACTTGTTGACGTAGTGATGTGGTTGACTTGTTGGACTAGTGATGTGGTTGACTTGTTGGACTAGTGATGTGGTTGACTTGTTGACTTAGTGATGTGGTTGACTTGTTGTACTAGTGATGTGGTTGACTTGTTGACTTAGCGATGTGGTTGACTTGTTGGACTAGCGATGTGGTTGACTTGTTGGACTAGCGATGTGGTTGACTTGTTGACCTAGCGATGTGGTTGACTTGTTGACCTAGCGATGTGGTTGACTTGTTGGACTAGCGATGTGGTTGACTTGTTGACCTAGCGGTGTGGTTGACTTGTTGACCTAGCGATGTGGTTGACTTGTTGGACTAGCGATGTGGTTGACTTGTTGAGCTAGCGGTGTGGTTGACTTGTTGACCTAGTGGTGTGGTTGACTTGTTGGACTAGCGATGTGGTTGACTTGTTGACCTAGCGGTGTGGTTGACTTGTTGACCTAGCGGTGTGGTTGACTTGTTGACCTAGCGGTGTGGTTGACTTGTTGACCTAGCGGTGTGGTTGACTTGTTGGACTAGTGATGTGGTTGACTTGTTGGACTAGTGATGTGGTTGACTTGTTGGACTAGTGATGTGGTTGACTTGTTGGACTAGTGATGTGGTTGACTTGTTGGACTAGTGATGTGGTTGACTTGTTGGACTAGTGATGTGGTTGACTTGTTGACCTAGCGGTGTGGTTGACTTGTTGGACTAGCGATGTGGTTGACTTGTTGGACTAGCGATGTTGTTGACTCGTTGACTAGCGATGTGGTTGACTTGTTGGACTAGTGATGTGGTTGACTTGTTGGACTAGCGATGTGGTTGACTTGTTGACTAGCGATGTGGTTGACTTGTTGGACTAGCGATGTGGTTGACTTGTTGGACTAGCGCTGTGGTTGACTTGTTGGACTAGCGATGTGGTTGACTTGTTGACCTAGCGATGTGGTTGACTTGTTGGACTAGCGATGTGGTTGATTTGTTGACCTAGCGATGTGGTTGACGTTGTGGACTAGCGATGTGGTTGACTTGTTGACCTAGCGATGTGGTTGATTTGTTGACCTAGCGATGTGGTTGACTTGTTGGACTAGTGATGTGGTTGACTTGTTGGACTAGTGATGTGGTTGACTTGTTGGACTAGTGATGTGGTTGACTTGTTGACCTAGCGGTGTGGTTGACTTGTTGGACTAGTGATGTGGTTGACTTGTTGGACTAGTGATGTGGTTGACTTGTTGACCTAGCGGTGTGGTTGACTTGTTGGACTAGCGATGTGGTTGACTTGTTGACCTAGCGATGTGGTTGATTTGTTGACCTAGCGATGTGGTTGACTTGTTGACCTAGCGATGTGGTTGATTTGTTGACCTAGCGATGTGGTTGACTTGTTGGACTAGCGATGTGGTTGACTTGTTGGACTAGCGATGTTGTTGACTCGTTGGACTAGCGATGTGGTTGACTTGTTGGACTAGCGATGTGGTTGACTTTTTGGACTAGCGATGTTGTTCACTCGTTGGACTAGCGATGTGGTTGACTTGTTGGACTAGCGATGTGGTTGACTTGTTGGACTAGCGATGTTGTTGACTCGTTGGACTAGCGATGTGGTTGACTTGTTGGACTAGCGATGTGGTTGATTTGTTGACCTAGCGATGTGGTTGACTTGTTGGACTAGCGATGTGGTTGACTTGTTGGACTAGCGATGTTGTTGACTCGTTGGACTAGCGATGTGGTTGACTTGTTGGACTAGCGATGTGGTTGACTTGTTGGACTAGCGATGTGGTTGACTTGTTGACCTAGCGATGTGGTTGACTTGTTGGACTAGCGATGTGGTTGACTTGTTGACCTAGCGATGTGGTTGACTTGTTGACCTAGCGATGTGGTTGACTTGTTGGACTAGTGATGTGGTTGACTTGTTGACCTAGCGATGTGGTTGACTTGTTGGACTAGTGATGTGGTTGACTTGTTGACCTAGCGATGTGGTTGACTTGTTGTACTAGTGATGTGGTTGACTTGTTAACCTAGCGATGTGGTTGACTTGTTGGACTAGTGATGTGGTTGACTTGTTGGACTAGCGATATGGTTGACTTGTTTGACTAGCGATGTGGTTGACTTGTTGGACTAGCGATGTGGTTGACTTGTTGGACTAGTGATGTGGTTGACTTGTTGACCTAGCAGTGTGGTTGACTTGTTGGACTAGTGATGTGGTTGACTTGTTGGACTAGTGATGTGGTTGACTTGTTAACCTAGCGATGTGGTTGACTTGTTGGACTAGTGATGTGGTTGACTTGTTGGACTAGCGATATGGTTGACTTGTTTGACTAGCGATGTGGTTGACTTGTTGGACTAGCGATGTGGTTGACTTGTTGGACTAGTGATGTGGTTGACTTGTTGACCTAGCGGTGTGGTTGACTTGTTGGACTAGTGATGTGGTTGACTTGTTGGACTAGTGATGTGGTTGACTTGTTGACCTAGCGGTGTGGTTGACTTGTTGGACTAGTGATGTGGTTGACTTGTTGGACTAGCGGTGTGGTTGACTTGTTGGACTAGTGATGTGGTTGACTTGTTGACCTAGCGGTGTGGTTGACTTGTTGGACTAGCGGTGTGGTTGACTTGTTGACCTAGCGGTGTGGTTGACTTGTTGGACTAGCGATGTGGTTGACTTGTTGGACTAGTGATGTGGTTGACTTGTTGGACTAGTGATGTGGTTGACTTGTTGGACTAGTGATGTGGTTGACTTGTTGACCTAGCGGTGTGGTTGACTTGTTGGACTAGTGATGTGGTTGACTTGTTGGACTAGCGATGTGGTTGACTTGTTGGACTAGTGATGTGGTTGACTTGTTGACCTAGCGATGTGGTTGACTTGTTGGACTAGTGATGTGGTTGACTTGTTGGACTAGCGATGTGGTTGACTTGTTGGACTAGTGATGTGGTTGACTTGTTGACCTAGCGGTGTGGTTGACTTGTTGGACTAGCGATGTGGTTGACTTGTTGGACTAGTGATGTGGTTGACTTGTTGGACTAGCGATGTGGTTGACTTGTTGGACTAGTGATGTGGTTGACTTGTTGGACTAGCGATGTGGTTGACTTGTTGGACTAGTGATGTGGTTGAATTGTTGGACTAGTGATGTGGTTGACTTGTTGGACTAGCGATGTGGTTGACTTGTTGGACTAGCGATGTGGTTGACTTGTTGGACTAGTGATGTGGTTGACTTGTTGGACTAGCGATGTGGTTGACTTGTTGGACTAGTGATGTGGTTGACTTGTTGACCTAGCGGTGTGGTTGACTTGTTGGACTAGCGGTGTGGTTGACTTGTTGACTAGCGATGTGGTTGACTTGTTGGACTAGCGATGTGGTTGACTTGTTGGACTAGTGATGTGGTTGACTTGTTGGACTAGTGATGTGGTTGACTTGTTGGACTAGTGATGTGGTTGACTTGTTGACTAGCGGTGTGGTTGACTTGTTGGACTAGTGATGTGGTTGACTTGTTGGACTAGCGATGTGGTTGACTTGTTGGACTAGTGATGTGGTTGACTTGTTGACCTAGCGATGTGGTTGACTTGTTGGACTAGTGATGTGGTTGACTTGTTGGACTAGCGATGTGGTTGACTTGTTGGACTAGTGATGTGGTTGACTTGTTGACTAGCGGTGTGGTTGACTTGTTGGACTAGCGATGTGGTTGACTTGTTGGACTAGTGATGTGGTTGACTTGTTGGACTAGCGATGTGGTTGACTTGTTGGACTAGTGATGTGGTTGACTTGTTGGACTAGCGATGTGGTTGACTTGTTGGACTAGTGATGTGGTTGACTTGTTGGACTAGTGATGTGGTTGACTTGTTGGACTAGCGATGTGGTTGACTTGTTGGACTAGCGATGTGGTTGACTTGTTGGACTAGTGATGTGGTTGACTTGTTGGACTAGCGATGTGGTTGACTTGTTGGACTAGTGATGTGGTTGACTTGTTGGACTAGTGATGTGGTTGACTTGTTGGACTAGCGATGTGGTTGACTTGTTGGACTAGTGATGTGGTTGACTTGTTGGACTAGCGATGTGGTTGACTTGTTGGACTAGCGATGTGGTTGACTTGTTGGACTAGTGATGTGGTTGACTTGTTGGACTAGTGATGTGGTTGACTTGTTGGACTAGTGATGTGGTTGACTTGTTGACCTAGCGGTGTGGTTGACTTGTTGGACTAGCGATGTGGTTGACTTGTTGGACTAGTGATGTGGTTGACTTGTTGGACTAGCGATGTGGTTGACTTGTTGGACTAGTGATGTGGTTGACTTGTTGACCTAGTGATGTGGTTGACTTGTTGACCTAGTGATGTGGTTGACTTGTTGGACTAGCGATGTGGTTGACTTGTTGGACTAGTGATGTGGTTGACTTGTTGGACTAGCGATGTGGTTGACTTGTTGGACTAGTGATGTGGTTGACTTGTTGGACTAGTGATGTGGTTGACGTTGTGGACTAGCGATGTGGTTGACTTGTTGGACTAGTGATGTGGTTGACTTGTTGGACTAGTGATGTGGTTGACTTGTTGGACTAGCGATGTGGTTGACTTGTTGGACTAGTGATGTGGTTGACTTGTTGGACTAGTGATGTGGTTGACTTGTTGGACTAGTGATGTGGTTGACTTGTTGGACTAACGATGTGGTTGACTTGTTGGACTAGTGATGTGGTTGACTTGTTGGACTAGTGATGTGGTTGACTTGTTGACTTAGTGATGTTGTTGACTTGTACTAGTGATGTGGTTGACTTGTTGACTAGCGATGTGGTTGACTTGTTGGACTAGCGATGTGGTTGACTTGTTGACTAGCGATGTGGTTGACTTGTTGACCTAGCGATGTGGTTGACTTGTTGACCTAGCGATGTGGTTGACTTGTTGGACTAGCGATGTGGTTGACTTGTTGACCTAGCGTGTGGTTGACTTGTTGACCTAGCGATGTGGTTGACTTGTTGGACTAGCGATGTGGTTGACTTGTTGAGCTAGCGGTGTGGTTGACTTGTTGACCTAGTGGTGTGGTTGACTTGTTGGACTAGCGATGTGGTTGACTTGTTGACCTAGCGGTGTGGTTGACTTGTTGACCTAGCGGTGTGGTTGACTTGTTGACCTAGCGGTGTGGTTGACTTGTTGACCTAGCGGTGTGGTTGACTTGTTGGACTAGTGATGTGGTTGACTTGTTGGACTAGTGATGTGGTTGACTTGTTGGACTAGTGATGTGGTTGACTTGTTGGACTAGTGATGTGGTTGACTTGTTGGACTAGTGATGTGGTTGACTTGTTGGACTAGTGATGTGGTTGACTTGTTGACCTAGCGGTGTGGTTGACTTGTTGGACTAGCGATGTGGTTGACTTGTTGGACTAGCGATGTTGTTGACTCGTTGACTAGCTATGTGTTGACTCGTTGACTAGCGATGTTGTTGATTTGTTGCCCTAGCGATGTGGTTGACTTGTTGACCTAGCGATGTGGTTGACTTGTTGGACTAGCGATGTGGTTGACTTGTTGGACTAGCGCTGTGGTTGACTTGTTGGACTAGCGATGTGGTTGACTTGTTGACCTAGCGATGTGGTTGACTTGTTGGACTAGCGATGTGGTTGATTTGTTGACCTAGCGATGTGGTTGACGTTGTGGACTAGCGATGTGGTTGACTTGTTGACCTAGCGATGTGGTTGATTTGTTGACCTAGCGATGTGGTTGACTTGTTGGACTAGTGATGTGGTTGACTTGTTGGACTAGTGATGTGGTTGACTTGTTGGACTAGTGATGTGGTTGACTTGTTGACCTAGCGGTGTGGTTGACTTGTTGGACTAGTGATGTGGTTGACTTGTTGGACTAGTGATGTGGTTGACTTGTTGACCTAGCGGTGTGGTTGACTTGTTGGACTAGCGATGTGGTTGACTTGTTGACCTAGCGATGTGGTTGATTTGTTGACCTAGCGATGTGGTTGACTGTTGACCTAGCGATGTGGTTGATTTGTTGACCTAGCGATGTGGTTGACTTGTTGGACTAGCGATGTGGTTGACTTGTTGGACTAGCGATGTTGTTGACTCGTTGGACTAGCGATGTGGTTGACTTGTTGGACTAGCGATGTGGTTGACTTTTTGGACTAGCGATGTTGTTCACTCGTTGGACTAGCGATGTGGTTGACTTGTTGGACTAGCGATGTGGTTGACTTGTTGGACTAGCGATGTTGTTGACTCGTTGGACTAGCGATGTGGTTGACTTGTTGGACTAGCGATGTGGTTGATTTGTTGACTAGCGATGTGGTTGACTTGTTGGACTAGCGATGTGGTTGACTTGTTGGACTAGCGATGTTGTTGACTCGTTGGACTAGCGATGTGGTTGACTTGTTGGACTAGCGATGTGCTTGACTTGTTGGACTAGCGATGTGGTTGACTTGTGACCTAGCGATGTGGTTGACTTGTTGGACTAGCGATGTGGTTGACTTGTTGACCTAGCGATGTGGTTGACTTGTTAACCTAGCGATGTGGTTGACTTGTTGGACTAGCGATGTGGTTGACTTGTTGACCTAGCGATGTGGTTGACTTGTTGACCTAGCGATGTGGTTGACTTGTTGGACTAGTGATGTGGTTGACTTGTTGACCTAGCGATGTGGTTGACTTGTTGGACTAGTGATGTGGTTGACTTGTTGACCTAGCGATGTGGTTGACTTGTTGGACTAGTGATGTGGTTGACTTGTTAACCTAGCGATGTGGTTGACTTGTTGGACTAGTGATGTGGTTGACTTGTTGGACTAGCGATATGGTTGACTTGTTGACTAGCGATGTGGTTGACTTGTTGGACTAGCGATGTGGTTGACTTGTTGGACTAGTGATGTGGTTGACTTGTTGACCTAGCGGTGTGGTTGACTTGTTGGACTAGTGATGTGGTTGACTTGTTGGACTAGTGATGTGGTTGACTTGTTAACCTAGCGATGTGGTTGACTTGTTGGACTAGTGATGTGGTTGACTTGTTGGACTAGCGATATGGTTGACTTGTTGACTAGCGATGTGGTTGACTTGTTGGACTAGCGATGTGGTTGACTTGTTGGACTAGTGATGTGGTTGACTTGTTGACCTAGCGGTGTGGTTGACTTGTTGGACTAGTGATGTGGTTGACTTGTTGGACTAGTGATGTGGTTGACTTGTTGACTAGCGGTGTGGTTGACTTGTTGGACTAGTGATGTGGTTGACTTGTTGGACTAGCGGTGTGGTTGACTTGTTGGACTAGTGATGTGGTTGACTTGTTGACTAGCGGTGTGGTTGACTTGTTGGACTAGCGGTGTGGTTGACTTGTTGACTAGCGGTGTGGTTGACTTGTTGGACTAGCGATGTGGTTGACTTGTTGGACTAGTGATGTGGTTGACTTGTTGGACTAGTGATGTGGTTGACTTGTTGGACTAGTGATGTGGTTGACTTGTTGACCTAGCGGTGTGGTTGACTTGTTGGACTAGTGATGTGGTTGACTTGTTGGACTAGCGATGTGGTTGACTTGTTGGACTAGTGATGTGGTTGACTTGTTGACCTAGCGATGTGGTTGACTTGTTGGACTAGTGATGTGGTTGACTTGTTGGACTAGCGATGTGGTTGACTTGTTGGACTAGTGATGTGGTTGACTTGTTGACCTAGCGGTGTGGTTGACTTGTTGGACTAGCGATGTGGTTGACTTGTTGACCTAGCGGTGTGGTTGACTTGTTGGACTAGCGATGTGGTTGACTTGTTGGACTAGTGATGTGGTTGACTTGTTGGACTAGCGATGTGGTTGACTTGTTGGACTAGTGATGTGGTTGACTTGTTGGACTAGCGATGTGGTTGACTTGTTGGACTAGTGATGTGGTTGAATTGTTGGACTAGTGATGTGGTTGACTTGTTGGACTAGCGATGTGGTTGACTTGTTGGACTAGCGATGTGGTTGACTTGTTGGACTAGTGATGTGGTTGACTTGTTGGACTAGCGATGTGGTTGACTTGTTGGACTAGTGATGTGGTTGACTTGTTGGACTAGTGATGTGGTTGACTTGTTGGACTAGCGATGTGGTTGACTTGTTGGACTAGTGATATGGTTGACTTGTTGGACTAGCGATGTGGTTGACTTGTTGGACTAGCGATGTGGTTGACTTGTTGGACTAGTGATGTGGTTGACTTGTTCGACTAGTGATGCGGTTGACTTGTTGGACTAGTGATGTGGTTGACTTGTTGACCTAGCGGTGTGGTTGACTTGTTGGACTAGCGATGTGGTTGACTTGTTGGACTAGTGATGTGGTTGACTTGTTGGACTAGCGATGTGGTTGACTTGTTGGACTAGTGATGTGGTTGACTTGTTGACCTAGTGATGTGGTTGACTTGTTGACCTAGTGATGTGGTTGACTTGTTGGACTAGCGATGTGGTTGACTTGTTGGACTAGTGATGTGGTTGACTTGTTGGACTAGCGATGTGGTTGACTTGTTGGACTAGTGATGTGGTTGACTTGTTGGACTAGTGATGTGGTTGACGTTGTGGACTAGCGATGTGGTTGACTTGTTGGACTAGTGATGTGGTTGACTTGTTGGACTTGTGATGTGGTTGACTTGTTGGACTAGCGATGTGGTTGACTTGTTGGACTAGTGATGTGGTTGACTTGTTGGACTAGTGATGTGGTTGACTTGTTGGACTAGTGATGTGGTTGACTTGTTGGACTAACGATGTGGTTGACTTGTTGGACTAGTGATGTGGTTGACTTGTTGGACTAGCGATGTGGTTGACTTGTTGACGTAGTGATGTGGTTGACTTGTTGGACTAGTGATGTGGTTGACTTGTTGGACTAGTGATGTGGTTGACTTGTTGACTTAGTGATGTGGTTGACTTGTTGTACTAGTGATGTGGTTGACTTGTTGACTTAGCGATGTGGTTGACTTGTTGGACTAGCGATGTGGTTGACTTGTTGGACTAGCGATGTGGTTGACTTGTTGACCTAGCGATGTGGTTGACTTGTTGACCTAGCGATGTGGTTGACTTGTTGGACTAGCGATGTGGTTGACTTGTTGACCTAGCGGTGTGGTTGACTTGTTGACCTAGCGATGTGGTTGACTTGTTGGACTAGCGATGTGGTTGACTTGTTGAGCTAGCGGTGTGGTTGACTTGTTGACCTAGTGGTGTGGTTGACTTGTTGGACTAGCGATGTGGTTGACTTGTTGACCTAGCGGTGTGGTTGACTTGTTGACCTAGCGGTGTGGTTGACTTGTTGACTAGCGGTGTGGTTGACTTGTTGACCTAGCGGTGTGGTTGACTTGTTGGACTAGTGATGTGGTTGACTTGTTGGACTAGTGATGTGGTTGACTTGTTGGACTAGTGATGTGGTTGACTTGTGGACTAGTGATGTGGTTGACTTGTTGGACTAGTGATGTGGTTGACTTGTTGGACTAGTGATGTGGTTGACTTGTTGACCTAGCGGTGTGGTTGACTTGTTGGACTAGCGATGTTGTTGACTCGTTGACTAGCGATGTTGTTGACTCGTTGACTAGCGATGTTGTTGATTTGTTGCCCTACCGATGTGGTTGACTTGTTGACCTAGCGATGTGGTTGACTTGTTGGACTAGCGATGTGGTTGACTTGTTGGACTAGCGCTGTGGTTGACTTGTTGGACTAGCGATGTGGTTGACTTGTTGACCTAGCGATGTGGTTGACTTGTTGGACTAGCGATGTGGTTGATTTGTTGACCTAGCGATGTGGTTGACGTTGTGGACTAGCGATGTGGTTGACTTGTTGACCTAGCGATGTGGTTGATTTGTTGACCTAGCGATGTGGTTGACTTGTTGGACTAGTGATGTGGTTGACTTGTTGGACTAGTGATGTGGTTGACTTGTTGGACTAGTGATGTGGTTGACTTGTTGACCTAGCGGTGTGGTTGACTGTTGGACTAGTGATGTGGTTGACTTGTTGGACTAGTGATGTGGTTGACTTGTTGACCTAGCGGTGTGGTTGACTTGTTGGACTAGCGATGTGGTTGAATTGTTGGACTAGTGATGTGGTTGACTTGTTGGACTAGCGATGTGGTTGACTTGTTGGACTAGCGATGTGGTTGACTTGTTGGACTAGTGATGTGGTTGACTTGTTGGACTAGCGATGTGGTTGACTTGTTGGACTAGTGATGTGGTTGAATTGTTGGACTAGTGATGTGGTTGACTTGTTGGACTAGCGATGTGGTTGACTTGTTGGACTAGTGATATGGTTGACTTGTTGGACTAGCGATGTGGTTGACTTGTTGGACTAGCGATGTGGTTGACTTGTTGGACTAGTGATGTGGTTGACTTGTTCGACTAGTGATGCGGTTGACTTGTTGGACTAGTGATGTGGTTGACTTGTTGACCTAGCGGTGTGGTTGACTTGTTGGACTAGCGATGTGGTTGACTTGTTGGACTAGTGATGTGGTTGACTTGTTGGACTAGCGATGTGGTTGACTTGTTGGACTAGTGATGTGGTTGACTTGTTGACCTAGTGATGTGGTTGACTTGTTGACCTAGTGATGTGGTTGACTTGTTGGACTAGCGATGTGGTTGACTTGTTGGACTAGTGATGTGGTTGACTTGTTGGACTAGCGATGTGGTTGACTTGTTGGACTAGTGATGTGGTTGACTTGTTGGACTAGTGATGTGGTTGACGTTGTGGACTAGCGATGTGGTTGACTTGTTGGACTAGTGATGTGGTTGACTTGTTGGACTTGTGATGTGGTTGACTTGTTGGACTAGCGATGTGGTTGACTTGTTGGACTAGTGATGTGGTTGACTTGTTGGACTAGTGATGTGGTTGACTTGTTGGACTAGTGATGTGGTTGACTTGTTGGACTAACGATGTGGTTGACTTGTTGGACTAGTGATGTGGTTGACTTGTTGGACTAGCGATGTGGTTGACTTGTTGACGTAGTGATGTGGTTGACTTGTTGGACTAGTGATGTGGTTGACTTGTTGGACTAGTGATGTGGTTGACTTGTTGACTTAGTGATGTGGTTGACTTGTTGTACTAGTGATGTGGTTGACTTGTTGACTTAGCGATGTGGTTGACTTGTTGGACTAGCGATGTGGTTGACTTGTTGGACTAGCGATGTGGTTGACTTGTTGACCTAGCGATGTGGTTGACTTGTTGACCTAGCGATGTGGTTGACTTGTTGGACTAGCGATGTGGTTGACTTGTTGACCTAGCGGTGTGGTTGACTTGTTGACCTAGCGATGTGGTTGACTTGTTGGACTAGCGATGTGGTTGACTTGTTGAGCTAGCGGTGTGGTTGACTTGTTGACCTAGTGGTGTGGTTGACTTGTTGGACTAGCGATGTGGTTGACTTGTTGACCTAGCGGTGTGGTTGACTTGTTGACCTAGCGGTGTGGTTGACTTGTTGACTAGCGGTGTGGTTGACTTGTTGACCTAGCGGTGTGGTTGACTTGTTGGACTAGTGATGTGGTTGACTTGTTGGACTAGTGATGTGGTTGACTTGTTGGACTAGTGATGTGGTTGACTTGTTGGACTAGTGATGTGGTTGACTTGTTGGACTAGTGATGTGGTTGACTTGTTGGACTAGCGATGTGGTTGACTTGTTGACCTAGCGGTGTGGTTGACTTGTTGGACTAGCGATGTTGTTGACTCGTTGACTAGCGATGTTGTTGACTCGTTGACTAGCGATGTTGTTGATTTGTTGCCCTACCGATGTGGTTGACTTGTTGACCTAGCGATGTGGTTGACTTGTTGGACTAGCGATGTGGTTGACTTGTTGGACTAGCGCTGTGGTTGACTTGTTGGACTAGCGATGTGGTTGACTTGTTGACCTAGCGATGTGGTTGACTTGTTGGACTAGCGATGTGGTTGATTTGTTGACCTAGCGATGTGGTTGACGTTGTGGACTAGCGATGTGGTTGACTTGTTGACCTAGCGATGTGGTTGATTTGTTGACCTAGCGATGTGGTTGACTTGTTGGACTAGTGATGTGGTTGACTTGTTGGACTAGTGATGTGGTTGACTTGTTGGACTAGTGATGTGGTTGACTTGTTGACCTAGCGGTGTGGTTGACTTGTTGGACTAGTGATGTGGTTGACTTGTTGGACTAGTGATGTGGTTGACTTGTTGACCTAGCGGTGTGGTTGACTTGTTGGACTAGCGATGTGGTTGACTTGTTGACCTAGCGATGTGGTTGATTTGTTGACCTAGCGATGTGTTGACTTGTTGACCTAGCGATGTGGTTGATTTGTTGACCTAGCGATGTGGTTGACTTGTTGGACTAGCGATGTGGTTGACTTGTTGGACTAGCGATGTTGTTGACTCGTTGGACTAGCGATGTGGTTGACTTGTTGGACTAGCGATGTGGTTGACTTTTTGGACTAGCGATGTTGTTCACTCGTTGGACTAGCGATGTGGTTGACTTGTTGGACTAGCGATGTGGTTGACTTGTTGGACTAGCGATGTTGTTGACTCGTTGGACTAGCGATGTGGTTGACTTGTTGGACTAGCGATGTGGTTGATTTGTTGACCTAGCGATGTGGTTGACTTGTTGGACTAGCGATGTGGTTGACTTGTTGGACTAGCGATGTTGTTGACTCGTTGGACTAGCGATGTGGTTGACTTGTTGGACTAGCGATGTGGTTGACTTTTTGGACTAGCGATGTGGTTGACTTGTTGGACTAGCGATGTGGTTGACTCGTTGGACTAGCGATGTGGTTGACTTGTTGGACTAGCGATGTGGTTGACTTGTTGGACTAGCGATGTTGTTGACTCGTTGGACTAGCGATGTGGTTGATTTGTTGACCTAGCGATGTGGTTGACTTGTTGGACTAGCGATGTGGTTGACTTGTTGGACTAGTGATGTGGTTGACTTGTTGACCTAGCGGTGTGGTTGACTTGTTGGACTAGCGATGTGGTTGACTTGTTGGACTAGCGGTGTTGTTGATTTGTTGACCTAGCGATGTGGTTGACTTGTTGGACTAGCGATGTGGTTGACTTGTTGGACTAGCGATGTGGTTGACGTTGTGGACTAGCGATGTTGTTAACTCGTTGGACTAGCGATGTTGTTGACTTGTTGGACTAGCGATGTTGTTGACTCGTTGGACTAGCGATGTGGTTGACTTGTTGGACTAGTGATGTGGTTGACTTGTTGGACTAGCGATGTGGTTGACTTGTTGGACTAGTGATGTGGTTGACTTGTTGGGCTAGCGATGTGGTTGACTTGTTGGACTAGCGATGTGGTTGACTTGTTGGACTAGCGATGTGGTTGACGTTGTGGACTAGCGATGTTGTTGACTCGTTCGACTAGCGATGTGGTTGACGTTGTGGACTAGCGATGTGGTTGAATTGTTGGACTAGTGATGTGGTTGACTTGTTGGACTAGCGATGTGGTTGACGTTGTGGACTAGCGATGTTGTTGACTCGTTGGACTAGTGATGTGGTTGACGTTGTTGACTAGCGATGTGGTTGACTTGTTGACCTAGCGGTGTGGTTGACTTGTTGGACTAGTGATGTGGTTGACTTGTTGACCTAGCGGTGTGGTTGACTTGTTGACCTAGCGGTGTGGTTGACATGTTGGACTAGCGATGTTGTTGACTCGTTGGACTAGCGATGTAGTTGATTTGTTGACTTATCGGTGTGGTTGACTTGTTAGTCTAGCGACGTTGTTGACATTTTGAATTAGCGACGTGATTGTCTTTTTGGCCTATCTTTGTGGGAAATATTGCTTTAGCCTCTCTACAAGCGGCGTAAATCCTGGCGTTGTTGAAATCAGCGAGCCACTTGTCTCACACAAAGTTAACAAATACCCAACGTCTAACTCATCATGCTTGTTGGGCTCTCATCAAACATCTAACTTCGGCCTATATGGCTTTCATTCAACACCTAACGTATGCATATTTGGCTCTCAATCAACACCTAACGTATGCCTATTTGGCTCTCATTCAACATCTAACTTCTCCCTATTTGGCTCTCATCCAATACCTAACTTCTCCCTATTTGGCTCTCATCCAACACCTAACTTCTCCCTATTTGGCTCTCATCCAACATCTATCGTATGCCTACTTGGCTCTCATCCCCCGCCTAACGTATGCCTACCTGGCTCTCATCTAACACTAACCTATGCCTACTTGGCTCTCATCCAACACCTAACGTATGCCTACTTGGCTCTCATCCAACACTAACTTCTCCCTATTTGGCTCTCATCCAACATCTATCGTATGCCTACTTGGCTCTCATCCAACACCGAACGTATGCCTACTTGGCTCTCATTCAACACTAACTTCTCCCTATTTGGCTCTCATCCAACACCTAACTTCTCCCTATTTGGCTCTCATCCAACACCTAACGTATGCCTACTTGGCTCTCATCCCCCGCCTAACGTATGCCTACCTGGCTCTCATCTAACACTAACCTATGCCTACTTGGCTCTCATCCAACACCTAACGTATGCCTACTTGGCTCTCATCCAACACCTAACTTCTCCCTATTTGGCTCTCATCCAACATCTATCGTATGCCTACTTGGCTCTCATCCAACACCTAACTTCTCCCTATTTGGCTCTCATCCAACATCTATCGTATGCCTACTTGGCTCTCATCCAACACCTAACGTATGCCTACTTGGCTCTCATCCAACACCTAACTTCTCCCTATTTGGCTCTCATCCAACATCTATCGTATGCCTACTTGGCTCTCATCCAACACCTAACGTATGCCTACTTGGCTCTCATCCAACACTAACTTCTCCCTATTTGGCTCTCATCCCCCACCTAACCTATGCCTACTTGGCTCTCATCCCCCACCTAACGTATGCCTACTTGGCTCTCATCCCCCACCTAACGTATGCCTACTTGGCTCTCATCCCCCACCTAACGTATGCCTACTTGGCTCTCATCCCCCACCTAACGTATGCCTACTTGGCTCTCATCCCCCACCTAACGTATGCCTACTTGGCTCTCATCCCCCACCTAACGTATGCCTACTTGGCTCTCATCCCCTCCTAACGTATGCCTACTTGACTTTTCTCTTGCAGTTGGCAACACAACCGATGTGAATTTGAATATTTCTGTGGACGTCGAAGAACTCATGTTCACCAACAGAGACGTCATGGAAGGGGGCGAGTGGAAGCCGCCATGTGCATATCCCGTCATCGGGTGGCCATTATAATCCCTTACAGGGATAGGTGGACTCACCTGAAGGTCTTACTTTACTACCTCATGCCATTGTTGAAGCGGCAACAGATCAACTTCCGGATATTTGTTGTAGAGCAGGTAGGCCATCAATCTTCACTTACAGGGGACATTCTGTCAGACTTGTATGTTACCTACATAATCTTGTAGACCAGGTAGGCTATCAATCTCCCGTTACAGGGGACATTCTATCAGAATTGTATGTTACCTACGTAATCTTGATATATATATCAATATACTATTACGACTTATATTACCATAGACATGACGGAAAAACAGAGAATGATACCAAGATAAGGATATAAAAGCGATTGCAGCATTCAATGTACTGAGAAACATAAGGAAATCCAAATAAATTAGGTTAAATACCAAAATAAAAATTGTCAGCTCCATTGTTGAGTCAGTCCTATTTTATGGCTGTGAAACATGGAGAACAACACAAATGACAATCACGAAGATATGGGCATTCATTAATGGATGCTTGAGCAGAATAAATGGGTGGAAATGGCAGGACAAAATCATTCACATAAAATTATGGAAACTTCCTGTCAATATGGCGGATAGGCGGCAGGATCCGTTAAAGGCTGTGTCTGAAAAATGTTCTTTGTTGCAGTTTCCTCATATTCCAAGTCCGGCTTGCTGCAGGAGCTACTGAGTTAAGTGCTTTAGTTACTTTTCTTTGTTTGGGAAATGAGATATTAATTCGGATGATTTCACTGGCACGGATGATTGAGCAATTATGGATTTTAATTCGTTTGCAGTGATACCGGGCTTTCCATAGCCATAACCATATGGAAAAATACCAGTCAAATCACAATCACGCGCCATACCGGTTGGCGTAGGCGATCATGTCCTTCTACAATCTTCTAATTACCGTGCAACATATCAGTTCTGTTGTTGACTGTCTTCCATGCCATGACATCAAGCTATCTAGTATTTTTTTCTCTTTGTCGTCCGCGATCTCTCTTTCCTTGTATTTTTGCCAGTTGTAACCAAACACTCCAATATTCCTTTTTTCATGATGTGCTCGAAAAATGTTGATTGTTTCTTTCTGATGTTTCTTAGGAGGTCCCTTTTTGTGTTGGCCTCTTTGATAATTTCTTCATTGGTCTTTTTAGCTGTGCAGGGCACTTTCAACTTTCTTCTGAAAAATCCCATTTCTGTGGCCTCTTATCGTATCTTCATTTGTTTGTTTCCTGTCCATGATTCGCTTCCATACCAAATATGCCAACCCGTCAAATATCAGCAGATAAAGAGATACAACGAAGACGATGGCGCTGGATAGAACTCACACTGCGGAAGACAACTGAGATCATTATACAACAGGCCTTTTTTGGAATTCCCAGGGAAAGAGACAAAGAGGAAGACGAAAATATTCTTGGAGAAGACAGATGGAAGCAGAGATGAAGTTAATGGGGAGGACATGGGATGATCTTAAAAGAATGACAATATACAGAACGATTAAAAAAAAAGTGTTTGTTGAAGACCTAGGCTCCACAGTCAGCTGAAAGTGTTTGTTGAAGACCTATACTTCACAGGAAGTTGAAAGTGTTTATTGAAGACCTATACTTCACAGGGAGGTGAAAGTGTTTGTTGAAGACCTATACTGCACAGATAGTTGAAAGTGTTTATTGAAGACCTATACTTCACAGGAAGTTGAAAGTGTTTATTGAAGACCTATACTTCACAGGGAGTTGAAAGTGTTTGTTGAAGACCTATACTTCACAGGTAGTTGAAAGTGTTTGTTGAAGACCTATGCTCCACAGCGAGTTGAAAGTGTTTGTTTGTAGACCTATGCCCCACAGAGAGTTGAAAGTGTTATTGAAGACCTATACTTCACAGGGAGTTGAAAGTGTTTGTTGAAGACCTATGCTCCACAGAGAGTTGAAAGTGTTTATTGAAGACCTATGCTCCACAGAGAGTTGAAAGTGTTTATTGAAGACCTATACTTCACAGGGAGTTGAAAGTGTTTGTTGAAGACCTATGCTCCACAGAGAGTTGAAGGTGTTTGTTGAAGACCTATACTTCACAGAGAGTTGAAAGTGTTTATTGAAGACCTATGCTCCACAGGGAGTTGAAAGTGTTTATTGAAGACCTATGCTCCACAGGGAGTTGAATGGTAGAAGAGAACATAATGTTCCAGGTATGTCAACAATCTACAGTTACTATTGACATATTGCCAAATTTCTGAAAATGTATGTTACCTATGTAATCTTCCGTTACATGGGATATTCTTTCAAATTTCTGGAGAAATATGTTACTTTGTAATCTTCCAAACAATGTTGGTCCTGAATTGACATTCACCAGCAAATCTCTCCAATGTTCTATATCCAATCTGTGGTATACATCAAATCACGAAACGTGTGTCTCCTGAAAATACGAGATGCGGAAGCCTCGAAATACAAGTACGACACGCATCAATGAATACGTGAAGAACTCTGCATCATTAAGCGTATTGGCAATATGGTGTTAGAGCCCATATCGCATTGTCAAATGGCATATTTTGATTTTAAAGTGCATCATTTTTTGGTCGACCACATCTTTCAGACGCTTCAAGAGCTCAGGTTGTGTTCTTCCATTCATATTATAGTGGGCGTATAAGAAGACTTATCAACCAACACAGAACTGGAGTCGTCGGTCGCTGGACACTGCGGGACTTGCTGAGGAGGGGATCTGAGCATCTATGTATATTTTCAAAGTGCAATGATGATGACCCGCAAATAACTCAATATTTATTTTGATTGCTGATATGGTCAGTACCACACCAGCTCGCCATACTTTGCCAAAGAAAGTCTCTGCTACCCTTTTTTGTGGTTTGATTGAAGCATGATACCACGTCACTATCAAACGAAGATCCATTTCGTCTGGAAATCGAGATTATACCATCTGATCGACAGGAAACGAACTAAGTACACAACCACCACCAAGGTATTACATGCACTAAGTACACAACCAGCACCACCAAGGTATTACATGCACTAAGTACACAACCAGCACCACCAAGGTATTACATGCACTAAGTACACAACCACCACCAAGGTATTACATGCACTAAGTACACAACCGCCACCCACATATTACATGCACTAAGTACACAACCACCACCAAGGTATTACATGCACTAAGTACACAGCCACCACCAAGGTATTACATGCACTAAGTACACAACCACCACCCACATATTACATGCACTAAGTACACAACCACCACCAAGGTATTACATGCACTAAGTACACAACCACCACCCACATATTACATGCACTAAGTATTCGCACATCGTCTTGTACTTCTGGTTCTTGATACTCCCCACGCCTTTAGACGTTACATGGGGCAACGCTCCACTCACACATAACGGTCAATTCATCTTCCACACAACGCTCCACTCACACATAACGGTCAATTCATCTTCCACACAACGCTCCACTCACACATAACGGTCAATTCATCTTCCACACAACGCTCCACTCACACACAACGCTCCACTCACACATAACGATCCACTCAAACATAACGGTCCATTCATCTTCCACACAACGCTCCACTCACACACAACGCTCCACTCACACAAAACGGTCCACTCACACACAACGCTCCACTCACACATAACAGTCCATTTATCTTCCACACAACGCTCCACTCACACATAACTTTCCATTCATCTTCCACACAACGCTCCACTCACACACAACGCTCCACTCACACATAACAGTCCATTCATCTTCCACACAACGCTGCACTCACACACAACGCTCCACTCACACATAACAGTCCATTCATCTTCCACACAACGCTCCACTCACACACAACGCTCCACTCACACACAACGCTCCACTCACACATAACTTTCCATTCATCTTCCACACAACGCTCCACTCACACACAACGCTCCACTCACACACAACGCTCCACTCACACACAACGCTCCACTCACACACAACGCTCCACTCACACACAACGCTCCACTCATACATAACGATCCATTCATCTTCCACACAACGCTCCACTCACACACAATGCTCCACTCACACATAACTTTCCATTCATCTTCCACACAACGCTCCACTCACACATAACGGTCCATTCATCTTCCACACAACGCTCCACTCACACACAATGCTCCACTCACACATAACGGTCCATTCATCTTCCACACAACGCTCCACTAACACACAATGCTCCACTCACACATAACGGTCCATTCATCTTCCACACAACGCTACACTCACACATAACGGTCCATTCATCTTCCACACAACGCTCCACTCACACATAACGGTTCATTCATCTTCCACACAACGCTCCACTCACACACAATGCTCCACTCACACATAACGGTCCATTCATCTTCCACACAACGCTCCACTCACACATAACGGTCCATTCATCTTCCACACAACGCTCCACTCACACACAATGCTCCACTCACACATAACGGTCCATTCATCTTCCACACAACGCTCCACTCACACATAACAGTCCATTCATCTTCCACACAACGCTCCACTCACACACAATGCTCCACTCACACATAACGGTCCATTCATCTTCCACACAACGCTCCACACACACATAACGGTCCATTCATCTTCCACACAACGCTCCACTCACACATAACGGTCCATTCATCTTCCACACAACGCTCCACTCACACATAACGGTCCATTCATCTTCCACACAACGCTCCACTCACACATAACGGTCCATTCATCTTCCACACAACGCTCCACTCACACATAACGGTCCATTCATCTTCCACACAACGCTCCACTCACACACAATGCTCCACTCACACATAAGGGTCCATTCATCTTCCACACAACGCTCCTCTCACACATAACGCTCCTCTCACACATAACGCTCCACTCACACATAACGGTCCATTCACTTTCCACACAACGCTCCACTCACACATAACGTTCCGCTCACACATAATGGTCCATTCATCTTCTACACAACGCTCCACTCACATATAATGGTCCATTCATCTTCCACATAACGCTCCACTTACATACAACGCTCCACTCACACACAACGCTCCACTCACACATAACGGTCCATTCTTCTTCTACACAACGCTCAACTCACACATAACGGTCCATTCTTCTTCTACACAACGCTCAACTCACACATAACGCTCCATTCACTCAAAACGGTCCATTCATATTCCACACAACGCTCCACTCACACACAATGTTTCACTCCCACACAACGCTCCACTCACATACAACGCTCCACTCACACACAACGCTCCATTCCCACACAACGCTCCACTCACACACAACGTGGCAGCCTGATATCAGTTTTGGTTTGAAAACAGCACTGTTGTAGTATTGACCAGACCTTCCACAAAATGCGCCACTACTATCACGTGCCGTGTACACAACATGAAGGTCGAGGTTCTTTCATTTTCTTTGTTTAAACATTGGCAAGAGATAGGTACATGCCTAGACAGGCTGGTGTTGGAGTAAGGTTGAGGCAGAAACAGTGTAGACAAGATTTGGGGCACTCTTAGATGCATGGTTAGGGACTGGTTGGAGTGAAGAAATTGTGTAATTGTATTTTGTATTCAGACGCTACAAAGTCGGACAGACGAGTGATTTTTTGATGTAGCCTGACCTGACAGGCTACATACGTCACTTGGCTACACCTACAAATGAGACTTGGCTCTTCCTGCGAACATATTATCCTCGCACAATCATCGTGCACACCATAATACCCGCGCTGGCTGTATGTCTCTTGTATGGTTACCTTTTCTTATAGCTTGCTAAGGCAGTAGACGGCGTTAACCGTTTTTCTGGCATCCCCTGCACCTTCTTTCAATTCCAAACGTATGGACTTTGTCCCTCCTTCGGAAATCCTTGATACGAGGTCGAGAAGGGGACAGTGCGACTGGGTAAAGCACTATCTCCATATTCCGTGCCCAGGCAGAGTAGGCAAAGTGAAATGAGGAAGAAAGAACCAATGTTTATCTGAAACCTGGACAACATACTCAAACCAGGAAAAAAGACTAAATGTGTTTCACATGCGATGTCTCCGCAAAATAATGCACATGAAATGGCAGAACAAAATAACCAACTTAACTGTCCTGCAACGTGCTAAGACTCCAACAATCATGTCGATGCTCAGATGTTGAAGACTAAGATGGCTGGGGCATGTCCAACGAATGGAAGAAAAGCGCATTCCTAGGCAAATATGGTGAACTAATACACGGAAAAGACAAATCGGCAGACCTAAACTACGATATATATATATATATATATATATATATATATATATATATATATATATCTGCAAATCATCTCTGAAAGACTTCTCCATATGTGAAAATGACTGGGAACATCTGGCAAGTAATCGCACATCATGGAGAGCATGTATAAGGAACGGTAAAACATCATTTGAGACTGTGCTAAAGCAAAACTTAGAAGAGAAAAGACTCATGAAAAAGGATGGAAAACCCTGTGGATCAGCGAGCCTGACCTGTTCATTATGTGACCCCGTGTGTTTGTCAAACATTGGTAGAATTAGCCACGAGAGAAGCTGTTCGACAAAAATAAAACCTCAAAAAAATACACAATAGCCTCCACTAGACAGTCTGACAAGACGAAAAGGGCCATACAAATTTGTTATGTTATAGCTTGTTATGTTATAGCTTGTTATGTCCCTGTTTAATGAAATATTCGTGTCATCGTATCCTATATTTTTGTTGTGTTTTGCAAACATATAGCCAGACAGGACCTGTGGGAAAGAATCCATTTCTAAGAACTCAGCCTACAAGAATAACGGACAAAATTGAATCTCAATCCCACGAGATTCCAGTATTGATTTGAATTCATGTTTTATAGTTTCTCGCGTTCACGGAGCAAGATAATGAGCCCAAATATTGACAGATCTTGAATATTTCTGGTAGCGGACATTTCCCGTTAGAAATAACAAGAATAATCGAGGTCTGCCCTTTTGTTTAACGAAAGCCATCGAATATTTGAACCTCTCTATGGCTTGTAGGTTCAGTTACTCTCATAGACGCAAGTCCTAGGAATAAAACGACATGAGCGCAACAATACAATCACTGCAATCATGTTCAGCTTCATGTGGCGCCACATTTGAACTAGGAGCTGATTAGGCAGCCATATCTAAACGTCATGTGGCCCAGTTCAAACCTTTGTGTTGTTCTTGATGAACATTCGACAACAGGGTATCCATGAGAATGTGGTGTGCATCATGATTGTCGTTTGTCAGCTGCCATGTTGTTACAGCATAACATTTTTCACAACTCGGTGACCTAGTTGGGAAAACCACCCGACCCGGACTACCGACGTTCGGACAACCGTGTTCGATTCCCGCTGGGAGCAGTGTGAGTTGTACTCGTGGTTATAAAAAAAAATACCCCACGGTCGACCCAGCCGTTGGCAGACGTGGGTACCAGGGTATTACCCTGGGAAGGTGAGGAATGTCGCCTCACATATGAGTTTCGATGCTTGAGGCGACACTATACAGAAATCTCCGAACATTTCTGGATGGGCGGCCGAGCACATATGGGTGGAAACTCGCGTGCTAAGACGCCGGTTCAAGTCTCGTACTTTACCTTTATCTTTACTTTTCACAAATAAATATAATGTTTCTACAACTTTCAAATTGTTGACAACTGCTAGTTGCAGTTGCTATCCAGAAATGTTGATAGTGAAAGTACATGCACTTGTTTCTAAACATCTTGATGGCAAAAGTACATGCACTTATTTCTAAACATCTTGATGGCAAAAGTACATGCACTTATTTCTAAACATCTTGATGGCAAAAGTACATGTATTTGTTTCTAAACATCTTGATGGCAAAAGTACATGCACTTGTTTCTAAACATCTTGATGGCAAAAGTACATGCACTTGTTTCTAAACATCTTGATAGTAATGGTACATGTACTTGTTTCAAGAGGTCTTGACAAACAAATTCTGAGTTTTTTGCAGCAACGTAAAGCTATCACCTTGTAGGAGTTTACGTTACACCCCACTACTAGCTCCTTGCTACTAGCTTTACCGCAGCCTGCAATTATTTGTCTGTTCTCTACTTATTCTGTTCAGGCTTGATGTAAAGCATGTGTAGCAGTGACCATTGTTAACGTAAAGCATGTGTAGCATTGACAATTGTTAACGTAAAGCATGTGTAGCATTGACCATTGTTAGCGTAAAGCATGTGTAGCAGTGACCATTGTTAACGTAAAGCATGTGTAGCAGTGACCATTGTTAACGTAAAGCATGTGTAGCATTGACCATTGTTAACGTAAAGCATGTGTAGCAGTGACCATTGTTAACGTAAAGCATGTGTAGCAGTGACCATTGTTAACGTAAAGCATGTGTAGCATTGACAATTGTTAACGTAAAGCATGTGTAGCATTGACCATTGTTAGCGTAAAGCATGTGTAGCAGTGACCATTGTTAACGTAAAGCATGTGTAGCATTGACAATTGTTAACGTAAAGCATGTGTAGCATTGACCATTGTTAGCGTAAAGCATGTGTAGCAGTGACCATTGTTAACGTAAAGCATGTGTAGCATTGACCATTGTTAACGTAAAGCATGTGTAGCAGTGACCATTGTTAACGTAAAGCATGTGTAGCAGTGACCATTGTTAACGTAAAGCATGTGTAGCATTGACAATTGTTAACGTAAAGCATGTGTAGCATTGACATTGTTAGCGTAAAGCATGTGTAGCATTGACCATTGTTAACGTAAAGCATGTGTAGCAGTGACCATTGTTAACGTAAAGCATGTGTAGCAGTGACCATTGTTAACGTAAAGCATGTGTAGCAGTGACCATTGTTAACGTAAAGCATGTGCAGCAGTGACCATTGTTAACGTAAAGCATGTGTAGCAGTGACCATTGTTAACGTAAAGCATGTGTAGCATTGACAATTGTTAACGTAAAGCATGTGTAGCATTGACCATTGTTAGCGTAAAGCATGTGTAGCAGTGACCATTGTTAGCGTAAAGCATGTGTAGCATTGACCATTGTTAACGTAAAGCATGTGTAGCAGTGACCATTGTTAACGTAAAGCATGTGTAGCAGTGACCATTGTTAACGTAAAGCATGTGTAGCAGTGACCATTGTTAACGTAAAGCATGTGCAGCAGTGACCATTGTTAACGTAAAGCATGTGTAGCAGTGACCACTGTTAACGTAAAGCATGTGTAGCAGTGACCACTGTTAACGTAAAGCATGTGTAGCAGTGACCATTGTTAACCGTGTCGCTGCTGCCTCCTGTGCTTCCTCGTGCCACGAAGCCGTACTCCTGGCTGCTGAAAGCACATCAAGATACAGCCTTTTTTCGACATGGCGGACACACTTTGTTCCCTATGTTTGTGTGAAGGCGATCCTGCTTTCATGTGTACAATGTTGCCATCATATTCCAACAGCGAGCTAGCCTGTACATATAAATGTCGCTGAAGGACCAGTTGACTTATAAATATTTGTGGCTTTTAGGGAGCCGCGATAGCTCAGTGGTTAGTGAACTGGACTACAAAGAACAGGAGACCGGGTTCGATCTTGATCGACGGCTTCCGGGTTCACCCAGCCTTAAATGGCTACCGGATTTTTTTCTGGAAAAGTAAAGCGGCACGGGCGTAATACCGACCACATTACCCAAAAATCATGTGCCGAAAGTCTGTAAAAATTATGGTCACTAACACCTTATTCCCTATACACCACTTGGCGTGACGGGTCACTAACACCTTATTCCATATACACCACTTGGCGTGACGGGTCACTAACACCTTATTCCATATACACCACTTGGCGTGACAGGTCACTAACACCTTATTCCATATACACCACTTGGTGTGACGGGTCACTAACACCTTATTCCATATACACCACTTGGCGTGACGGGTCACTAACACCTTATTCCATATACACCACTTGGCGTGACGGGTCACTAACACCTTATTCCATATACACCACTTGGCGTGACGGGCGCTCTTTACTTTACTTTTATTTGTGGCTTTTTAAAAAAATATTTTACAATCAGTAGATTTATTGTCAAAAATTTGATAGTGAAATGTGACATGATCTTGTGCTCTGTTGTCCGCAGTTTGGCAATGAGACATTTAACAAGGGTCGTATCATGAACGCAGCGTTCAGGGAGGCGCTCAAGCTCTTCGACTTCCAGTGTGTGACGTTCCATGATGTCGACCTGGTACCAGAAGATGACAGGAACATGTACACGTGTACAGAACAGCCCAAACATATGTCGAACAGCATTGACAAGTTTAAATACATGTATGTTTGTGACGAACTGTGTCTCATCTGTAACTTATTGTCTTTTCATTTCTGTGATAACAGGCACCGATCTGACAACAATAGAAACGACAACAACAATAGAAAGACAACAACAGCAATAGAAACGACAACAACAATAGAAACGATAAGAACAATAGAAACGACAACAACAATAGAAAAGACAACAACAGCAATAGAAACGACAACAACAATAGAAACGACAACAACAATAGAAGCGACAACAACAATAGAAACGATAAGAACAATAGAAACGACAACAACAATAGAAAAGACAACAACAGCAATAGAAACGACAACAACAATAGAAACGACAACAACAATAGAAACGACAACAACAATAGAAACGACAACAACAATAGAAACGACAACAACAACAACAAAACAAAAGACACCCAAAAAAATACAGAGAGAGAAAGGTGGGGGAGAGAGATAAAGAGAGAAAGGTGGGGGAGAGAGATAAAGAGAGTAGATGGAAGTTGTCTGCCGTCCTGCAGATGTTTGTGTGGATCACGATCTGTCTCCCATGACAGAGCGTCAACGCCGACTTGAGACAGGTCGCAAATTGAGCCTTCCTTGTCCAGATATGGGAGAACAGAATATTTGGTGGCTTTCAAGTCGTGCGCAGATATCAAGAAGAATTACTCGCCAGCTATATCTCCCCTCGACGTTGAAAGACAAGCGAGGAAGGAAAGAGGAAGAAGAATGAAATACCTGACAATAAAGTAAACAGTGAATGTTTATCACGACCGACTTAGCTATCAGGAATGGACCAACAAACATCAGGCAGGAAACAAAGTATTTGATTTCTAATGTCACATCTGACAAAAGAACATTCAATGGGATTAGGTTGACAGGACCAGCTGGTAAAGCTGGTCCTGTCAACCTAATCCCATTGAAGATAATCAAGAATTGGTCTTCTAATGCACAGCGTTCACCATTTAAGTGGGCCTAGATGCGACGCATCGCTAAGTTATGGTAAACCGTGATATCTGTCTCTTTTGACCCGACACATCTGTCTTTGGCATGGATGGATTTCGTATTTGTCAATCTATGCTCATTGTGGTTACTTTTTTCAATTTATAATTGCCATGGATTCTTTAACGTGCGGAGAGTGGACACATGACCTTCTGTTTCGACATTATTGGAGAGGTCTAGACATCGAATCTCACTGCCCAGAGACTGGGGTAGGAAGGATAGTCAGGGTATGAAAGGTATGAAGGGTATGAAGGGTAGACAGGGTATGAAGGGTAGACAGGATAGGAAGGGTAGACAGGATAGGAAGGGTAGACAGGATAGGAAGGGTAGACATGGTAGACAGGACAGGAAGGGTAGACATGGTAGACAGGACAGGAAGGGTAGATATGGTAGACAGGACAGGAAGGGTAGATATGGTAGACAGGACAGGAAGGGTAGACATAGTAGACAGGATAGGAAGGGTAGACATAGTAGACAGGATATGAAAGGTAGACAGGATAGGAAGAGTAGACAGGATAGGAAGGGTAGACAGGATAGGAAGGGTAGACATGGTAGACAGGATAGAAAGGGTAGACATGGTAGACATGACAGGAAGGGTAGACATGGTAGACATGACAGAAAGTGTAGACATGGTAGACAGGATAGAAAGGGTAGACATGGTAGACATGACAGGAAGGGTAGACATGGTAGACAGGACAGGAAGGTTAGACATGGTAGACAGGATAGGAAGGGTAGACATGGTAGACAGGACAGGAAGGGTAGACATGGTAGACAGGATAGGAAGGTTAGACATGGTAGACAGGATAGGAAGGGTAGACGGGATAGGAAGGGTAGACATGGTAGACAGAATAGAAGGGTAGACAGGATAGAAGGATAGACAGGATAGAAGGGTAGACAGGATAGGAAGGGTAGACAGGATAGGAAGGGTAGACATGGTAGCCAGCACAGGAAGGGTAGACTGGGTATGAAGGGTAGATATGGTAGACAGGATATTAAGGGTGGACATGGTAGACAGCACAGGAAGGGCAGACTGGGTATGAAGGGTAGATATGGTAGACAGGATATTAAGGGTGGACATGGTAGACAGGACAGGAAGGGTGGACATGGTAGACAGAATAGTAATGGGTAGACATGGTAGACAGGATAGAACGGGTAGACAGGATAGAACGGGTAGACAGGATAGAACGGGTAGACAGGATAGGAAGGGTAGACATGGTAGACAGAATAGGAAGGGTAGACATGGTAGACAGAATAGGGAGGGTAGACAGGATAGGAAGGGTAGACATGGTAGACAGAATAGGGAGGGTAGACAGGCTAGGAAGGGTAGTCAGGACAGGAAGGGTAGACATGATAGAAAGGGTAGACATGGTATACAGGACAGGAATGGTAGGCAGGATAGGAAGGGTAGACATGAAAGACAGGATCCGAAGGTTAGACAGGATAGGAAGGGTAGACATGGTAGACAGGATAGGAAGGGTAGACATGATATAAAGGGTAGACAGGACAGGAAGGGTAGATATGATTGGAAGCGTAGACAGGATAGGAAGGATATACATTGTAGACAGGACAAGAAGGGTAGACAGGGTATGAAGGGTTGACAGGGTAGACAGGATATTAAGGGTTGACATGGTAGACAGGACAGAAAGGGTAGACATGGTATGAAGGGTAGACAAGATAGACAGGATATTAAGGGTGGACATGGTAGACAGGACAGGAAAGTTGACAGGGTATGAAGGGTAGACAGGATATTAAGGGTGGACAGGGTATAAAGGGTAGACAGGATAGGAAGAGTAGACATGGTAGACAGGACAGGAAGGGTAGACAGGGTATGAAGAGTAGACAGGATAGGAAGAGTAGACATGGTAGACAGGACAGGAAGGGTAGACAGGGTATGAAGGGTAGTCATGGTAGACATGATATTAAGTGTGGACATGGTATGAAGGGTAGATAGGGTATGAAGTGTAGACATGGTAGACAGGACAGGTAGTGTAGACAGTGTATGAAGGGTAGACATGGTAGACAGGATATTAAGGGTGGACATGGTATGAAGGTTAGACATGGTAGACAGGATATTAAGGGTAGACAGGGTATGAAGAAACCACAGATTTGAAGAGAAAATGCCCACAGCCTTTGGCGAAATTCGAACGAGAGACTTTCCTGTCTAGAGGTGTACGAGCCGCTAAAGCTGAGAGGTCAGTAACAAATTTGTTTAGGTAACACGTGTGAAACTTATATTGATATTGACTAAACTGTTGACATAGCAAGGCAGCTTTCATATCGACTGAAAATATAAGGCTTGGTAATTGATGAAACTTAATTCTAAAAGCTACAGACATTTGTAATGCATAGCACGAGTATGAAGGGACATTGGAGAGGTTGGGTGTTTCTAACTAACATGCCATAAAAGAAAGTCTGTTGAGATGAGTTCAGTGCTGTCAGAGGTGCCACACATCGGTTTCGGTTTGTGAACAAACATCATCATCATCATGTGCCATACCGGTTGGCGTAAGCGATCATGTCCTTCCACTATCTTCTATCTACAGTTCATCATATCAGTTCTGTTGTTGACTTCTTTCCATGTCATGACACCTTGCCATCTAGTATTTTTTTTCTCTTTGTCGTCCGCGATCTCTCTTTCCTTTTATTTTGCCAGTTGTAACAAAGTATTCCAACTTTCCTCTTCTCATGATGTGCCCGAAAAATATTGATTGTTTCTTTGTGATGTTTTTTAGGAGCTGCTTTTTTGTGTTGACCTCTTTGAGAACTTCTTCATTAGTATTTTTAGCTGTCCAGGGAACTTTCAGCATTCTTCTGAGAAATCCCATCTCTGTGGCCTCTAATCGTCTTTTCATGTGTTTGTCTACTGTCCATGATTCGCTTCCATAGGTCAGAATTGGTTCTATATATCTCTTTCTCATTTCTATTGACATAGATTTGTTGCATAAGATATTTTTCATTTTCTGAAATGCTATTTTGGCCTGAGCTATTCTGCTTTTAATTTCTGTGGTGCATCTTCCATCCGATGTTATTATTATGTCCAAGTATTTCAGATGTTGCACTTGTTTCAGATTTGTCCTGTTTATTTTTATGCTGCATGATGGTGACGATTGTTTCTTCGATATGACCATTACTTCTGTTTTCTTACTATTCAGACTGAGACCTTTCTTGTTGCTTTCTTTTACTATTATGTTTATGGGAACCAACATGTGACAGTAATTATCATCATCACGTTTAGCTTTCTAACTTGATAGCTGTTTATAGTTATAACTTCCTCCCAGGTCATTCTCTGCCAAGCAACTTCTCTCACTGTTTCCCTCTGACTTTTCTTCCTCAATTTTTCACGTTGTCACATTCTACTAAAGCTGTTCCCTTCCCACAGTATGGCCACCATCAAATTATGTTTCCGCATTTCTGTTTCTGCAGACCTAGAACGTCCTTGACACTTCCGTAGCCACCCATGGAAGCATTATTCTATTCTCTCCAACATGTTGTTCAGGTGTGACATCCTTTATGTCAAGACTGGAGCTACACAACACCGAATATTTGTCTCCATAGTCAAAGATCATCCTAAAATATCATCTGTAACCATGAGAAGAAGGTGATCATATGTTGGTCATGTGATGAGAAGGGGCATCATCATCATCAGCAAGTACCATGCCTGCTGGCGTAGGTGGTCATGTCCCTCCACAAATTTCGATCTCGACAGTTATTTATCATTTCTGTTGTTGACCTTCTGCCAAGCCATTCTCTTAAGCTGTCTGGTATTTTCTCTCTCTGCTTCCCTCTATCTCTTCGTCCCTCAATTTCCCAGTCGTTACAATATATTTCATTTGTTCTCTTCTTATTACATGGCCAAAAAATTATGATTGTTTCTTCCTAATATTGGAAATTAGCTCTCTTTTTGCTTTGACCTCTTTCAGAACATTTTCATTACTCTTCTTAGCTGTCCATGGTATTCTCAACATTCTTCTGTAAAACCACATTTCTACAGGCTCCAGTGATTTTCTTGTCTGTTGTCCTATTGTCCATGATTCACATCCATATGTTAAGACTGGCTCTACATAACATTTAAGAACTCTTTTTATCGTTTCTATTGTCAAAAATGGATTGCATAGTATCTTCCTCATTTTTTTAAAAAGCTGCTTTTGCCTGAGCCATTCTGCATCTCACCTCTTTTGTACATCTTCTGTCTGAGGTTAACAAAGTTCCAAATATTTAAATTCATTTACCTGTTTTAATATTGTTCCACTTGTGTTTTTTTTTTGTACTGCTGTGATAACTTTTGGAAGAAGGTGAGAAGAGACAACAAGAGAAGACGGTGGTCATATATTGGCCATTTGGTGAGAAGAAACATCAAGAGAATAAGGTGGTCATATATTGGCCATTTGGTGAGAAGAGACATCAAGAGAATAAGGTGGTCATATATTGGCCATTTGGTGAGAAGAGACATCAAGAGAATAAGGTGGTCATATATTGGCCATTTGGTGAGAAGAGACATCAAGAGAATAAGGTGGTCATATGTTGGCCATTTGGTGAGAAGAGACATCAAGAGAATAAGGTGGTCATATGTTGGCCATTTGGTGAGAAGAGACATCAAGAGAATAAGGTGGTCATATGTTGGCCATTTGGTGAGAAGAGACGTCAAGAGAAGAAGGTGGTCATATGTTGGCCATGTGATGAGAAGAGACAACAAGAGAAGAAGGTGGTCATATGTTGGACATGTGATGAGAAGAGACAACAAGAGAAGAAGGTGGTCATATGTTGGCCATGTGATGAGAAGAGACAACAAGAGAAGAAGGTGGTCGTATGTTGGTCATGTGATGAGAAAAGACAACAAGAGAAGAAGGTGGTCGTATGTTGGTCATGTGATGAGAAGAGACAACAAGAGAAGAAGGTGGTCGTATGTTGGTCATGTGATGAGAAAAGACAACAAGAGAAGAAGGTAGTCATATGTTGGCCATGTGATGAGAAGAGACAACAAGAGAAGAAGGTGGTCGTATGTTGGTCATGTGATGAGAAGAGACAACAAGAGAAGAAGGTGGTCGTATGTTGGTCATGTGATGAGAAAAGACAACAAGAGAAGAAGGTGGTCGTATGTTGGCCATGTGATGAGAAGAGACAACAAGAGAAGAAGGTGGTCGTATGTTGGTCATGTGATGAGAAGAGACAACAAGAGAAGAAGGTAGTCATATGTTGGCCATGTGATGAGAAGAGACAACAAGAGAAGAAGGTGGTCGTATGTTGGTCATGTGATGAGAAGAGACAACAAGAGAAGAAGGTGGTCGTATGTTGGTCATGTGATGAGAAAAGACAACAAGAGAAGAAGGTGGTCGTATGTTGGCCATGTGATGAGAAGAGACAACAAGAGAAGAAGGTGGTCGTATGTTGGTCATGTGATGAGAAAAGACAACAAGAGATGAAGGTGGTCATATGTTGGTCATGTGATGAGAAGAGACAACAAGAGAAGAAGGTGGTCATATGTTGGTCATGTGATGAGAAGAGACAACAAGAGAAGAAGGTGGTCATATGTTGGTCATGTGATGAGAAGAGACAACAAGAGAAGAAGGTGGTCGTATGTTGGCCATGTGATGAGAAAAGACAACAAGAGAAGAAGGTGGTCATATGTTGGCCATGTGATGAGAAGAGACAACAAGAGAAGAAGGTGGTCGTATGTTGGTCATGTGATGAGAAGAGACAACAAGAGAAGAAGGTGGTCGTATGTTGGTCATGTGATTAGAAGAGACAACAAGAGAAGAAGGTGGTCATATGTTGGCCATGTGATGAGAAGAGACAACAAGAGAAGAAGGTGGTCGTATGTTGGTCATGTGATGAGAAGAGACAACAAGAGAAGAAGGTGGTCATATGTTGGTCATGTGATGAGAAGAGACAACAAGAGAAGAAGGTGGTCATATGTTGGTCATGTGATGAGAAGAGACAACAAGAGAAGAAGGTGGTCATATGTTGGTCATGTGATGAGAAAAGACAACAAGAGAAGAAGGTGGTCGTATGTCGGTCATGTGATGAGAAAAGACAACAAGAGAATCTCAAAGCAAGCCCTCAAATGGGAACGAGAGAGTAAAAGTAAAAGAGGCCGATCTTGAGAAGCAGTTAAAAGAACACTGGGGCAAGAGTCAACAACAGCAGGCATCAGCTCCCTCGCCAATTTTGAACAACTTACCCAGAACAGACATTTGACGAAATACATTGCGGGTCTTTTGCAAAGTCTGATACTTGATCGTCGGACACAAGAATCTACAATTGCTTGCCTGTGACGTCTTCATCTTCAAGGACAAATAGATCGTCAATTGTTGAAGGACAGATTTTCAAAGATGGGTTCGCTTGTTATATACTTTGGAATGCTGCTTTTGTCTAAACTATTAAGTACATCATATCTGTTGTGTAACCCCATGAGACGTTCACATTGTTCCTAAGTAGAGAAATCATTGAGTACTGTACTGTCCCATTTACTGTACTTTCGGAGGACAATTGATTCAGCATTCCACAATATCGCAACTCGAACAGCTTTATGGAACGAAACGAATTGTGCATGAATTGCAGGGCTCCACAGCACGGTAAAATAATAACAGACAATTAAAAATAATATCTGGTAATTTCGTAGTTTAGCGTCTTTCTGCTCAACTAGGCGTAGTTTAGCGTCTTCTGCTCAACTAGGCGTAGTTTAGCGTCTTTCTGCTCAGCTAGGCGTAGTTTAGCGACTTTCTGCTCAACTAGGCGTAGTTTAGCGTCTTTCTGCTCAACTAGGCGTAATTTTGCGTCTTTCTGCTCAACTAGGCGTAGTTTAGCATCTTTGTGCTCAACTAGGCGTAGTTTAGCGTCTTTGTGCTCAACTAGGCGTAGTTTAGCGTCTTTGTGCTCAACTAGGACTTAACCTGATATCTTTGGAAGAGCTACCATTGATTTGTAAAAGACAGATTTGTAAACTGTGACTCAAACAGACTGCCGTACCAAGGCCTGGTCGGGGGCGTGTTGATGTTCAAGAGGGATCACTTCCTGCAGGTCAATGGCTACTCCAACATGTACTGGGGCTGGGGAGCCGAGGACGATGACATGACCACCAGGATATTGTTCCATGGTCTGCGGATCTACCGGCCACCAAGCAACATCGCCAAGTACAAGATGGTTAAACACAATGGGAGAAAGACGTCAGAAGTTGCAATCAGGTTAGTTCTGCTGGTTGTTTGTTGAACAGAAGAGAATGTGTAGCAATTGTTAGATATGAAAGTAGCTCAGGCATAGATAGAAACGATTGAAGTACCAGCTTCCTGTCAACAGGGCATCAAATTAGCAACTTCTATCTGAGTGAGACGGTGGCACTATGACTGCTGTCTGAATGTGACTGTGGCACTATGACTGCTGTCTGAATGTGACTGTGGCATTATGAATGCTGTCTGAATGTGACTGCAGCACTATGACTGCTGTCCGAATGTTACTGCGACACTATGACTGCGACACTATGACTGCTGTTTGAATGTGACTGCGACACTGTGACTGCTGTCTGAATGTGACTGTGGCACTATGACTGCTGTCTCAATGTGACTGTGGCATTATGAATGCTGTCTGAATGTGACTGCAGCACTATGACTGCTGTATGAATATGACTGTGACACTATGACTGCTGTCTGAATGTGACTGCGACACTATGACTGCTGTTTGAATGTGACTGCGGCACTGTGACTACTGTCTGAATGTGACTGTGACACGGTGACTACTGTATGAATGTGACTGCGACACTATGACTGCTACTGAATGTGACTGCAACACTATAACTCCTGTCTGAATGTGACTACGACACTATAACTCCTGTCTGAATGTGACTGTGGAACTATGACTGCTGTCTTCTTGTGACAATGACACTATAACTCCTGTCTGAATGTGACTGCGGCACTATGACTGATGTCTGAATGTGACAGCGGCACTATGACTGATGTCTGAATGTGACTGCGGCACTATGACTGATGTCTGAATGTGACTGCTGCACTATGACTGATGTCTGTATGTGACTGCGGCACTATAACTCGTGTCTGAATGTGACTGCGGCACTATGACTGATGTCTGAATGTGACTGTGACACTATGACTGATGTCTGAATGTGACTGTGGCACTATGACTGCTGTCTGAATGTGACAGCGGCACTATGACTGATGTCTGAATGTGACAGCAGCACTATGACTGATGTCTGAATGTGACTGCGACACTATGACTGATGTCTGAATGTGACTGCGGCACTATGACTGATGTTTGAATGTGACTGCGGCACTATAACTCATGTCTGAATGTGACTGCGGCACTATGACTGATGTCTGAATGTGACTGTGACACTATGACTGATGTCTGAATGTGACTGTGGCACTATGATTGCTTTCTGAATGTGACTATGACACTATAACTCCTGTCTGAATGTGACTGCGACACTATGACTGATGTCTGAATGTGACTGCAGCACTATAACTCATGTCTGAATGTGACTGCGGCACTATGACTGATGTCTGAATGTGACTGTGACACTATAACTCCTGTCTGAATGTGACTGCGGCACTATGACTCATGTTTGAATGTGACTGCAGCACTATAACCCCTGTCTGAATGTGACTGCGGAACTATAACTCCTGTCTGAATGTGACTGCAGCACTATAACTCCTGTCTGAATGTGACTGCAGCACTATAACTCCTGTCTGAATGTGACTGTGGTACTATGACTGATGTCTGAATGTGACTGCGGCACTATAACTCCTGTCTGAATGTGACTGCGGCACTATGACTGATGTCTGAATGTGGCTACGACACTATAACTCCTGTCTGAATGTGACTGCGGCACTATGACTGATGTCTGAATGTGACTGCAGCACTATGACTGATGTCTGAATGTGACTGCGGCACTATGACTGATGTCTGAATGTGACTGCGGCACTATGACTGATGTCTGAATGTGACTGCGGCACTATGACTGATGTCTGAATGTGACTGCGGCACTATGACTGATGTCTGAATGTGACTGCGGCACTATGACTGATGTCTGAATGTGACTGCGGCACTATGACTGATGTCTGAATGTGACTGCGGCACTATGACTGATGTCTGAATGTGACTGCGGCACTATGACTGATGTCTGAATGTGACTGCGGCACTATGACTGATGTCTGAATGTGACTGCGGCACTATGACTGATGTCTGAATGTGACTTATGACACTATAACTCCTGTCTGAATGTGGCTACGACACTATAACTCCTGTCTGAATGTGGCTACGACACTATAACTCCTGTCTGAATGTGACTGCGGCACTATGACTGATGTCTGAATGTGACTATGACACTATAACTCCTGTCTGAATGTGACTGCGGCACTATGACTGATGTCTGAATGTGACTATGACACTATAACTCCTGTCTGAATGTGACTGCAGCACTATGACTGATGTCTGAATGTGACTGCGGCACTATGACTGATGTCTGAATGTGACTGCGGCACTATGACTGATGTCTGAATGTGACTTATGACACTATAACTCCTGTCTGAATGTGGCTACGACACTATAACTCCTGTCTGAATGTGGCTACGACACTATAACTCCTGTCTGAATGTGACTGCGGCACTATGACTGATGTCTGAATGTGACTATGACACTATAACTCCTGTCTGAATGTGACTGCTGCACTATGACAGATGTCTGAATGTGACTGCAGCACTATGACTGATGTCTGAATGTGACTGCAACACTATGACTGATGTCTGAATGTGACTGCGGCACTATGACTGATGTCTGAATGTGACTTATGACACTATAACTCGTGTCTGAATGTGACTGCGGCACTATGACTGATGTCTGAATGTGACTGCGGCACTATGACTGCTGTCTGAATGTGACTTATGACACTATAACTCGTGTCTGAATGTGACTGCGGCACTATGACTGATGTCTGAATGTGACTGCGGCACTATGACTGATCTCTGAATGTGACTGCGGCACTATAACTCCTGTCTGAATGTGACTGCGGCACTATGACTGATGTCTGAATGTGACTGCGGCACTACAACTCCTGTCTGAATGTGACTGCAGCACTATAACTCCTGTCTGAATGTGACTGCGGCACTATAACTCCTGTCTGAATGTGACTGTGGTACTATGACTGATGTCTGAATGTGACTGTGGCACTATGACTGATGTCTGAATGTGACTGCGGCACTACAACTCCTGTCTGAATGTGACTGCAGCACTATGACTGATGTCTTAATGTGGCTACGACACTATAACTCCTGTCTGAATGTGACTGCGGCACTATGACTGATGTCTGAATGTGACTACGACACTATAACTCCTGTCTGAATGTGACTGCGTCACTATGACTGATGTCTGAATGTGACTGCGGCTCTATGACTGATGTCTGTATGTGACTGCGGCACTATAACTCCTGTCTGAATGTGACTGTGGCACTATGACTGATGTCTGAATGTGACTGTGGCACTATGACTGCTGTCTGAATGTGACTTATGACACTATAACTCGTGTCTGAATGTGACTGCGGCACTATGACTGATGTCTGAATGTGACTGCGGCACTATAACTCCTGTCTGAATGTGACTGCGGCACTATGACTGATGTTTGAATGTGACTACGACAGTATAACTCCTGTCTGAATGTGACTGCGGCACTATGACTGATGTTTGAATGTGACTGCAGCACTATGACTGATGTTTGAATGTGACTACGACAGTATAACTCCTGTCTGAATGTGACTGCGGCACTATGACTGATGTTTGAATGTGACTACGACAGTATAACTCCTGTCTGAATGTGACTGCGGCACTATGACTGATGTCTGAATGTGACTGCAGCACTATGACAGATGTCTGAATGTGACTGCAGCACTATGACTGATGTCTGAATGTGACTGCGGCACTATGACCGATGCCTTAATGTGACTGCAGCACTATGACTGATGTCTGAATGTGACTGCGGCACTATGACTGATGTCTGAATGTGACTGCGGCACTATGACTGATGTCTGAATGTGACTGCAGCACTATGACTGATGTCTGAATGTGACTGCGGCACTATGACTGATGTCTGAATGTGACTGCAGCACTATGACTGATGTCTGAATGTGACTGCGGCACTATGACTGATGTCTGAATGTGACTGCGGCACTATGACTGATGTCTGAATGTGACTGCGGCACTATGACTGATGTCTGAATGTGACTGCGGCACTATGACTGATGTCTGAATGTGACTGCGGCACTATGACTGATGTCTGAATGTGACTGCGGCACTATGACTGATGTCTGAATGTGACTGCGGCACTATGACTACTGAACATCTGCTACAGACCTGCCGAACATGTTATGGCTTGCACATGTGGCCATCACCGGTACCAAGACAAGCTCTATGGAGATGTCGCCAACCGTGAGCTGACCAATGCTTTCTTTGAAGTCTTTGAGGTTGACATTTGAATGCGGACGCTGCAGTGAGAATGTGACTGTTGGCTGATTGGTTACTGAGGTCAGTTTGGATGTTGGAAAGGGAGAATTTTTAATAAGATACTCGATTCTTCTTTCCTTCTTCATTTGCCTTTCAGCGTCAAAGGGAGATATAATTTGCGGTCTTTTGTTCTTCTGTTCGCCTCTGCTGCTGTTATGTTTTCTGGTGTTTATAATATTCCGTCAATCCATATTGTTCGTGGTCAGCCCTTGGGTCTGGTGTTCTCGAAAAAATTTATTGAAGGCTCGTTGTGTTGTGTTTTGATCTTTCTGTCATATCATGTGGCCGAACCTTTTTGTCTGTTGTTTTTCTCATATATTCTATGGCGGGGGTTATTCCTAGCTTTTTTCTCAGTTCTTCATTTCTGATCTTATCTCTCGTGCTGTTTCCTGTCATTCGTCTGACACATTTTATATCAGTAGAGGTTTTTTTTTTTCAATTGTTCTTACATCTATGGTCCAGGACTGGCATTGGTAGCACAACGTTGGGATGAAGATTGTATTGTTGAGTTCCCTTTTTGCTTCTAGCGTTATTTCCTTGTTGGACAATAGTAGTGATAGCTGTCCAATGATATGACAAGCTTTGTTGTATCTTGAGTCTATTTCTGCTGTTTGTGAATTGTCGTTTATCATTAAACTTCCTAGGTATATCAATTCCTCTACCTGTTTTAGTTGTCTACTGTCTATCATTATGTTGATGTTCTATTTCTCCTTTGCGATATTCATGACTTCTGTTTTGTTGATGTTGATTTTAATTTTCAGTTGATTATTGAGATGTGAATTAATAAGCTTCAAACAAGGCTTTTGGTTGGCAAAGAAATGAATGCCTGTTAAGTTCTTGCCTTGGATACCACTTCTTCATCTTCTTCAGGCTTCTGTCTCTCAGTCCCAGCATAGGATGAAGACAGAGATGAGCCTTCTCTGTAAATTTAGTCGCCACCAGGGGGTCAGCAGAATTTCTACATAATTCGTCTGAAAAATGTTTTTCTTGGCCAGAGTTTATTTCTTAGTTCTCCCCACAACTCACATGTTTGAAGGACTTGTTCTGGAGTCAGTAGACTGACTTCACATGTTCTGGAGTCAGTAAACTGACTTGACATGTTCTAGAGTCAGTAAACAGACCTGACATGTTATAGAGTTAGTAGACAGACCTGACATGTTCTGGAGTCAGTAAACAGACCTGACACGTTCTAGAGTCAGTAGACAGACCTGACATGTTCTGGAGTCAGTAGACAGACCTGACATGTTCTAGAGTCAGTAGACAGACCTGACATGTTCTAGAGTCAGTAGACAGACCTGACATGTTCTAGAGTCAGTAGACAGACCTGACATGTTCTAGAGTCAGTAGACAGACCTGACATGTTCTAGAGTCAGTAGACAGACCTGACATGTTCTAGAGTCAGTAGACAGACCTGACATGTTCTAGAGTCAGTAGACAGACCTGACATGTTCTAGAGTCAGTAGACAGACCTGACATGTTCTGGAGTCAGTAGACAGACCTGACATGTTCTGGAGTCAGTAGACAGACCTGACATGTTCTAGAGTCAGTAGACAGACCTGACATGTTCTAGAGTCAGTAGACAGACCTGACATGTTCTGGAGTCAGTAGACAGACCTGACATGTTCTAGAGTCAGTAGACAGACCTGACATGTTCTAGAGTCAGTAGACAGACCTGACATGTTTCAGATCGAAATGATATTCTCACTGTATGGATGTGCTCATTTGTTTGAATGTTTGTCGCCAGCTTTATACCTCTAGCAAAGAAAAGCAGATATTCTTCGAATCTCCGAGGTACTCTCCCATATCTTTTTATCGTTGACGATTTTGACCTTTTTCTATCAGTTTTGCCCCGGCAGCGGTCATTTTATGCCTACTTTTTTTCATTTACAAAACTACCCGGAGTGGTTTAGTGTCTTGACTGTGTTGAAAGTTCTCATGGCGCTACTGACTCTGTTATTGTTGTGCCAGTGGACATTTGTTTTACAATATTCATCTTTTTTTTTTTTTTACAAGACCCACATTTTCTTTACAATACACACCTTGTCCTTACAATACCCACCTTGTCCTTACAATACCCACCTTGTCCTTACAATACCCACCTTGTCCTTACAATACCCACCTTGTCCTTACAATACCCACCTTGTCGTTACAACACCCACATTTTCTTTACAATACCCACCTTGTCTTTACAATACATACATTGTCTTTACAATATTCACCTTGTCCTTACAATACCCACCTTTTCTTTACAATACCCACCTTGTCTTTACAATACCCACCTTTTCTTTACAATACCCACCTTGTTGTTACAATACATACATTGTCTTTACAATATTCACCTTGTCCTTACAATACCCACCTTTTCTTTACAATACCCACCTTTTCTTTACAATACCCACCTTGTCTTTACAATACCCACCTTTTCTTTACAATACCCACCTTGTCTTTACAATACATACATTGTCTTTACAATATTCACCTTGTCCTTACAATACCCACCTTTTCTTTACAATACCCACCTTGTTCTTACAATACCACCTTTTCTTTACAATACCCACCTTGTCCTTACAATACCACATTTTCTTTACAATACCCACCTTGTTGTTACAATACCCACCTTTTCTTTACAATACCCACCTTGTCCTTACAATACCCACATTTTCTTTACAATACCCACCTTGTTGTTACAATACCCACATTTTCTTTACAATACCCACCTTGTCTTTACAATACCCACCTTGTCTTTACAATAACCACCTTGTCTTTACAATACCCACCTTGTCCTTACAATGCCCATCTTTTCTTTACAATACCCACCTTGTCCATACACTACCCACCTTTTCTTTACAATACCCACCTTGTCTTTACAATACCCACCTTGTCCTTACAATGCCCATCTTTTCTTTACAATACCCATCTTGTCTTTACAATACCCATCTTTCTTTACAATACCAACCTTGTCTTTACAATACCCACCTTGTCCTTACAATGCCCATCTTTTCTTTACAATACCCACCTTGTCTTTACAATACCCACATTTTCTTTACAATACCAACCTTGTCTTTACAATATGCACCTTTTCTGTTCAGATTATTTCTTTTGAATTCTCATCTGTGGACACACACACGCACACACATAGATAATCCAAAAGGGTGTTTTTCTGAGGCAGCTGATTTAGTGATGCCTTCTCTTGACCTGTAATGGAGCAACTCACTAACAATGTGAGGGGTTAAGGCAAAGAAATACAAATGAATGCATAAAAATGCGAAGCTGCAGTAAAGCTGAATGTGAGAGAGAATTGAAAAAAAAAAAATAGAAAAAATGGTATGGTAAAACCTTTACGTGATTGGTAGACGACACAGATTTGAATGACGTTTTGGCCCAATAGGCCTTCAGCAGGAACAAACAAACAAACACGCACACACAGATATGTAAGTAAATAAAACTAATCCTACATAGCTAAGTAGTAACGAAACATCCAAAACAAAATAATCGAAATTGGTTAAAGAAAAGAAAAATGACTTCCCTGTGTCGTGGACCGTGGTCAGAATGGGAAAGAGAGAGTCACACGGGTGTAGCTGTAATTATACCCTGCTGGTCAAGACCGTGTGAAGGGTTCTAAAAATATGCGAGTTTGGGGAACGCTGTCTAGGTTACCTCGACTGCAAAGACACTGACAATGTCTAAAACTATCTGAGGGCCCACAAATACATGTATACACACATACACACACAGATACGTGTATACATATATACATGTACAAACAGACATGCATTAAAGATATGCACATACCTATAAGTATATACATATATACATGCATATATATATATATATATATATATATATATACCAATACCCATACATATGAACACATGCATAATGATGTGATGCTGCCTGTATGACTATCTTGTTCTCATCTCTCAGGTACTCAGGGGTTGGTTCATGTTCTTATAGTGGATGCTGAAAGCTTTGGTTTGAAACCATTTGTGTTGAGTTCTCTCATGTTGACAGAATGTCATTCAAGACATTTGAGTTTTGGAGCCGATGTTGGCACTTTTTCTTGTCTACATTTAGTCAGTTGTCCTGCAGTTGATTCCCTCATTGTTGTTAGTAGTACTTTTATTTTCCTTGAATCTTGATTTTTGGATATAAACTGATTGTTGCTATGATTGTCTATTGTGTTGGATATAAACTGATTGTTGCTATGATTGTCTATTGTGTTGGATATAAACTGATTGCTGCTATGATTGTCTATTGTGTTGGATATAAACTGATTGTTGCTATAATTGTCTATTGTGTTGGATATAAACTGATTGTTGCTATGATTGTCTATTGTGTTGGATATAAACTGATTGTTGCTATGATTGTCTATTGTGTTGGATATAAACTGATTGCTGCAATGATTGTCTTTTGTGTTGGATATAAACTGATTGCTGCTATGATTGTCTTTTGTGTTGGATATAAACTGATTATTCAAAATTAACACTTTTCATACTATTATAGATCTATAAATTTGAGACTAAACCTTTGGCATGAGTTAAGATTATCATAAAGTCATAATACAAGTCATAATACATGTCATAATACAAGTCATAATACAAGTCATAATACAGGTCATAATACAAGTCATAATACAAGTTATAATACATGTCATCATACAAGCCATAATACAAGTCATAATACTGGTGAATTGCCTGTATTATGGTATAATATAATATATAGTATATAATATATATTCATATATAATATATATATGAATTGTATTCTTATAAATATATATATATATATATATATATATATATATAAGAAAACATAAGGGAATGATGGACAAAATACATTAAAGATCTTTATAATGATGAACCATAACAGAAGCAAATATTAAGGATAATGGAGAAGGACCAGAAATACTCAGAGAAGAAGTGGAAGACGCCTTGCGCAATATGAAAGCAGGCAAAGCTCCTGGACCAGATAATATAACTAAAGAAGAAATTGAAGCCATGGGTGATTTTGGAATAGAAATAATAACAAAAATATTGAATGATATCTACAACAGCGGATATATACCAGACGACATGCTCAAATCAATATTCATAGCCCTACCAAAGAAGTCGGGTGCGATTGAATGCGATGATCATCGCACAATAAGCCTTATGAGTCATATGACTAAGATATTACTAAGAATCATCATGCGAAGAGTGCGAAAAAAAATCAGTCCAGACATTAGTGATGAACAGTGTGGTTTTGTTAGAGGTAAAGGAACAAGCAATGCCATTTATATCATAAGATCTTTAGTAGAAAGAGCCATAGAGGTGAAAACAAATCTATACCTATGTTTCATAGATTATACCAAGGCATTTGACAAAGTAAAGCACCAAGAAATAATCAAAATTCTAAAAGAAAGCATAAACGTAGACAGCAAAGATCTAAGAATAATAAAGAACATGTACTGGCAACAAACAGCGGCCATAAGAACTGGAAACCAATTGGGAATGTTTTAACAAATAAAACAGGGTGTTAGACAAGGTTGTGTGCTGTCACCAGATTTGTTTAATATTTATAGTGAGATTATTTTAAGATCCATAAGGGGCATGCCTGAAATAACAATTTGAGGTCATAATATAAATAATCTAAGGTATGCTGATGATACAGTCTTAATCGCTAAGAGTGAAAATGAGTTACAAGAAATGTTGGACATTATAGTGAAAGAAAGTAAAAATAAAGGACTCAGCCTTAATAGCAAAAAGACAGAGGTAATGGTAACAACAAAGAAAAAGACATCACCTCAGTGCAAAATAAAGATAAGTGGAACAATATTAAAACAGGTAAATGAATTTAAATATTTGGGAACTTTGTTAACCTCAGATGGAAGATGTACAAAAGAGGTTAGATGCAGAATGGCTCAGGCAAAAGCAGATTTCCAAAAAATGAGGAAGATACTATGCAATTCATTTTTGACAATAGAAACAAGAAAAAGAGTTCTTAAATGTTATGTAGAGCCAGTCTTAACATTTGGATGCAAATCATGGACAATAGGACAACAGACAAGAAAATCATTGGAGTCTGTAGAAATGTGGTTTTACAGAAGAATGTTGAGAATACCATGGACAGTTAAGAAGAGTAATGAAGATTTTCTGAGAGAGGTCAAAGCAAAAGAGAGCTAATTTTCAATATTAGGAAGAAACAATCATCATTTTTTGGCCATGTAATGAGAAGAGAACAACTGGAATATATTGTAACAACTGGAAACATTGAGGGACTAAGAGATAGAGGGAAGCAAAGAGAAAAAAATAACAGACAGCTTAAGAGAATGGCTTGGAAAAAGGTCAACAACAGAAATGATAAATAGCTGCCGAGATCGAAAGTTGTGGAGAGACATGATCACCTACGCCAGTAGGCCTGGTACTTGATGATGATGATGATGATATATATATATATATATATATATATTATACCATAATACAGGTAATTCACCTGTATTATGACCTGTATTATGACTTGTATGATGGGTTATATTATGACTTGTATTATGACTTGTATGGATATATATATATTTATAAGAATACAATTCATAATACAAGTCATCATAAACTCTCATGTCGATCAATCAAATGTTGACTGTCAAAAAAAGAACAGCAACAGTAGCATGTTCCAGAAACAGAATCTATATCATGTTGTTATCATGTTGTTATCATGTTGCTGTAATGTTGTTATCATGTTGCCATCATGTTGTTATCATGTTGCTATCATGTTATTATCATGTTGTTATCATGTGGTTATCATGTTGTTATCATGCTGTTATCATGTTGTTATCAAGTTGTTATCATGTTGTTATCATGTTGCTATCATGCTGTTATCATGCTGTTATCATGTTATTATCATGTTGTTATCATGCTGTTATCATGTTGTTATCATGCTGTTATCATGTTGTTATCATGTTGCTATCATGTTGTTATCATGTTGTTATCAAGTTGTTATCAAGTTGTTATCATGTTGTTATCAAGTTGTTGTTGTCATGTTGTTGTTGTCATGTTGTTATCATGTTTTTATCAAGTTGCTATCATGTTGCTATCATGTTGTTGTCATGTTGTTATCATGTTGTTATCAATTTGTTATCAAGTTGTTGTTGTCATGTTGTTATCATGTTTTTATCAAGTTGCTATCATGTTGCTATCATGTTGTTATCATGCTGTTATCATGTTGTTATCATGTCATTATCATGTTGTTATCATGTCTAACAATTGCTGATGTTCTAGTAACTTATACTGATCTTGTCCACAGAATGAGGTTGTTGCGATCAGCTGCAAAACGAAGCAAGTTGGAAGGCCTTAGCAATGTTAATTATACTCTAATGAATACTCATTTTGAACAGCTCTATACACACTTCCTGGTGGACATTGGGGTCCCATGACTTCTTCCTCCTTGTTTGTCTTTCATTACAGCTCTTTCCTATTGCTGATATCTGCCTTTGTTTCTAGCATGTTTTCATTTATTTTATGGTATTCCTATGTGTGGTATTCCTTCAATTATGATAAAGTTACAAACAAATAATGTTATAAGTTATGGCGGTATTCCTTCACTATGATAAAGTTACAAACAAATAATGTTATAAGTTATGGTGGCATTCCTTCAATTATGATAAAGTTACAAACAAATAATGTTATAAGTTATGGTAGTATTCCTTTATCTATGATAAAGTTACAAACAAATAATGTTTTCAGTTATGGTGGTATTCCTTCACTATGATAAAGTTACAAACAAATAATGTTATAAGTTATGGTGGTATTCCTTCAATTGTGATAAAGTTACAAACAAATAATGTTATAAGTTGTGGTGGTATTCCTTCACTGTGATAAAGTTACAAACAAATAATGTTTTAAGTTATGGTGGTATTCCTTCGCTATGATAAAGTTACAAACAAATAATAGTATAAGTTATGGAGGTATTCGCTCATTAACTCTTAGTGTACCTACATTAAAACCATGTTCTTACACAGCCTGGTTAAGCAAACAAAATGTGGAGCATGAGTGCACAGCATGATGTCCTAACAACTTCTGAACTTCAAACATTTCTGTGATGTCTCATTATATATATCAAAATGTGTAGAATTGAATGAATGTTTCATGAGAAATGTTTATAAAAAATATTTCTCCAACAGAATTGTAAAAAACTCTATGATAAAAGTTATAACTAAAAAAAATGCAATTTGAAAAAAAAAAATAAACTGTGTTTGAAATAAAACTGTCAAGTTTGCTGAGCTCAGTATTTCCATAAATGTGATTTATTGCATCCACAGTGACCTAAAATGGTCAAGTCTCAAATGTTTCTACTCAGGCAACAAAATTGTGCAATTTTTGAAATTTTGATTTGGCATAATAATTTTGAGGTGCAAATTTTCAGTAACACAGTCCATGTTAGTTTGTTTAAGTGTGCATTAACAGAACATGATGGCAGACATTGATAACAAGATCTTAATTTTAATTGACAAATTCATTATTTTTGTTAAACATTTGCTATTTTAGAACTAGCACAAGGGGAGAGCAGTTCTTCCTTATCTCTGAAGTCTGTGCTGTAATGGTTGGAACTAAAGCTGTTTAATGAAGAATCAGAGTATTTCATTGGAGCGTGATAAACTGTCATCATATGTCACCATAATGCCACACTAATGAAGGCCAAACCAGAACTTTAGTTCAACACTTACATCATATGTCACCATAATGCCACACATTTGAAGGCCAAGCCAGAACTTTAGTTCAACACTTACATCATATGTCCCCTTAATGCCACACATTTGAAGGCCAAGCCAGAACTTTAGTTCAACACTTACATCATATGTCCCCTTAATGCCACACATTTGAAGGCCAAGCCAGAACTTTAGTTCAACACTTACATCATATGTCCCCTTAATGCCACACATTTGAAGGCCAAACCAGAACTTTAGTTCAACACTTACATCATATGTCCCCATAATGCCACACATTTGAAGGCCAAACCAGAACTTTAGTTCAACACTTACATCATATGTCCCCATAATGCCACACTAATGAAGGCCAAGCCAGAACTTTAGTTCAACACTTACATCATATGTCCCCATAATGCCACACTAATGAAGGCCAAACCAGAACTTTAGTTCAACACTTACATCATATGTCCCCATAATGCCATACTAATGAAGGCCAAGCCAGAGCTAACACCACACAGGTTGTTGTTTCATAGCTCCCACTTTCACTCTGCTTATCTCTGCTCACATTCTAGAAGAGAATCCAACCCCCAATAAATGTCTTTCTCCACACAATTCTATCATTCATCATTCTGTCATTTCATCAATTCTATCACTCATCAACTTCTATCATTTCATCAAATTCAATCATAAAGACTAGACCATATGTAGCCCATACAGAGGCAACATGATGTTATCTATCATGTCTGCTTTATAGAAGTCAAGGTTGATGAAACCAAAATGTATTCACAGATATCTTAACAAACAAAATCTAAATTAAGAAACTTCACTGTGCCACACTAAACTCACTGTGCCACACTAAACCTCACTGTGCCACACTAAACCTCACTGTGCCACACTAAACCTCACTTTCTATTGGGCATCAACAAAAGCCTGAAAATACAATTCACTTTACAACTGACCTAGTCAGGAAATACAATCATGTGAACAACTGACCTAGTCAGGAAATACAATTCTTGTGGACAACTGACCTAGTCAGGAAATACAATTCTTGTGGACAACTGACCTAGTCAGGAAATACAATTCTTGTGGACAACTGACCTAGTAAAAGCTGCTCACATCTTCCCCTGCAAGCTCTGACTCCTGCCACATGTTTGGATATTCCCATAGTGAGATGCATTTCATGACCACAGTTCCATCTTCTGGCATGTTACCATTGTACCTTTTAATTATACAAATATATGTTGTCTTCCATCAGTTAGTTCATATGGCCAGAACAGAAAGCATTGTCCTCATATATATTTACTGATTGTGTTGCACTTGACCCAATAATAGACAACATATAGTTTGTAACAGATTAACTGCCTCCTGTATACTGTAGCTTTCATACGCATGTTTGCTTGTTCACTTTTTGCAATCATAACTGAATGCTGTATATTTGTGTCATATGCGGGTTAAACAGGGCACCTTTAGGTCTGCACTGAGTGCAGTGAGATTCATTTGTTGTCAATCAGTAAGTATTATATAGCTGTTATTATCTTTACAGACTGTTGGAAGAGGGTTGTACTCTTCAACAGTTAACTGCCACATGGTGTTAAGTTTGATTGAACAAACTCAAGCTGTCAGGGCTCACCTATTTTTATGTTAGGTCTTTTCACTTTCACTTGTGTTGTTAGCTTTAGTTTTGTTGACCAACTTCATTTTGGACAACTCCAGATTGCTGAACTTCCAGGACCTTGCCCAGGCTGCGAAGCACCACTACACTAATGAAAGCACTGAGGCTGGTTTCACCTCATATGCACATACTCAAGAGTTTTGGACATTTTTACCTTTGTACACAAAGTGCTGTGATCTTCTATCAGAATGTATAAAATCTGTGTACACAAAGTGCTCTGATCTTCTATCAGAATGTATAAATTGTGTACACAAAGTGATGTGATCTTCTATCAGAATGTATAAATCTGTGTACACAAAGTGCTATGATCTTCTATCAGAATGTATAAATTGTGTACACAAAGTGATGTGATCTTCTATCAGAATGTATAAATCTGTGTACACAAAGTGCTATGATCTTCTATCAGAATGTATAAATCTGTGTACACAAAGTGCTGTGATCTTCTATCAGAATGTATAAATCTGTGTACACAAAGTGCTATGATCTTCTATCAGAATGTATAAATCTGTGTACACAAAGTGATGTGATCTTCTATCAGAATGTATAAATCTGTGTACACAAAGTGATGTGATCTTCTATCAGAATGTATAAATCTGTGTACACAAAGTGATGTGATCTTCTATCAGAATGTATAAATCTGTGTACACAAAGTGCTATGATCTTCTATCTGAGTGTATAAGTCTTTGCTTCACAGCTAAGAAACTCTGCCAGAGGCGCCCACAGAGAAGTCACTAATAAACCTCACAGTTAGTGTGTGGCTGGACAATAAAAGTTCAAACAGAAAAAACTGCACTGATTCAGTGTTCTAGATTGTTCCTCTAGCATTACCATCAATATAATAAAACAAATATTAGCACAGCTGCCGACTCCTCACCTACAGCACGAAAAGAAGTTATCACCTCTGAGATGAGATAATTAGGGACAGTTGCAAGTCAGAAGTAGAAGTTATCACCTCTGAGATGTGATAATTAGGACAGTTGCAAGTCAGAAGTAGAAGTTATCACCTCTGAGATGAGATAATTAGGGACAGTTGCAAGTCAGAAGTAGAAGTTATCACCTCTGAGATGAGATAATTAGGGACAGTTGCAAGTCAGAAGTAGAAGTTATCACCTCTGAGATGTGATAATTAGGGACAGTTGCAAGTCAGAAGTAGAAGTTATCACCTCTGAGATGAGATAATTAGGGACAGTTGCAAGTCAGAAGTAGAAGTTATCACCTCTGAGATGTGATAATTAGGGACAGTTGCAAGTCAGAGGTAGAAGCTATCACCTCTGAGATGTGATAATTAGGGACAGTTGCAAGTCAGAGGTAGAAGTTATCACCTCTGAGATGTGATAATTAGGGACAGTTGCAAGTTAGAAGTAGTAGTTACCAAAAAGAAATGCTTTGTGACTTCATACAATGCGAAGGATAAATTGGAAGAATTAACAAGCAAAGTGAAAGGTAATCACATAATAAAATGGAGGGACAACATGAAGGAAGCACTGCAACTAAACATGACAATGCCTGCCTGAGGAGCAAGATCAAAATCTCCAAACACATCCCGTAATATCCTTAGGGATAGAAGAGAGAAATTGTTGTAAGTAGTGTCCATCAACTGTCCCATATATTTAGTTGATGATGCAGGAAATTGGCAGACAAAGCAACAGTGATTGTCTTTGATTGTCAGGACCTAGCACAAATATCATAGCAACAGTCATTGTCTTTGATTGTCAGGACCGAGCACAAATATCATAGCAACAGTCATTGTCTTTGATTGTCAGGACAGAGCACAAATATCATAGCAAATGTGATTGTCTTTGGTTGTCAAGACCAAGCACAAATATCATAGCAACAGTGATTGTCTTTGATTGTCAAGACCAAGCACAAATATCATAGCAACAGTGATTGTCTTGATTGTCAAGACTGAACACAAATATCATAGCAACAGTGATTGTCTTTGATTGTCAGGACCAAGCACAAATATCATAGCAACAGTCATTGTCTTTGATTGTCAAGAACGAGCACAAATATCATAGCAACAGTCATTGTCTTTGATTGTCAAGACCAAGCACAAATATCATAGCAACAGTCATTGTCTTTGATTGTCAGGACAGAGCACAAATATCATAGCAACAGTCATTGTTTTGATTGTCAGGACAGAGCACAAATATCATAGCAACAGTCATTGTTTTTGATTGTCAGGACCAAGCACAATTATTATAGCAACAGTGATTGTCTTTGAAGATCAGGACAGAGCACAAATATCATAGCAACAGTCATTGTTTTTGATTGACAGGACAGAGCACAAATATCATAGCAACAGTCATTGTTTTTGATTGTCAGGACCAAGCACAATTATTATAGCAACAGTGATTGTCTTTGAAGATCAGGACTGAGCACAAATATCATAGTAACAGTCATTGTCTTTGATTGTCAGGACCAAGCAGAAATATCATAGCAACAGTCATTGTCTTTGATTGTCAGGACAGAGCACAAATATCATAGCAACAGTCATTGTCTTTGATTGTCAAGACCAAGCAAAAATATCATAGCAACAGTCATTGTCTTTGATTGTCAGGACAGAGCACAAATATCATAGCAACAGTCATTGTTTTTGATTGTCAGGACAGAGCACAAATATCATAGCAACAGTCATTGTTTTTGATTGTCAGGACCAAGCACAATTATTATAGCAACAGTGATTGTCTTTGAAGATCAGGACAGAGCACAAATATCATAGCAACAGTCATTGTCTTTGGTTGTCAAGACCAAGCACAAATATCAAAGCAACAGTCATTGTCTTTGATTGTCAGGACAGAGCACAAATATCATAGCAACAGTAATTGTATTTGACTGTCAGGACAGAGCACAAATATCATAGCAACAGTCATTGTCTTTGATTGTCAGGACAGAGCACAAATATCATAGCAACAGTGATTGTCTTTGATTGTCAGGACAGAGCACAAATATCATAGCAACAGTCATTATCTTTGGTTGTCAAGACCAAGCACAAATATCATAGCAACAGTCATTGTCTTTGATTGTCAGGACAGAGCACAAATATCATAGCAACAGTCATTGTCTTTGATTGTCAGGACAGAGCACAAATATCATAGCAACAGTGATTGTCTTTGATTGTCAGGACAGAGCACAAATATCATAGCAACAGTGATTGTCTTTGATTGTCAGGACAGAGCACAAATATCATAGCAACAGTGATGTCTTTGGTTGTCAAGACCAAGCACAAATATCATAGCAACAGTCATTGTCTTTGATTGTCAGGACAGAGCACAAATATCATAGCAACAGTCATTGTCTTTGATTGTCAGGACAGTGGTCTTGTTTGATTGTCAGGGCTGGTTGCGTTTGATGGTCAGTTGAGCAGATCTAATTGATTGTGAATACACAATGTACATTTTGAATGAGCAATCCTGTTATTAATGGGCCTGGTTAACTATCTGTCGAACATACGTGACTCCAACTTGGAGTCATGGACTCTTCCATACAGGGGCCCAGCAATTCTCCAAGTGGAATGCAACTCTTTTCTGCAACAAAACTATCTTGCAATATTACATTTATTTTCATAATAAAGAAAATTTAAATAGAGTCTATTTTTACTTATTCGTTGAATATAGAAAGTGTAATTAATATAAAGAGAGTGATGTTCTTAATTATATATTTATATTTTATGATATTCCCTTATACCACATTGTATTGTACAATTGTCATTATATCAGTTGTTGGTGAGGCAAGTGTCTCATCACATTAACCAAGTGTCTCATCACATTAACCAAGCATCTCATCACATTAAAAAAGCGTCTCATCACATTAACCAAGTGTCTCATCACATTAACCAAGTGTCTCATCACATTAACCAAGTGTCTTATCACATTAACCAAGCATCTGATCACATTAACCAAGCATCTCATCACATTAACCAAGCGTCTCATCACATTAAACAAGTGTCTCATCACATTATACAAGTGTCTCATCACATTAACCAAGTGTCTCATCACATTATACAAGTGTCTCATCACATTAAACAAGTGTCTCATCACATTAACCAAGTGTCTCATCGCATTAACCAAGCTTCTCATCACATTAAACAAGTGTCTCATCACATTAAAAAAGTGTCTCATCACATTAAAAAAGTGTCTCATCACATTAAACAAGTGTATCATCACATTAACCAACCATCACATTAAACAAGTGTCTCATCACATTAATCAAGTGTCTCAGCACATTAAAGAAGTGTCTCAGCACATTAAAGAAGCGTCTCATCACATTAAACAAGTGTCTCATCACATTAACCAAATGTCTCATCACATTAACCAAATGTCTCATACATTAAACAAGTGTCTCATCACATTAACCAAGTGTCTCATCACATTAACCAAGTGTCTCATCACATTAACCAAGTGTCTCATCACATTAAACAAGTGTCTCATCACATTAAACAAGTGTCTCATCACATTATACAAATGTCTCATCACATTAACCAAGTGTCTCATCACAATAACCAAGTGTATCATCGCATTAACCAAGTGTCTCATCACATTAACCAAGTGTTTCATCGCATTAACCAAGTGTCTCATCGCATAAACCAAGTGTCTCATCGCATTAACCAAGCTTCTCATCACATTAAACAAGTGTCTCATCACATTAAAAAAGTGTCTCATCACATTAAAAAAGTGTCTCATCACATTAAACAAGTGTATCATCACATTAACCAACCATCACATTAAACAAGTGTCTCATCACATTAATCAAGTGTCTCAGCACATTAAAGAAGTGTCTCAGCACATTAAAGAAGCGTCTCATCACATTAAACAAGTGTCTCATCACATTAACCAAATGTCTCATCACATTAACCAAATGTCTCATACATTAAACAAGTGTCTCATCACATTAACCAACCATCACATTAAACAAGCGTCTCATCACATTAACCAAGTGTATCATCACATTAACCAAGTGTCTCATCACATTAACCAAGTGTCTCATCACATTAACCTAGTGTCTCGTCACATTAAAAAATAGTCTCATCACATTAACCAATCATCACATTAACAAAGTGTCTCATCACATTAACCTAGTGTCTCATCACATTAGCCGAGTGTCTCTTCACATTAACCAAGCATCACATTAACCAAATGTCTCATCACATTAACCAAGTGTCTCATCACATTAACCAAATGTCTCATCACATTAAACAAGTGTCTCACCACATTAACCAAGTGTCTCATCACATTAACCAAATGTCTCACCACATTAACCAAGTGTCTCATCACATTAACCAAATGTCTCACCACATTAAACAAGTGTCTCATCACATTAACCAAGTGTCTCATCACATTAACCAAATGTCTCATCACATTAACCAACTGTCTCATTACATTAACCAAGTGTCTCATCACATTAACCAAATGTCTCATCACATTAAACAAGTGTCTCACCACATTAAGCAAGTGTCTCACCACATTAACCAAGTGTCTCATCACATTAACCAGCTGTCTCATTACATTAACCAACTGTCTCATCACATTAACCAAGTGTCTCATCACATTAACCAAATGTCTCATCACATTAACCAAGTGTCTCACCACATTAAACAAGTGTCTCACCACATTAAACAAGTGTCTCACCACAGTAACCAATTGTCCCACCACATTAACCAAGTGTCTCATCACATTAACCAAGTGTCTCATCACATTAACCAACTGTCTCATTACAGTAACCAAATGGCTCATCACATTAACCAAGTGTCTCATCACATTAAACAAGTGTCTCATTACAGTAACCAAATCGCTCATCACATTAACCAAGTGTCTCATCACATTAAAACAAGTGTCTCATTACAGTAACCAACTGTCTCACCACATTAACCAACTGTCTCACCACATTAACCAACTGTCTCACCACATTAACCAACTGTCTCACCACATTAACCAACTGTCTCACCACATTAACCAACTGTCTCACCACATTAACCAACTGTCTCACCACAGTAACCAACTGTCTCACCACATTAACCAACTGTCTCACCACATTAACCAACTGTCTCACCACATTAACCAACTGTCTCACCACATTAACCAACTGTCTCACCACATTAACCAACTGTCTCACCACATAAACCAACTGTCTCACCACATTAACCAACTGTCTCACCACATTAACCAAATGGCTCATCACATTAACCAAGTGTCTCATCACATTAAACAAGTGTCTCATTACAGTAACCAACTGTCTCACCACAGTAACCAACTGTCTCACCACATTAACCAACTGTCTCACCACATTAACCAACTGTCTCACCACATTAACCAACTGTCTCACCACATTAACCAACTGTCTCACCACATTAACCAACTGTCTCACCACATAAACCAACTGTCTCACCACATTAACCAACTGTCTCACCACATTAACCAAATGTCTCACCACATTAACCAAATGGCTCATCACATTAACCAAATGTCTCACCACATTAACCAAATGGCTCATCACATTAACCAAATGGCTCATCACATTAACCAAATGGCTCATCACATTAACCAAATGGCTCATCACATTAATCAAATGGCTCATCACATTAACCAACTGTCTCATCACATTAACCAAATGGCTCATCACATTAACCAACTGTCTCATCACATTAACCAAATGGCTCATCACATTAACCAAATGGCTCATCACATTAACCAAATGGCTCATCACATTAACCAACTGTCTCATCACATTAACCAAATGGCTCATCACATTAACCAAATGGCTCATCACATTAACCAACTGTCTCATCACATTAACCAAATGGCTCATCACATTAACCAAATGGCTCATCACATTAACCAACTGTCTCATCACATTAATCAACTGTCTCATCACATTAACCAAATGGCTCATCACATTAACCAACTGTCTCACCACATTAACCAAATGGCTCATCACATTAACCAAATGGCTCATCACATTAACCAAATGGCTCATCACATTAACCAACTGTCTCATCACATTAACCAACTGTCTCACCACATTAACCAAATGTCTCATCACATTAACCAACTGTCTCACCACATTAACCAACTGTCTCACCACATTAACCAAATGGCTCATCACATTAACCAACTGTCTCACCACATTAACCAACTGTCTCACCACATTAACCAAATGGCTCATCACATTAACCAACTGTCTCACCACATTAACCAACTGTCTCACCACATTAACCAACTGTCTCACCACATAAACCAACTGTCTCACCACATTAACCAACTGTCTCACCACATTAACCAACTGTCTCACCACATTAACCAACTGTCTCACCACATTAACCAAATGGCTCATCACATAACCAAATGTCTCATCACATTAACCAACTGTCTCACCACATTAACCAACTGTCTCACCACATTAACCAACTGTCTCACCACATTAACCAACTGTCTCACCACATAAACCAACTGTCTCACCACATTAACCAACTGTCTCACCACATTAACCAAATGGCTCATCACATTAACCAAATGTCTCATCACATTAACCAACTGTCTCACCACATTAACCAACTGTCTCATTACAGTAACCAAATGGCTCATCACATTAACCAACTGTCTCACCACATTAACCAACTGTCTCACCACATTAACCAACTGTCTCACCACATTAACCAACTGTCTCACCACATTCACCAAATGTCTCACCACATTAACAAATGTCTCATCACATTAACCAAATGTCTCACCACATTAACCAAATGTCTCACCACATTAACCAAATGTCTCACCACATTAACCAACTGTCTCACCACATTAACCAACTGTCTCACCACATTAACCAAATGTCTCACCACATTAACCAACTGTCTCACCACATTAACCAAATGTCTCATAACATTAACCAACTGTCTCACCACATTAACCAACTGTCTCATCACATTAACCAACTGTCTCATCACATTAACCAAATGTCTCACCACATTAACCAAATGTCTCACCACATTAACCAAATGTCTCACCACATTAACCAACTGTCTCATCACATTAACCAACTGTCTCATCACATTAACCAAATGTCTCACCACATTAACCAACTGTCTCATCACATTAACCAAATGTCTCACCACATTAACCAAATGTCTCACCACATTAACCAACTGTCTCATCACATTAACCAACTGTCTCATCACATTAACCAACTGTCTCATCACATTAACCAAATGTCTCATCACATTAACCAAATGTCTCACCACATTAACCAAATGTCTCACCACATTAACCAACTGTCTCATCACATTAACCAAATGTCTCATCACATTAACCAACTGTCTCACCACATTAACCAAATGTCTCATCACATTAACCAACTGTCTCATCACATTAACCAACTGTCTCATCACATTAACCAACTGTCTCATCACATTAACCAAATGTCTCATCACATTAACCAACTGTCTCACCACATTAACCAAGTGTCTCACCACATTAACCAAATGCCTCATCACATTAACCAAATGTCTCATCACATTAACCAAATGTCTCATCACATTAACCAAATGTCTCATCACATTAACCGTCTCACCACATTAACCAAGTGTCTCATCACATTAACCAAGTGTCTCACCACATTAACCAAATGTCTCATCACATTAACCAAATGTCTCATCACATTAACCAACTGTCTCACCACATTAACCAACTGTCTCACCACATTAACCAAGCGTCGCATCACTCCCTCTCTCTCTATTCTCTCCTGACCCACCGCCTCTCCTCCCATCCACTTTTCCTATACCTGATTCTATCCCTTCTTATCCTTCTTTTCTATTTCTCTGCCTCTGGTTATTATACCCTCCCTCTCCCTCCCTCTCTATCCTCTCCGATTCCTCTGTTTGGATTAACCCCCCCCCCCCACCCCCCTTCCCTGTTAGGCTCCAGTAGTTTTATGAGACCTATTATCTTTCCTTCTTCTGCTCTTTGCCATGCCTTACCTGAGCTATTGTTTTGGTTTCTATTTATTTCTACCGGTGTTTTGACACTGGTCGGGCTTACCCGGCATTTATTCTCTCACCCCCCCCCCCCACTCTTAATTGTTTTCCCACGATTCCTGTATCGTTTTCTTCTGCAATGTGATGCTCTACATACAGTCATTCATTCGTTTCGTTCCCGGCGGACAGACAAGTTATTTGAGCTAAGTGAAATAATTATATATATATATATATATATTCTTCTATTCTTTCTATTCTATACATCTTAACACTCATCCTACCTCCCCTCATGTAGCTTCCTTTTTTTTTTATTTTTAACACCTACTTTCTTCTTTTCTGTCCACCTCTCCATTCATCTGATCATCTAACATGTAGTTATAGATAATTGTGCTTCACCGTTTGTTGCCGTTGTCCTTGTATTCTGAACAAGGCCACAGGCCGAAACGTCAGTATTGTGTTGTGTTCCTTCCTTTTAAAGCTGTCATTATATCATAGAGTGTTTAACACTCCCCACCATGGTCTCATCACATTAACCAAGTGTCTCATCACATTAACCAAGTGCCTCATCACATTAACCAAGTGTCTCATCACATTAATTAAACAAGTGTCTCATCACATTAACCAAGTATCTCATCACATTAACCAAGTGTCTCATCACATTAAACAAGTGTCTTATCACATTAACCAAGTGTCTCATCCCATTAACCAAGCGTCTCATCACATTAACCAAGTGTCTCATCCCATTAACCAAGCGTCTCATCACATTAACCAAGTGTCTCATCACATTAAACACGTGTCTCATCCCATTAACCAAGTGTCTCATCACATTAACCAAGTGTCTCATCAAATTAACCAAGCGACTCATCACATTAACCAAGTTTCTCATCAAATTAACCAAGCGACTCATCACATTAACCAAGTGTCTCATCACATTAACCAAGCGTCTCGAGTTCGATGAAGAGAACGTCATTTTCTGCGGAGACTTTAATGCTAGAGGAAACCAGTGGGGTAACGTCATAACCAGCAAGCAGGGAGAAGACCTAGAGAACGCACTGGTGTCGGTCGATTTAGTATGCTTGAATGATGGAAGGACAACAAGAATGGCCACTCGAACAGGTGACTCTGATAGTGTCATAGACCTGGCACTGGTGTCTTCCACCTTCCGCACCGTTTTGCAGGTGGAGTGCACTGGGGTTACACGGAAGTGATCACTATCCTTGTGCCCTCCTAATTGAGAAGAGCAGAAATAGAAGCCAGAAAAGGAAGCTCCACACATTCCACTGCGAGAAAACAGACCAGGGCGTCATTAGCAAAATCAGACATAGGAAACAGAGCGCCCCTCGTAGGAGGCAGGAGAGATGGACGCAGCCACCCTGGTGGAACGTAGAGGTAGAGGAAGCTTGGCGGAGCAAGAGACAAACTGCCAAGACATGGCAGAAAGCCAGAAAGAATGGAAGAACACAACCTGAGCTCTTGAAGCGTCTGAATATAGAGGTCGGCCAAAAAATGATGCACTTTCAACTATGTGCTAAGCATGCTAAGGATGCCAAATGGGATGACTTCTGTAAAAAAGTGTGCTCAGAAAAATCGCTAGCCACATGCTGGCGCATTCATCAGAGCATGAATTGCACAACACGACGCAGAGGCATACCAGACTTTCAGAGTAATGGCCGGATATGGCACAAATCTGATGAGAGCAAAAGGAAGGCCCTGCTTGCCCGCTACATTAAGCAGACGGACCAAAGAATTGAGGCTGTAAGAATGAGGATACGGGGATCGCTGTCAAAATTTGTGTAAGGATGTAGTGCTGGAAGAAGATCTCACAATCACAACCGATACCATTCGCACGACACTTAAAAAGTCACACAACAATGCTCCTGGTCCAGATGATGTTCGGTACGATGACATAGGCGATTTAGCTGACGACGACTTGACAAAACTGGCCAATGAGTTTAATGCCAGCATTCGGAGTGGCCAGATTAAGGAGGAGTGGCTACACAGCTACATACTACCGCTACCGAAGCCAAACAAGGACCATTCTCAGATCAGTGCCTACAGAATCATCACGATACAGAACACTGCGGACAAGCTGCTGAAGAAAATAATTGCCCGTGTCCTCACCTGTCACCTTGAACAGAAACGCGCATTCCCACCCACACTCGGAGGTTATAGATATAACAAAGAGACATGGCTCAACGCGGCAGTCTTTGCTTATGACGTCTTCGAAGGCTTCCACAGACGAGAGGAGACATGTGCTGCTGCTATAGATCTGGAGGATGTATACAATAGGGTACCATTTGAATATCACATGCATATGTTCCTCAAACTGGCGGTGCACCCTTTCATCTTTAGATGGATCCCCGCGGCACTGTTTCTGAGAAAGGTGATACTCAGATGTGGAAGTTGGTCTTCCGAGCCAACATCCATTTGTCCAGGGCTGCCACAAGGCTCACAATTGTCACCAGTTCTATTTAACGTGTACACAATAACGATCACGGAACAACAGCTGGATGGGAGGGGAAGAACTATGACTTTTGCTGATGATATTCTGGTATATCGACAGGGAAGAGACAGACGAGGAATCGCCTCCACAATGTAAGACGAACTCGATCGCATTTCTTCCTGGTGTAGGATTTCAGGTGCCGAGGTTAATCCTAATCAAGCATCAGTTTCATTGTTCTCCCTTAACAATCATATCGTTAATACGACCACACCGGTAGTACGAATGGGAGCTGGTGAAGTGACCAGGGACAAGTTGATGACATACCTCGGAGTTAAGTTTAATCGCAGCCTGTGTTTTCGGGACCACGTCGACCATGTGATAACAAAATCCCGCAAAGGATTAGCCGCCTTGAAGGTCATGGCAGCTGCCAACATCGAGCAGAGGCTACTTACTCTTCTGTTCAGGGTTAGTCTTCGCACCAATCGAGTATGCCCTGGTAATTCTTACTGTCAGTACGACTCAAATTGATAGGCTGGAGAAAATACAAAATGAAGCCATGCGCATTATCTTGGGATGTACAAGGAACACTCCCTGTGTAGGAATGAGGTATCTTCTTAACTTTCCAACCATGGATGACAGAATCATGATCTGGAGAGCACGAGCATACCTGAAGATTAGTACAGATAAAGAGCATCCATTGCACCACGTGCTCAACACAGAGAAAGGTGACAGGCTAAAAAGAGGCAAATCATGGGTGGGCCGACTAGAAGATGTCATCAAACAGGTCTGTGGGCTTACCAATATCAGCATTGGTGAGGAGTGGATACCGGTGCCCACGTCATTCAAGGGGACTTTCTCATGTATTGTCACACTCGATAGGAAAAGTAGGGAACAGAACCCGGTCGTGGTTAATGCTGAGGTCAACGGTCTCATCTGCGATAACACCGATGAGAAAGATGCAGTCATCTATACAGACTGATCTGTAAGACGACACCAAAGAAGTGCACGGGCATTTACAGCACTCTCGGCAGGCAGAATAGTCAAGGAAAACAGTGGTGCATACGTCATGACCACGAGTAGCATGACAATGGTGGTGATGGCAGTGACCAAGGCATTCAAATAGTTAGAGTCACAAGACTACACCCACACATGTATACTGAGTGATTCGATGAGCATGATAAAAAAAAGTGGAGGCGGGCTCTGTACGCATGCAATGGGTAGAGCCGTTGCAGAAATCCAAAATACGTAAGGTCACCTTTGTCTATGTCCCTGGACATGCGGGAGTACAGGGAAATGAAAGAGCGGACAGTTGGCTAGCTGCGCTGTCATTGAGGACGGGCAACCAATGGATCGGGCGGACATCATCAATGCCCTCCGAGATGTGGGAAGAGCACAGGACTTCGACAAACACAGATCCACGTCACTTCTTCGGATGATAGAAATGGGAGTTAAGGTGGGCACAGCCAGAAATGAGAAACTTAGTGGCAGTGTAAGAAGACTTATCAACCAACATAGAACTGGAGTCGTCAGTCGCTGGACACTGCAGGAATTGCTGAGGAGGGGATATGAGCACCTATGGACATGTTCGGAGTGCAATGATGATGACCCGCAAATAACTCAATTAATCAAGCGTCTCAACACATTAACCAAGTGTCTCATCACATTAACCAAGCGTCTCATCACATTAACCAAGCGTCTCATCACATTAACCAAGTGTCTCATCACATTAACCAAATGTCTCATCACATTAACCAAATGTCTCATCACATTAAACAAGTGTCTCATCACATTAACCAAATGTCTCATCACATTAAACAAGAGTCTCATCACATTAACCAAATGTCTCATCACATTAAACAAGAGTCTCATCACATTAACCAAATGTCTCATCACATTAAACAAGTGTCTCATTACATTAACCAAATGTCTCATCACATTAACCAAGAGTCTCATCACATTAAACAAGTGTCTCATCACATTAACCAAGTGTCTCATCACATTAACCAAGAGTCTCATCACATTAACCAAATGTCTCATCACATTAACCAAGTGTCTCATCACATTAACCAAGTGTCTCATCACATTAACCAAATGTCTCATCACATTAAACAAGTGTCTCATCACATTAACCAAATGTCTAATCACATTAAACAAGTGTCTCATCACATTAACCAAGTGTCTCATCACATTAACCAAGAGTCTCATCACATTAACCAAATGTCTCATCACATTAAACAAGTGTCTCATCACATTAACCAAATGTCTAATCACATTAAACAAGTGTCTCATTACATTAACCAAATGTCTCATCACATTAACCAAGTGTCTCATCACATTAACCAAATGTCTCATCACATTCAACAAGTATCTAATCACATTAACCAAGTGTCTCATCACATTAACCAAATGTCTCATCACATTCAACAAGTATCTAATCACATTAACCAAGCGTCTCATCACATTAACCAAATGTCTAATCACATTAAACAAGTGTCTCATCACATTAACCAAGCGTCTCATCACATTAACCAAGTGTCTCATCACATTAACCAAATGTTTCATCACATTAACCAAGTGTCTCATCACATTAACCAAGTGTCTCATCACATTAAACAAGTGTCTCATCACATTAAACAAGTGTCTCATCACATTAACCAAATGTCTCATCACATTAACCAAGTGTCTCATCACATAAACCAAGTGTCTCATCACATTAACCAAGTGTCTCATCACATTAACCAAATGTCTCATCACATTAAACAAGTGTCTCATCACATTAACCAAATGTCTAATCACATTAATCAAGTGTCTCATCACATTAACCAAATGTCTAATCACATTAATCAAGTGTCTCATCACATTAACCAAGCGTCTCATCACATTAACCAAATGTCTAATCACATTAAACAAGTGTCTCATCACATTAACCAAATGTCTCATTACATTAACCAAGCGTCTCATCACATTAACCAAGTGTCTCATCACATTAACCAAGCGTCTCATCACATTAACCAAGCGTCTCATCACATTAACCAAGCGTCTCATCACATTAACCAAGCGTCTCATCACATACCACTACAAGATCCCAGTGTTGCTATCCACCTATTTCTCTCTTGTTCTTCCTATACAATTCTCATGAACCACCTCACAAACTTATTTCATCTCTCAGTTTTTACGATGGAAGGATATGTTAAGACAATTGTTTATGATTTCATCATTTGTCAATCTGCCGCCACTAATTTCATCATTTGTCAATCTGCCGCCACTAATTTCATCATTTGTCAATCTGCCGCCACTGATTTCATCATTTGTCAGTCTGCCGCTACTGATTTCATCATTTGTCAATCTGCCGCTACTGATTTCATCATTTGTCAATCTGCCGCTACTGATTTCATCATTTGTCAATCTGCCGCTACTGATTTCATCATTTGTCAATCTGCCGCTACTGATTTCATCATTTGTCAATCTGCCGCCACTGATTTCATCATTTGTCAATCTGCCGCTACTGATTTCATCATTTGTCAATCTGCCGCCACTGATTTCATCATTTGTCAATCTGCCGCTACTGATTTCATCATTTGTCAATCTGCCGCTACTGATTTCATCATTTGTCAATCTGCCGCCACTGATTTCATCATTTGTCAATCTGCCGCTACTGATTTCATCATTTGTCAATCTGCCGCTACTGATTTCATAATTTGTCAATCTGCCGCTACTGATTTCATAATTTGTCAATCTGCCGCTACTGATTTCATCATTTGTCAATCTGCCGCTACTGATTTCATCATTTGTCAATCTATCGCCACTGATTTCATCATTTGTCAATCTGCCGCTACTGATTTCATCATTTGTCAATCTGCCGCTACTGATATGATTACCTTCTCCATCCTTTTCTCATTTGAACAACTTTTTTTTTTTTTTAGAATATATTCATTTTGTTTATGTTTGGTTTTATATTGAATTCTACATGAAGATTTGTCTTGAAATTAGAATAGAAGCGTGAAAATAGAAGCGTGCAAATAGAAGTGTGAAAATAGAATTGCATGATAAAGTAGTTGTTAAACAATAGTTGAAGAAGTAAGTCTCAGTGTTAATTGTATACAAAATGATGATGCCTTCCAATCAGTATGTATGTGTGGATGTTTTAATATTGATGTATTTGTGTATGTTTATTTTATTAAAATGTATGTAAACTTGTATGTATAATTGTATATGTATGTTTTTACATATGTACAAATGAACATGTACAAAGTGCATATACATAGATCTGTATATATGATGTCTTTAACTTATTGCATAATTTGTTGCATAAAAACAAACGCGCCTAATTTATTGTCACATTTATATCAATGGCTGTAAATATATCACCAACATGCAATGTTGTATCTATGGTGTACATCTGGTTGTAGGTCAAGTGGAGAGCAATGTTGTATCTATGGTGTACATCTGGTGGTAGGTCAAGTAGAGGACAATGTTGTATCTATGGTGTACATCTGGCTGTAGGTCAAGTAGAGGACAATGTTGTATCTATGGTACACTCCCTCACCATGCTAACATTGGACCAGCTTATGAGTTCTAACCAATGTTGTATCTATGGTGTACATCTGGTTGTAGGTCAAGTAGAGGACAATGTTGTATCTATGGTGTACATCTGATTGTAGGTCAAGTAGAGGACAATGTTGTATCTATGGTGTACATCTGATTGTAGGTCAAGTAGAGGACAATGTTGTATCTATGGTGTACATCTGGTTGTAGGTCAAGTAGAGGACAATGTTGTATCTATGGTGTACATCTGGTTGTAGGTCAAGTAGAGGACAATGTTGTATCTATGGTGTACATCTGGTTGTAGATCAAGTGGAGAGCAATGTTGTATCTATGGTGTACATCTGGTTGTAGGTCAAGTAGAGAGCAATGTTGCATCTATGGTGTACATCTGGTTGTAGGTCAAGTAGAGGACAATGTTGTAGGTCAAGTAGAGGACAATGTTGTATCTCTGGTGTACATCTGGTTGTAGGTCAAGTAGAGGACAATGTTGTATCTCTGGTGTACATCTGGTTGTAGGTCAAGTAGAGGACAATGTTGCATCTATGGTGTACATCTGGTTGTAGGTCAAGTAGAGGACAATGTTGTATCTCTGGTGTACATCTGGTTGTAGGTCAAGTAGAGGACAATGTTGTATCTATGGTGTACATCTGGTTGTAGGTCAAGTAGAGGACAATGTTGTATCTATGGTGTACATCTGGTTGTAGGTCAAGTAGAGGACAATGTTGTATCTATGGTGTACATCTGGTTGTAGATCAAGTGGAGAGCAATGTTGTATCTATGGTGTACATCTGGTTGTAGGTCAAGTAGAGGGCAATGTTGTATCTATGGCGTACATCTGATTGTAGGTCAAGTAGAGGACAATGTTGTATCTATGGCGTACATCTGGTTGTAGGTCAAGTAGAGAGCGATGTTGTATTTATGGTGTACATCTGGCTGTAGGTCAAGTAGAGGGCAATGTTGTATCTATGGCGTACATCTGGTTGTAGGTCAAGTAGAGAGCGATGTTGTATTTATGGTGTACATCTGGCTGTAGGTCAAGTAGAGAGCGATGTTGTATTTATGGTGTACATCTGGCTGTAGGTCAAGTAGAGGACAATGTTGTATCTATGGCGTACATCTGGTTGTAGGTCAAGTAGAGAGCGATGTTGTATTTATGGTGTACATCTGGCTGTAGGTCAAGTAGAGGGCAATGTTGTATCTATGATGTACATCTGGCTGTAGGTCAAGTAGAAGACAATGTTGTATCTATGGTGTACATCTGGCTGTAGGTCAAGTGGAGAGCAATGTTGTATCTATGGTGTACATCTGGTCGTAGGTCAAGTAGAGGGCAATGCTGTATCTATGGTGTACATCTGGCTGTATGTAAAGTAGAGGACAATGTTGTATATATGGTGTACACCTGGTTGTAGTTCAAGTGGAGAGCAATAATTGGCAATTCAGGTCAATTCAGTGACAGCAACACTAGTTAGCATTTACTGGTTGAAAGTAAACACATCTCAGCTGATGTAAACATCATTTAAATGAATATCGTCAGTAAATGTGTACATATATAGTAGTAAACTCTTAACAGCAGGAAGCAATCTGACCATCAGAAGATACCCCAAAAAAGCAAGTGTACTGACCCTTCAGCTTCAGGACACTCTAGAGAGGAACTCCCAGGCATTGGCCTCTCATTCTGTGACTGGCATTGACAGCTCACAATGTTTTCTCAGCAAATAATGGATGTGACTCTGCTCTGCACAAAAGTTCAGGTTGAATCAACTGCCCATAACTGGCCACAAGAATTTGTCACATTTCATCAAGTATCTCTTCCTGGTGCTGACACTCTCACAACCCTACCAGAAACCATCAAGTGTCTCTTCCTGGTGCTGACACTCTCATAACCCTACCAGAAACCATCAAGTATCTCTTCCTGGTGCTGACACTCTCACAACCCTACCAGAAACCATCAAGTATCTCTTCCTGCTGCTGACACTCTTACAACCCTACCAGAAACCATCAAGTGTCTCTTCCTGCTGCTGACACTCTCACAACCCTACCAGAAACCATCAAGTGTCTCTTCCTGGTGCTGACACTCTCACAACCCTACCAGAAACCATCAAGTGTCTATTCCTGGTGCTGACACTCTCACAACCCTACCAGAAACCATCAAGTGTCTCTTCCTGCTGCTGACACTCTCACAACCCTACCAGAAACCATCAAGTATCTCTTCCTGGTGCTGACACTCTCACAACCCTACCAGAAACCATCAAGTATCTCTTCCTGATGCTGACACTCTCACAACCCTACCAGAAACCATTAAGTATCTCTTCCTGGTGCTGACACTCTCACAACCCTACCAGAAACCATCAAGTGTCTCTTCCTGGTGCTGACACTCTCACAACCCTACCAGAAACCATCAAGTGTCTCTTCCTGGTGCTGACACTCTCACAACCCTACCAGAAACCATCAAGTGTCTCTTCCTGCTGCTGACACTCTCACAACCCTACCAGAAACCATCAAGTATCTCTTCCTGGTGCTGACACTCTCACAACCCTACCAGAAACCATCAAGTATCTCTTCCTAGTGCTGACACTCTCACAACCCTACCAGAAACCATCAAGTATCTCTTCCTGGTGTTGACACTCTCACAACCCTACCAGAAACCATCAAGTATCTCTTCCTAGTGCTGACACTCTCACAACCCTACCAGAAACCATCAAGTATCTCTTCCTAGTGCTGACACTCTCATAACCCTACCAGAAACCATCAAGTATCTCTTCCTAGTGCTGACACTCTCATAACCCTACCAGAAACCATCAAGTATCTCTTCCTGGTGCTGACACTCTCACAACCCTACCAGAAACCATCAAGTATCTCTTCCTGGTGCTGACACTCTCACAACCCTACCAGAAACCATCAAGTATCTCTTCCTGATGCTGACACTCTCACAACCCTACCAGAAACCATTAAGTATCTCTTCCTGGTGCTGACACTCTCACAACCCTACCAGAAACCATCAAGTGTCTCTTCCTGGTGCTGACACTCTCACAACCCTACCAGAAACCATCAAGTGTCTCTTCCTGGTGCTGACACTCTCACAACCCTACCAGAAACCATCAAGTGTCTCTTCCTGCTGCTGACACTCTCACAACCCTACCAGAAACCATCAAGTATCTCTTCCTGGTGCTGACACTCTCACAACCCTACCAGAAACCATCAAGTATCTCTTCCTAGTGCTGACACTCTCACAACCCTACCAGAAACCATCAAGTATCTCTTCCTGGTGTTGACACTCTCACAACCCTACCAGAAACCATCAAGTATCTCTTCCTAGTGCTGACACTCTCACAACCCTACCAGAAACCATCAAGTATCTCTTCCTAGTGCTGACACTCTCATAACCCTACCAGAAACCATCAAGTATCTCTTCCTAGTGCTGACACTCTCATAACCCTACCAGAAACCATCAAGTATCTCTTCCTGGTGCTGACACTCTCATAACCCTACCAGAAACCATCAAGTGTCTCTTCCTAGTGCTGACACTCTCATAACCCTACCAGAAACCATCAAGTGTCTCTTCCTGGTGCTGACACTCTCACAACCCTACCAGAAACCATCAAGTATCTCTTCCTGGTGCTGACACTCTCACAACCCTACCAGAAACCATCAAGTATCTCTTCCTAGTGCTGACACTCTCATAACCCTACCAGAAACCATCAAGTATCTCTTCCTGGTGCTGACACTCTCACAACCCTACCAGAAACCATCAAGTATCTCTTCCTGGTGCTGACACTCTCACAACCCTACCAGAAACCATCAAGTATCTCTTCCTAGTGATGAGACTCTCACAAACCTACCAGAAACCATCAAGTGTCAACCTCTTCCTGGTGCTGACTCTCAGGTTTGCTTGGATTTGTGGATGGAGGTCCTACAAATGTTTCTCATCATTAGACATCAGATGTTGTGATGGTACACTCCCTCACCATGCTAACATTGGACCAGCTTATGAGTTCTAACCACCCCAGGTTTTATTGAATTTTTTGTCCAAACTTTCAATTATCCAGGGATTATTGTTTAGTCCATCTGTTGGCTTTATCTGATAATCTCAGTCCTGTAACATCAAATTTTCCACAGCCAGCAAGATGCAGCAACATCTTAAACTGCACTTGGTCAAACCCCTCCTTTCAGTCCCAGCTGCTGTTGTAAATCATTAAAGTGGTTTGACCTCCACTGCTATTATTTTAGGATCCCTGCTGTCTGAGCTCAGTAGTCAAATCAGTAGTTAAATGTACTCAGTAACACATAATGAAAGCACACAGCAGTTTTGTGATGACTTTAGTGTGCGAAGACTTTCATGCAAAAGAAAATCAAAAAGTAGTAGCAGCAACTTGCACTATTAGAGTTGTTTAAAGTACCAGCTGTTGTGACAACACTATAGAAGATAACTTGTTTAGAGTACCAGCTGTCATGACAAAACTGTAGAAGATAACTTGTTTAGAGTACCAGCTGTTGTGACAACACTATAGAAGATAACTTGTTTAGAGTACCAGCTGTCATGACAAAACTGTAGAAGATAACTTGTTTAGAGTACCAGCTGTTGTGACAACACTATAGAAGATAACTTGTTTAGAGTACCAGCTGTCATGACAAAACTGTAGAAGATAACTTGTTTAGAGTACCAGCTGTTGTGACAACACTATAGAAGATAACTTGTTTAGAGTACCAGCTGTCATGACAAAACTGTAGAAGATAACTTGTTTAGAGTACCAGCTGTCATGACAAAACTGTAGAAGATAAATTGTTTAGAGTACCTGTCATGACAAAACTGTAGAAGATAACTTGTTTAGAGTACCAGCTGTCATGACAAAACTGTAGAAGATAACTTGTTTTGAGTACCAGCTGTTGTTACAACACTATAGCAGATAACTTGCTTAGAGTACCAGCTGTTGTTACAACACTATAGAAGATAAATTGTTTAGAGTACCTGTCATGACAAAACTGTAGAAGATAACTTGTTTAGAGTACCAGCTGTCATGACAAAACTGTAGAAGATAACTTGTTTAGAGTACCAGCTGTCATGACAAAACTGTAGAAGATAACTTGTTTTGAGTACCAGCTGTTGTTACAACACTATAGCAGATAACTTGTTTAGAGTACCAGCTGTTGTTACAACACTATAGAAGATAACTTATTTAGAGTAACAGTTGTTGTGACAATACTATAGAAGATAACTTATTTAGAGTAACAGCTGTTGTTACAACACTATAGAAGATAACTTGTTTAGAGTACCAGCTGTCATGACAAAACTGTAGAAGATAACTTATTTAGAGTACCAGCTGTTGTGACAACACTATAGAAGATAACTTGTTTAGAGTACCAGCTGTTGTTACAACACTATAGAAGATAACTTATTTAGAGTAACAGCTGTTGTGACAATACTATAGAAGATAACTTGCTTAGAGTACCAGCTGTTGTGACAACACTATAGAAGTTAGCCTGTCACGGTGTTGATGATCAGTTCTAGCTCATACAGCAAGTCCCTGTCTCCATATGACTGCTATCCCCCAAGCCAAAACGTATCAGCAACATCAGAACAAAATAGCAGCAGTATAACGGACTGTTGAAATGTATTATTTGATTTTAATTCACATCTTGAATTTGTGGTTGGCAAGTGTGTATAATTCACTGATATGTAAAAACAAGATATCTTCAGTATATTTATTATGCAATGACTTGCAAGTTCCTCTTTCTGAGTTCCTCTTTTGATTGTAACATGCAAACTGTTATCTGATATGTACATGACATCATGAGCAACAAATGTGATAACTGAGCTTATGAATAAAATAACAATGTTCATTACAGTTGTTTGGTGAATTCAATAACTTGTTTGGTGAATCCAATAACTGGTTTGGTGAATTCAAGATTTTTTATGAATTCAAAATGTTGTTTGATAGATTCAGTAAGTTATTTCATGAATTCAGTAACTGATTTGATGAATTTAATAACTTGTTTGATGAATTCAATAAGTTGTTTCAAGAATTCAATAAGTTGTTTGACAAATTCAATAACTTGTTTGATAAATTCATTAAACTGTTTGATAAATTCAATAACTTGTTTGATAAATTCAATAACTTGTTTGATAAATTCAATAACTTGTTTGATAAATTAAATAAGTTGTTCGATAAATTCAATAACTTGTTTGATAATTCCAATAAGTTTTTGATATTTCAATAAGTTGATTGATAAATTCAATGTTGATTCATCAATTCAATAATTTGTTTGATAAATTCAATAACTTGTTTCATAAATTCAATAACTTGTTTGATAAATTCAATAAGTTTTTTGATAAATTAATTAAGCTGTTTGATAAATTCAGGGAGCTGTTTGATAAATTCTGTAAGCTGTTTGATAAATTCAATAAGTTGTTTGATAAATTCAATAAGTTGTTTGATAAATTCAATAAGATGTTTGATAAATCCAGTAAGCTGTTTGATAAATTCAGTAACTTGTTTGATAAATTCAGTAACTTGTTTGATAAATTCAATAAGTCATTTCATGAATTCAAGATGTTTTATGAATTCAATATGTTGTTTGATGCATTCAGTACATTATTTCATGAATTCAAGAAGTTGTTTGAAGAATTCAATAATAAATGATTGAGCAAGAAGAAACATGTTGTAGTCATCTTCTTCTTGTCTGACTTGTGCACCAGCAGAGAACCATTTTCCCCTGATATTAAAGCTTTCCCTAAAGACAATTTTTGAGTGAAACATTCAGTCAATGTTGATTAACAAGTGCCAGATGATGGAGCCCGGGATGGTGAACGATGTACAACAATCACTGGTGATGTCTTTTTGTTTGGTTGGAAAATGTGATTCCAATGAAATGCCATCTGTGATTTCTACAAGAAATTATTTTTGTTGGCTTTAGGTGAAGATTATTTCTTGTGAGAAGACTTCACTGAATGTAGTTGTCATAGAATTGATCTCTTATTGAAGACAAGTAGTTATTACAGAATTGATCTCTTATTGAAGAAATGTAGTTGTTACAGAATTGATCTCTTATTGAAGAAATGTAGTTGTTACAGAATTGATCTCTTATTGAAGAAATGTAGTTGTTACAGAATTGATCTCTTATTGAAGACAAGTAGTTGTTACAGAATTGATCTCTTATTGAAGACAAGTAGTTATTACAGAATTGATCTCTTATTGAAGAAATGTAGTTGTTACAGAATTGATCTCTTATTGAAGAAATGTAGTTGTTACAGAATTGATCTCTTATTGAAGAAATGTAGTTGTTACAGAATTGATCTCTTATTGAAGACAAGTAGTTGTTACAGAATTGATCTCTTATTGAAGACAAGTAGTTGTTACAGAATTGATCTCTTATTAAAATAAGTAGTTGTTACAGAATTGATCTCTTATTAAAATAAGTAGTTGTTACAGAATTGATCTCTTATTGAAGACATGTAGTTGTTACAGAATTGATCTCTTATTGAAAACAAGTAGTTGTTACAGAATTGATCTCTTATTGAAGAAATGTAGTTGTTACAGAATTGATCTCTTATTGAAGACATGTAGTTGTTGCAGAATTGATCTCTTATTGAAGACATGTAGTTGTTACAGAATTGATCTCTTATTGAAGACAAGTAGATGTTACAGAATTGATCTCTTATTGAAGACAAGTAGTTGTTACAGAATTGATCTCTTATTGAAGACATGTAAAAAATTACAATTATGATGGAATAAAATTGCGATCTAAATTCAAAGTACATTTTTGGAACCAGTATTAGTGGCTGAATGGGAGAAAAAAAAAAGGGGGGGGGGGCAGTATCAACAGGAGATAATGTGTTTGAGGAATCAGGTTGTAAACAAATTGTTTTTTTTTAAATATTAATAATGTACAGTGTTAATATCATCATCATCATGTGCTGTACCGGTTGGCGTTGGCGATCATGTCCTTCCACAGTGCATCGTATGAGTTCTGTTGTTGACTGTTTTCCCCATGCCATGACACCAAGCTATCCAGTATTTTCTCTCTATGTCGTCCGTGATCTCTCTTTCCTTTTATTTTGCCAGGTGTTAATATATTGAGTTAAATAATATACAGTGTAAAATAATATACTGTGTAAAATAATATAGTGTTAATATACTGTGTTAAATAATATTGTGTTAATATACTGTGTTAAATAATATTGTGTTAATATACTGTTTTAAATAATCTACTGTGTTAAATAATATACAGTGTTAATATACTGTGTAAAATAATATACAGTGTTAATATAATGTGTTAAATAATATACAGTGTTAATATATTGTGTTAAATAATATACAGTGTTAATATATATGTGTTAAATAATATACTGTGTTAAATAATATACAGTGTTAATATACTGTGTTAAATAATATACTGTGTTAATATAGTGTTTTAAATAATATACAGTGTTAAATAATATACTGTGTTAATATGGTTTGTTAAATAATATAGTGTTAATATACTGTGGTAAATGATATACAGTGTTAATATATATGTGTTAAATAATATATTGTGTTAAATATATACAGTGTTAATCTACTGTGCTAAATAATATACTCTGTTAATCTACAGTGTTAAATACTATACTGTGTTAATATGGTGTCTTAAATAATATACTGTGTTACTATGGCGTGTTAAATAATGTACTGTGTTAACCTGGTGTGTTAAATAATACACTGTATTAATATGCTGTGTTAATATGGTATGTTAAATAATACACTGTATTAACATGCTGTGTTAATATGGTGTGTTAAATAATATACAGTTTTAAATAATATACTGTATTAAATAATATGCTGTGTAGTAAGAAATTCTTTGTACAAAGCTTCACAGCAGGAGGCAATCTGATCATCAGAAGAGACCCGCCGAGTAAATGTTTTGGCCCTTGAGCTTCCTGACACTCTAGGGGAGGTGGGCCTGCCTGGGTCATGACTCCCAGGCGTCGATCTCCTGCTGCATTGCCTCTAAGGCTAATACAGTATGTTCAGCACAAAATAACTACACTTAATACACAAAACATTCAAAAATAGTTTAACCAAGGCTTACACGGTGTGTCGTGCACAAAATAACTACGCTTAATATGCTATTTTCTGCTGAACATACAGTGCGCTATCGGGCCCGAAAGGGGAGTAAAGAATAGTGGTGCTGTACCCTGCCAGGCATGTTCGTAAGAGGCGAGAAAGGAGGGTTGGTCATGGGACTGGCTATCCCATACTGTAAAAAAAATTAGCCGAAAAAACTTCACAAACATGGACAAGTCAACTAAAGGATGGAAATGGCAGGACAAAATCAATAACATAGAATTATGGAAATGTACCAGTCAAACACCAGTGGATAAAGAGATACAGTGAAAACGATGGCGCTGGATAGGACACACACTACGGAAGCCAACTGAGAGTATTACACAACAGGCCCTTTTTTGGAATCCCCAGGGGAAAAGATAAAGAGGAAGACCAAGGAATTCTTGGAGAAGACAGATAGAAGCAGAGATGAAGATGATGTGGAAGACATGGAATGATCTTAAAAGAATGGCAAAAAACAGAACGACTTGGAAAGTGTTTGTTGAAGACCTATGCTCCACTGGGAACTAAAAAGGTAGAAGAAGAAGATACCGTGTAAGACTTAGTTAAACTATTTTTGAGTGTTTTGCGTATTAAGTGTAGTATTAATATACTGTGTAAATATAATATGCTGTTAATATAATGTGTTAAATAATATGCTGTGTTAATTTACTGTGTTAAATAATATACCAAGTTAATATACTGTGTTAAATAATAAACTCATGTCATGATATGACAAGAATTACTTGGAAGATCTAGATTTTGTAGATGATATAGTGCTCCTAAGTGACAATATCAACAAGATGCAAAATATCACAGTTACCTTATCATCCATGGCAGAAAAAATGAAATCAACAACAGGGATAAAACAAAATTAATGAAAAGTAATAATACCCCAGAGGGCAATATATATCTCAAATGCCAGGCATTGGAAAGAGTAGACCACTATATAGATAGATATATATATATATATATATATATATGTATACATCTTAGTAGTAATATAGATTGATGTGTTGGGCCGAAAGGCGCAAATATAACAGTTATACTGCAAACCACAACACGACGTAGACACATCCACTACGTCCTTGTAAGGGCGGATGATGAGGAGGAATATTCTAGTCTACTATGATACTCTGGGAGCCGTGATAGCTCAGTGGTTAGTGAACTGGATTACAAAGGACAAGGGGTAGGGTTCGATCCCAACCGACGGCTTCTGGGTTCACCCAGCCGGGTACTTGATTTTTTTCTGGGAAAGTAAAGCAGCACTGGCGTAATACCCACCACATTACCACAAAAATCATGTGCTGTGGGTCTTTAAAATATAGGGTCACTAACACCATATTTCTCTATACGCCACTTGGCGTGACGGGGGTACTTTACTTTTTTACTTACTACGATACTCTAGAATACTTTAGTCATCGGGCGAATGCAACCAACCAACCATATAGATTGATGATTTAGGGATGAGATGTCTTGGTGGCTGCAAGTAGATAGTTTTTCCTGACTAGGGTCTTGCTGACGTGTTGAAGTGGCTGCAGTCTAGTTGTGAAATAATGTACTGCTGATCTCCATTGTATTTATGTTTATCTCTGATGAGTGGGTGGATTGTGAACTTCATCGATATTTCAGTGGAATATTATTTATTCTTCTTGTGTCGACGTGTTTAATCTATCATCAACAGGCCAACGTGTGTTCACGGTTCAACAGGTGGATCTATTTAGACAACAATGGCACCTACCAGGAATGTCCATCCCGAATGTACAAGGTCTGTGACGGTAGATGGGGTGAAAGGATCAGAAATGATCAACAGCTCAGAAAATGAAAACAACAAAGTATGTGATACACATTAGGCATATTCAGGGCATGGAAGACAAATATGGCTGAAAGAGATTGGAGCCTCATCACATACTATTCCAAAGAAAGAAAGCCATGGAGAGAAATTCTAAATGATGTCAGAAGAAAGATCTACGAATATGTACATGAAATGTTAGGACTCTTTACCGAGAGGGAAAACTGGAAAATCTTATTTTAAAAGCAGAACGATTAAACGTAGATATTTTAGGAATATCGGAGACAAGATGGAAAAAATGTGGGTACATAGAGGGTGAAAGATAGATAATTTTTATACTCAGGCAACACAACAGAACATCAAAGAGATGTATGAATACAAATAAAAAGAGAGCTACAAAAATATATAACTACCCATACAATTGATATACAATGAGATGATTATACTACTCAAGATGAAAGCAAAACCATTCGACATAGCAATAATACAGACATACACACCTACTCAAAACTATACAGATGAACAAATAGAGGCATACTATCTATCTATCTATTGACCTTTCGAGCCGTAACCGGCCCATAGGGTGTAGACCAAGACACCTTCTCCTATATGAATTTTTTGTTCTAGCAGTTTTCTTTTAAAGATATTTTATCAAATCTCGCCATCTGTCTCTGTTCTGTGCAAGCAGTTCTATCTCATTGAGGGAGCAGATTCCTGCTGCTCTTGCCTCTGTCATCAATGTTCTTCTCAGTGTCTCCCTGGGTCTTCCTCTTTTTCTTTTACCTGTTGTTTCCCATATGAGGGCTTGCTTTGCTATTCGATTATTATCTCTTCTCATCACATGTCCAACGTATGACCATCGTCTTTTCTTTATTACTGAAGATATTAGTGGTTGATTGGCGATTTCTCTAATTTCCTCGTTTGTTTTGAATTCGTTCCATTCTATACCAAGTATTTTCCTTAGACATTTATTTTCGAATGCGTTCAACTTTGTTTCTATATCTCTTGTTGTTTTCCAGCTTTCACACGCATACGTAAGGGTTGATAGTACATTTGATTTGAATAGCCTAAGTTTTGTGTTTGTGCTTATGAGTTTTGATTTCCACAACTTTTCAAGGCTTCTGAAAGACATTGCTGCTTTAGCCATTCTGATTCTAATTTCTTTGCTCGTATCCCCTTCTCGATCAATGTGACTTCCAAGATAGATAAAGTGATCGATCTCTTCTACTGGAGAGGCATACTATGAAGACCTAAATAAAGTTATGAAGTAAGTGAAATCTCCGGACATCTTGATGGTAATGGGTGATATGAATGCTAAAATAGAAAAAGGTAGATATAAGACCATTATAGGAAATCATATTCAGGAAAAAGAAATGTCAGTGGAGAAAGATGAATGCAATTTTGTGAAGAAAACAGGCTGATAATATGTAACACCTACTTTGAGCAAGAGAAAAGGAAACTATACACTTAGAAAATTCCTGGAGATAAGAAGAAGAATCAAATAGATTACACAATGATAAAAGATAGGTTCTGTAACAACGTCAAGAAAGCTAAAACCTATCCTGGAGCAGATATTAACTCAGATCACATTTCTGTAATGATTAAAACAAAAGTCAAACTAAAGAGAAACAAACAAAAGACTAATTCATCAACAATACCACTAGACATAACAGCTTTACATCAAAAAGATGTTAAAGATGCTCATGTAATACAAGTAAAGAACACATATCTGAAGCTGCTAGAAGAAGGGATTGAGGAGTACAAAAGAGAAAATCCTGAAGAAAAAGTTACAACTAAATGGCAATACATAAAGAAAAGCGTACAAGAAACTTTCGACATCCTACCTGAAAAGGAAAAGAACAAAAAACAAAAATGGATAACTGACACCATCTTGAAAAAAAATGGAAGAAAGAAGACAAGTGAAAAACACTACCCAATACAACCAAATAGATAATGAAATACCGAAAATGTGGAAAAAAGTCAAAAGAAGACTGGCTCAGTCAAAGATATCTAGATATCAAAACTATGGGAAATAAACAAGATTTAAGAGAAATACATACAGAAATAAAGAGAATGACTAGTAAAAGTAAAAAAAAAAACCACAGAAAGTGGATGTATTGCAAAAAAAAAGAAAAAAATTCTAACAGACAACAAAGATTTTAAAAAAAATATAAATTCAAATTTTAAAATTATTTAATTTTATGAAATTTTTTCAAAAATTATAATCAATAAATGGCAGGAATATATGACAGAATTATTTTATAACAGAAGGGGAAAAGAAACCAATGATAGAATGTACGTCAAGCTATAAAATCTTAAAATTGGAAGTGGAATAAGCTATACAAACAATGAAAAATAGAAGAGCAGCAGGACCTAACAATATACAGATAGAGATGATAATAGCACTAGAAGATTTTGGCATTGAAGTGAACACAGATATATGCCATGACATTTACCATACAGGATACATATCAAAAGAACTAAGAACATCAACTTTCATTGCTTTGCCTAAAAATGGTGCAGTTGAATGCAGTGATTTTAGAACATTAAGCCTAATTAGCTATGTAACAAATATCTTGCTAAAAGTTATACAAGGAAGGATTCAGAGGAAAATCAATATTGAATTAGAAGAACAACAATTTGGATTTAGGAAAAATAGTGGGATAAAAGAAGCCATATTCTGCATGAGGATATTAATTGAAAAGTACACAGTAGTAAACAAACCAATATAATGCCTGCTTCATAGACTACAACAAAGCTTTTGATAGAAAACACCACAAACAAATTATAGACTGCCTACAAAAATATACATCTAGATGACACAGACATATGACTAATATGTAATTTATACTGGGAGCAAACAGCATTAATAAAATATAACAAAGAGAACTCTACACCCATTGATATAAAAAGAGGAGTAAGACAGGGATGCATCCTATCACCAAGCTTGCTCTATACACTGAGCAAATATTTAAAAACATAAAAATATGGATTAGATATGAATATCAAAAAGACTAAAACTATGATCATAAGCAAAGATAATACTCAAAACCTACAGGTGGATATCAAAGTTGAAGGAATAGACCTGGAGACAGTTCAGAACTACAACTACCTTGGACATACTATAACCAGTGATAGAAAATGTAAAACTGAAATTAAAAAAAAAGAATAGGAATGGCAAAAAGTAATTTTAATGCCATAAAAAATATACTAGCATCAAAACAAATAACACCAAGGCTAAAACTAAAAATAACAAAATGTTATATCTTCTCAACATTCCTATATGGTAAAGAAACATGGACATTAGACATGAAAACAGAGCAGAAAATTGAAGCCTTTGAAATGTGGATATATAGAAGAATTGGGTAGAAAGAAAAGAAAACAAACGATGAAGTCTTACAACTAAAAATTAAAAGAGAACTACTAAACACAATTCAAACAAGACAAATGAGAATTTTGGGGCATGTTAAAAGACAAAGCAGCCTACTAAAAGTAATCTTGGAAGGGAAAATACAAGGTAAAAGAGGCAGAAGCTGACCAAGACTAATATGGACAATGATGATGATGAATATAGAACAAGAAGGTGAAACAAAGAAAGAGATCAGAAGCAGGATAGCAAAAGCAGCAACAGATTTTAAAAACCTGGACAAAATAATATGGAATTAAAAATATTATGCAAGAAAACCAAACTTAGAATATTCAGCTCAAAAGCATTATCAACACTTACGCATGTGAAAGCTGGAAAACAACAAAAGAGACTGAGAACAAAAATGAAATGATTTCGAAAACAAATGCCTAAGAAAAATACTCTGTGTACAATAGAATGAATTCAAGATTAATATTGAAATAAGAGAAATGGCCATGCAACCAAAGATTTCATCTACAATTAAGGAAAGAAAATGGACATATGTTGGACATGTGCTGAGAAGAGACAACAAGAGAAATTCAAAACAGGCTCTTCTATGGGAAACATCAGGATACAGAAAAAGAGAAAGACCTAAAGAGACACTAAAAAGAACACTTATATGAGAAGCAAAGTTGGCAGGCATAGACTCATTAGATAAGATCGAACATCTTGCCCAGAATAGAGATGGGTGGCGAAAAACAGTACAAGCCCTGTGCGATGTCTAACGGAGAGGGAAGGATCAAGAAATAATATACTGTGTTAATATACTGTGTGAAATAATATACTGTGTTAAATAATATACTGTGTTAAATAATATACTGTGTTAGCTTCAAACGTTACTGTTATGTTTTATATATTAACATTTGCAGGAGTGAGTTAACTTTTCAGAAAAAAAATAATCGCAAACATTGTTTGGCAAAGTCAAGAAGTACACAAACAAAAGTGACTGCATGTCATTCCAATCTGGTGCATAATTCCAGAAATTTATCTTCTTGTAAAATGTTTCAATTTTGACACAAACTGATGAAATTATAAACACAATTTCTGTCATATTTTGTCATGCTTCTATAACATAATTTGGAATTGTTCCATTTTTCAACTTGAATACTTAACCCATCTTGGCTCACCCACAAGGCATTAGTAAAACACGTAGAAGCACATGAAACAAGACTATCATCTTTATCATTTTTCAATTTGATTTGTCCTTGCTTATTTCATAACTTTCTCTACACATTTATTATTTCTAGAACTAGGACTGGTACAAGGAAAAGACAATTTCCCCCAGCGAGGACAACATTGTGATGGTCAAAATCAACATCAATCAACAAAAGATCAATCACGTCCATTGTTTTGCCAGAGTAGCCTTATCTTGATGAGATTAGGGAGCTATTTTCTACACGGAGAAGGGAAAGTTGCTTGAGAGAGAAAAGTTGATCAGTTGTTGATTAAAACTGAACAAAACATCAACATATTACAACACTCTGTGTGTGTTTACAAAACACCAACATATTACAACACTACATGTGTGTTTGATTACCCCAAAAATCATGTGCCAAAGGTCTATAAAAATTATGGTCACTAACACCATATTCCCTATACACCACTTGGCGTGATGGGGTTCTTTACTTTTACTTACATGTGTGTTTACAAAACATCAACATATGACAATACTCTACACATGTGTTTAGTAAACATCAACATATTACAACACTATATGTATGTTTACAAAACATCTACATATGATAACACTCCACATGTGTGGAAGGTAACACAGGTAGAACAATTGAAATTTGTGGATTATAAAAGTTAACAAATGCCAACTTAGTGCAGTCTTCAAAGTGAGCCTTACAGAGACTGAACAAATGGTTGAATGAATGTTTAATTTCTTCTTCACATTTAAGCCTTCATATTGACAGGTTAAAGACTTGACACTAACAAATAAAGTATCGGACTTCCGGTCAATATGGCGGATAGGCGGCAGGAACCGTCGAGGCTATGTCTGAAAAGTGTTTCTTGTTGCAGTTTCCTCATATTCCAAGTCTGGTTCGTTGCGGGAGCTACTGAGTGCTCTGTGCACACCGTGAGCTGTGTTTTCCCCCTGATCATGTTTTGATATTCCAACTGCTTATGATGAATGATGATATCATATGATGAAGGACTGACTGCGTTCACTTTCGGTGTGACATGTCTTTTGGCATGTGCTGTGTCTGCTATGATGGGGGCTGCAGATGTCTTTCTTTTATTGGATCCTTCAATGAGATGAGATGTTAATTCGGATGATTCCACAGGCACGGGCAGTTAAGCAATTATGGATTTTAATTCTTTTGCAGTGAAACCGGGGCCTTCGACTAACTACAACTACAAATAAAGTATCACTGAACAACGCTTGTGGCACCCGTTGCTGTTGAGACATCAATCGTCAGAGGTCCCTTCAGCATAGCCTGAGTTACTGGCCATTGATTTGGGTTCCACTTCTTAGACTCCACCTCCTCCTCTGAAAGTGACTCCAGCTTATGGATGGGCATTTTGTGGCCGGTGACACTCAGTAGCTTCAGCTCCAGAGGTCCCACGTGGAGGTAGTCCTGGATGACAGAGCAAAGTTCTCAATAAATTAGTTCTCCATAGACTTGTGGAGTATAATGAATTTCTATGGAACAATGAGAATCTCTAGTCTTGTGGAGTATAATGAATTTCTATGGAACAATGAGAATCTCTAATCTTTTGGAGTATAATGAATTTCTATGGAACAATGAGAATCTCTAGTCTTGTGGAGTATAATGAATTTCTATGGAACAATGAGAATCTCTAATCTTGCGAAATATGATTAATTTGTATAAAATAGTAAAAATCTCCAGCATCATGAAATATGATAAATTCCTATGGAATACAATAATAGTGAAAATAGCAAATGTAATATATCAATCAAGCTGGCAGTACTTCTTCTTCTGACCAGCAACACTGTTGGCGACCAACATTTCTGTCAGAGACCAATACTTCTGTTGACGACCAACACTTCTGTCAGAGAACAGACAGACTTATTTCAAGCTGTCTGTTCCTAAAGAGAACATCAAGTTCTCCCTTACCACAAGAGTGTCAGAGGTTGACAATGACATGAATATTTATATCAAAGTTTATTACCTCAAAATTCTCTTCCTCAAAGAAGTAATTCTCATAAAGTAAGAGAATGTGATGACATAAGTATTTACCTCAAAATTCTCTTCCTCAAAGAAGTAATTCTCATAAAAACCACTCTGAGAATCTTCATCCATGTCTCCTGAAACACAGAACATGTGGAATAAGTCTCTACAGATTAGAGGAAGTCATTGTTTTAGAAAAATAGAGAAAATAAAATGAGAGATTAATTCAATATAATCAAAGTTGTTTAGATCATTTTTAGGAGCATAGGTTGCAGGTCATTTTATAGTCCGTTCAGAAATTCATAATCACACCTGAATTAGTTTTTCGTGATAACCGCTTGTTATTTTGGTTTCAAATTTTGCATAAAGATCTTCAGCAGGCTACTCTAAACACTTCACCATTAACTCCGGAGTAAGACAAGGCTGCGTGCTTTCCCCTTTACTTTTCATCATATATATGGACAATATATCCAAATTAGCATGCCCAATCCAAGGAAATATAGCAACACGGATGATAACAAGCAATAACACAAAAGTGAATGAAATATAAGTACTAGAAAACAACAGAAGAGAGGAAGAAATAAATGAAATACTATTTGCAGATGACCAAGTTCTGATACATGAAACAACTGAGGACCTACAAGAACATATCAACAGGCTAAACAACACTTGTAAACAATACAACATGAAGATCAACATAAGCAAAACCGAAGTAATGGCAATAGCGAGAAAGAAAGAAAAACTAAACATCATAATAGATAATACGACTTTGAAGCAAGTAGACAATTTTAAATATCTGGGTAGCACGTTAACATAAGACAATAACCAAGAGACAGAGATAGATATATATCAACCAAGAGGTTGATAATCATTACTGGCTGGAAAAATAGTTATCCATCTCGTTTCCAGTTCTCATCTTCCACCCGCAGCACATGTTCAACACACTTCTTCCAGGACGGAATGTCTATTTTTGAGAGAGACTCGCATGTCAGAACTTCAACATCACACATTTTAAACGTCCTGTTCTGTTCTGCAACTTGTCCTTTGACATGAGCCCAGAGAATTTCGATTGGATTAAGGTGCACATGATATGCAGGGAGTCGAAGAGAGGTGTGGCCGTATTTCTCAATGATTTTGTCAACATGGTACACCTTTTTCTTATTCGTATTCTTCACAAGTTGTAACAATTCGGGTTTTAAATATGTGTCGTCAAATTTGACATTTTCATTCACAAGCCATGTCCTAATTTGCTCTTTTGTATTTGATGCAGTAGGCACTTTGTCTTCCTCTGATACGACATTGTGGTATGATGCATTATCCATGACTATGCATGAAGGTCCCTCCAGGATTGGTAAAAGATCGTTCTCCAACCAGTGCCTGAAAATGTTTCCATTCATTTCAGTATGGTAGTCCCTACCGTCGGTACTTTTTGATTGAAAAATAAGTCCTGCATCATGGACAAGGCCATTTTCAGTGCCTCCAGCATGCGTTAATATAATGGCCTTTGCTGCTCGGAATTGTTCTTTTGAGTTTGCCATTTACTGACTGCCATTCTTTAGCATAGGTGTGGTGTGCGTTGACCCATGATTCGTCCAAATATACAATATCATAACGTTCACTCCGCCGCTCACGGATCTGTCTCAGGTATTTGCTTCGAGCAATGACCAAGTGTGGTTTTTCACAAATAATATTCCTGCCCCCAACAGTTTTTCTGAAAGTGAAGCCGGCTCCTTGCACAATCTTCCATAGAGTACTTTTAGAAATGTCAATATTGCAGTCTGCATGCAATTTTAATTTCAAATTCCTGAGAGTAACAAGTACATTATTAGCAAACATTTTCAATATCTCACGTTTTATGACATCCATGTCAAAGCTGTCGACTTTCCTTTTCCTTCCTTGATTGACATGAGTGTACTCTGAGTCTTGTTTAATCCAACGAGAAAATGACGATCTATTAAGACCAAGCGCGAGTTGCGTTCGTCTTTCTGGGTCATGAATATCACAATATAAATGCCCCATCTTGGATTCCCTAAGGAAGTGCTGATATAGTAATACAGTAACCTTTTGCATAGTTATAAATTTGCATTTCAAACTCATTGTAATTTAGATATAAATGTTGGTATTTAAAGTCAACAAATTGTCTACTGAGTCTTCACAAAATTAATAAAGATACGCCTTCCCTTCGGTAATTAATGCCAAGGCCATGGTGCGTCATGTCGTTCAATAACAATTAAGTTTTGTGCACGGGATTTTCCTGAAGTTAGTGTTTCTGCAATAGCCAAACTATTTTACGTGAACGACCGCACCAAATTAATGTATATATCCTAAAATGGTGTCAAATTCGAACAGGGTGAATTTAATATAGCCTAAAGAAGAAAACTTTTAAACTAGATCAAATTTCTCAGAGCAAAAAATATTTCTATAACGTCATCAATATTCTAAGATTGCATGCAAAATTTGAAACCAAAATAACAAGCGGTTATCACGCAAAACTAATTCAGGTGTGATTATTAATTTCTGAACGGACTATAGGTCAATGTTATTAAGGGTTTTCATGACTTCTCATTTTATATAATTCCTGGACCTTCCTGGTTTTCTCTTCTGTGAATTCCATGACAGTACTGGTCTTGCTATATTGACATCAGGTTTTCTTAGTGTGTGTCCAATCCATCTCCATTTCTTATTCATAATCTGCTGCTTGATTGGCCCTTGTTTTGTTCTTTCCCAGAATTCTTCACTTTTGATCTTGTCACCATCTGAAGTTCAGAACAAATAATAAAGTTCTAAAACAGGTGAAAATGAAGCAATCTTATTCTTCTTCTGCAATCATGGCTCATTCAGACTCGGACTATGGACTCGCTTATGAAGGCAGCTGTCTGTTTCAGTGATTTGGTTGCCCCATAGAGTTTCTCTTCCTGGGAGGTGGGCGTGGGCCACATTATCCTTCTCAGCCCTGTGTACTGAGGGCAATCCTGTAGAACATGTTTTGTTGTCATGTACAGTGTACATCCAGGGTACAGTGGCATAGGCTGGTAGTTCCTATTTTGAGTTTGATGAACATGTGGTTTCTCATTCTGTTGTGGCCAGTACGTAGGTGAAGTATGGTGACTAGATCTCTCCTTGATAGTTGGAGGTATCCATCCCTCTCGTTATGCTTTGGGAGTTCTTGTTTCCATTTTTCGAGGTACTGGCCTTAGATGATGGATTTAGCTTCATCGTAGCTGACCAGATGGTTCTCTTGTGGTAATCTCCCTCCTTAGCTAGTTTTTCTGCACATTCGTTTCCTTGTATATTACAGTGTGATGGTATCTACTGGATGACCACTTTCTGGAAGTTATTGCACAATTGGTCTAGGGTTGTTCTCAAGTCATCTAGCTCACTGTTAGGACTGACAGTGCATCAGTCAGTATCACCAATTTCTTGTGCATGTTATTTTTGTGTTGGATAGCCAGTTTTGCAGCATCTTTGAGGGCTTTAGTTTATACTTTATAGTTGTTTGAGAATTTCCCAGTAGCTATTGATTTGGTGATCTCTTCCTGGTTATTCAAGATCACACATCCGCCTCCATTTCTGGTGATGTTTGTAGCAGAGCCATCTGTGTATATGTGAAATCAGGAGTCTTGTGGGTACTTGCTGTCAATGTGTTTTTCTGCTATGTGCTTTCTTGCTGTGCTTGTTTGGGTGCCTTTTTTCATGATTCCTTTTACATCTTCCTTAAGCTCTGGTATTTTATGTTTGATGAGGAGTCATATCAGATGGCATATGTGTTTTGGCATTGTTTGGGACGGTACTGGATTGCTAGTTGTCTATTCTTTGGAGATTGCAGCAAAGTTGCTCCTCTTTAGTCTTCCTTTCCAAAAACCGGTTATTCTTTGGTGCATGGGGTATTTAAGGAGTCTTTTGTATTTCTCCGCTTGTTGCATTACTTTAGTTTTCCGTCTATCTTCTAAAGGTTATAGGCCTGTTACTGTTTCTAGAGCCTCGATAGGTGTGGATTTCATAGCACCAGTGATGATACAGGCAGCCTGGTTTTGTGTTCTGTTAATTTTGCTAAGCTGTGATTTGGAAGCTGTACTCAGGCTGTGACTCTGTACTCCAGGACTGGTCTTACTCTTCCAACGTAGTCGTTTCTCAAAATATTTCTGTCTGCTCCCCAGTCTGTTCCTGCTAATTTCTTCATAAAATCTATTCATTTTGTGGCTTTTATGTTTGCTTTGTCTATCTGATTTATCCATGTCATTCTGCGATCCATGGTGACGCCAAAATATGGTGGGTTTTGGTCTATAGGAAGTGTGTGGTCCTTTATCTTCAAATTTGCAAAGAGTGTGTTTCTTGATAGGCTGAAAATTGTGTATGTAGTTTTTTTTTTCATTAATGGGTGGCAGCCAGATGTTCGTCCATCTTTCAAGTTTTCCTATTCTTCTTGTGCCCATATCGGCAGGTCATCTCATACATTGCAGAATGTATTCTGGGTGGAATGTCCTCCATGATGTCATTTATGAAGATTAGAAAAAGCATTGGGGATAGTACTCTGCCTTGTGGGACACCTTGTTCAATTTTGGTTTTCTTACTTAGACGTCCTTGTACGTTGACCATTCTGTCTTGTAGGTATTGAGATCCAGCTTAATAAACGGCCACAGATACCAAGTCTGAGAAGCTTGTTCTTTAATCCTTCTCTCCATACCCTATCAAAAGCCTTCTCCATGTTGACCCACACAGTGTGTGTGTGTGTTTCTATTCTTGTAGAGCATCCTCATTTCCTGTGCTATGTAGGTAATCAAGTCTTCAGTTGATCTGTGCTGGGAAAATGAAGAAATAACAACAATTTGAACAAAAAAGGTGAAATTTGTAGAACTCTTAAAGAGATACAATATCCTATTGAAGATTTGAGGAGAACACACAAGGTCAACAATACAGGAATAGACAAAGTGGGCTGTCAACATCAAGGTATGGACAGGAGAACCTATGACAATGTGCACCATCCAGACAAGAGACGGGGATAACCTATGATAATGTGCATCATACAGACAAGAGACAGGAGAATCTATGACAATGTGCATCATCCAGACAAGAGACAGGAGAACCTATGATAATGTGCATCATCCAGACAAGAGACAGGAGAATCTATGACAATGTGCATCATCCAGACAAGAGACAGGAGAATCTATGACAATGTGCATCATCCAGACAAGAGACAGGAGAACCTATGACAGCATGCACCATTAAGGCAAGAGACAGGAAAACCTATGACATTATGTTCCATCTAAGCAGGAGATAGGAGAACATGTCAGTGTGCACCATCAAGGCAAGTAACAGGAGAACCTATGACAGTGTGCACCATCAAAGTAAGAGATAGGAGAACATATGACAGTATGCACCATCATAACATGAGACAGAGAACCAATAACAGTGTGCACCATCCAGACAAGAGACAGGAGAACATATGACAATGTGCACCATCCAGACAAGAGACATGAGAATCTATGACAGTGTGCACTATCATAACATGAGACAGGAGAATCTATGACAGTGTGCATCATCCAGACAAGAGACAGGAGAACCTATGACAGCATGCACCATTAAGGCAAGAGACAGTAAAACCTATGACATTATGTACCATCTAAGCAGGAGATAGGAGAACATGTCAGTGTGCACCATCAAGGCAAGTAACAGGAGAACCTATGACAGTGTGCACCATCAAAGTAAGAGATAGGAGAACATATGACAGTATGCACCATCATAACATGAGACAGAGAACCAATGACAGTGTGCACCATCAAAAAGAAACAAAAGAACATGTCAGTGTGCACCATCATGACAAGAGAAAGGAGAACCTATGGCAGTGTGCACCATCATGACATGAGAAAGGAGAACTTATGACAGTGTGTGCCATCCGGACAACAGGCAGAGTATAATGGTAGCCAACCTTCAATACGAATATCGTGCTAGATAATGATGAGAACCTATGACAGTGTGCACCATCATGACAAGAGAAAGGAGAACTTATGACATGCACACCATCATGACAAGAGACAGAGTATAATGGTAGCCAACCTTCAATACGAATATCGTGCTAGATAATGATAAGAACCTATGACAGTGTGCACCATCATGACAAGAGAAAGGAGAACTTATGACAGTGCACACCATCATGACAAGAGAAAGGAGAACCTATGACAGTGTGTGCCATCATGACAAGAGAAAGGAGAACCTATGACAGTGTGTGCCATCATGACAAGAGAAAGGAGAACCTATGACAGTGTACACCATCATGGCATGAGACAGAGAACCTATGAAAGTGTGCACCATCATGACAAGAAAAAGGAGAACCTATGACAGTGTGTGCCATCATGACAAGAGAAAGGAGAACCTATGACAGTGTGTGCCATCATGACAAGAGAAAGGAGAACCTATGACAGTGTGTGCCATCATGACAAGAGAAAGGAGAACCTATGACAGTGTGCACCATCATGACAAGAGAAAGGAGAACCTATGACAGTGCACACCATCATGACAAGAGAAAGGAGAACCTACGACAGTGTGTGCCATCATGACAAGAGAAAGGAGAACCTATGACAGTGCACACCATTATGACATGAGACAGAGAGCCTATGACAGTGTGCACCATCATGACAAGAGAAAGGAGAACCTATGACAGTGTGTGCCATCATGACAAGAGAAAGGAGAACCTATGACAGTGTGCACCATCATGACAAGAGAAAGGAGAACCTATGACAGTGCACACCATCATGACAAGAGAAAGGAGAACCTATGACAGTGTGTGCCATCATGACAAGAGAAAGGAGAACCTATGACAGTGTGCACCATCATGACATGAGACAGAGAACCTATGACAGTGTGCACCATCATGACATGAGACAGAGAACCTATGACAGTGTGCACCATCATGACATGAGACAGAGAACCTATGACAGTGTGCACCATCATGACATGAGACAGATAACCTATGACAGTGTGCACCATCATGACAATAGAAAGGAGAACCTATTACAGTGTGTGCCATCCGGACAAGAGACAGAGTATAATGGTAGCCAGCCTTCAATACGTATATGATGCTAGATAATGATGAGAGAACATTAGAGATATAAATATTGAGACTAATAAAAAAAATAGAGAGTTTTTCAAATATAAAGGAAATTATTAAAGTGAAAAAAGTTCATATTTAAACTCAAAGAAATTAAAAATACAAGCTAGAGAAAGCAGTAAGTAAAAGTATAAAAACAAGACTAGCTAAAAGTAGAGGTAAAACAAATCCTAAATGTTCTCAAATCTAAATTTGAATCCTAAAAGATTCTCCCTGGAATCTCCTGAGTTTGAAATCCTTTAGGCAAAAATTGTCAAGAAAGAAATGAAAGGAGAAAAAAACTTCAAATTAAAATGAGAAGTGTTTAGTTAGTTATTTAGTTATTTGCGGGTCATCATCATTGCACTCCGAACATGTCCATAGGTGCTCAGATCCCCTCCTCAGCAATTCCCTCAGTGTCCAGTGACTGACGACTCCAGTTCTATGTTGGTTAATAAGTCTTCTTATACGGCCACTAAGTTTCTCATTTCTGGCTGTGCCCAACTTAACTCCCATTTCCATCATCCGAAGAAGTGACGTGGATCTGTGTTTGTCGAATACCTGTGCTCTTCCCACATCTCGGAGGGCATTGATGATGTCCACCAGATCCATTGGTTGCCCATCCTCAACGACAGCGCAGCTAGCCAACCTGTTCGCCCTTTCATTTTCCCGTACTCCCGCATGCCCAGGGACATAGACAAAGGTGACCTTACATATTTTGGATTTCTGCAACGACTCAACCCATTGCATGCGTACAGAGCCCACCTCCACTTTTTTTATCATGCTCATCGAATCACTCAGTATACATGCGTGGGTGTAGTCTTGTGACTCTAACTATTTGAATGCCTTGGTCACAGCCATCGCCTCCATTGTCATGCTACTCGTGGTCACAACGTATGCACCACTGTCTTCGTAGACTATTCTGCCTGTCGAGCGTGCTGTAAATGCCCATGCACTTCTTTGGAGTGAGTGAAAGTGATTCTATAGATATATGGATGAAAAGTGTTTAATTGAAGCAAAATTTGAAATCTTTGTTTAGTCAAAGGAAAATGACAGAAAAATAGATGAACTCTCTCCTGACAGAGGATGAACACAACCGTGACAAGGTCAATTTGTCCACACACAAACTCACACTTTTACAGTCAAAGTAAACTGAGGACCTGCCCAGATGACAGAGACAGACAGAAATGACAGAATTGTAGGAAGGCTATCAAAAATCACATTAGCATCATTGAGAAAAACTACACATACCACACATTAAGAAGATTGAAATATGAGTACATACGCAGTAAAAAAAATTGCATTAAAAAAAAAATCAAAATAAAACTATTCCAAACATATTATTGACAACTTTCAGACACAGACAGTTAAAGAAGGGAACTAACCTTCACCTTTCACAGCAACTGTATCATCTGTCATTGTTCTGTTCACGTCCAGCGAGAAAACCTTATTTTCTATTGCTCTCTGGATTGCACTTCTTGGCCGGCCTGAAAACATCAAAAAGTCTTGGGATAAAGTCATTAAAATCCTGGAGACATCATCAAAATCCTAGAGATAGCATCATTAAAATCCTGGAGACATCATCAAAATCCTAGAGATAACATCATTAAAATCCTGGAGACATCAAAATCCTAGAGATAACATCATTGATGACACAGTCTAACAGCTACCAGTGTTGCACCTGGCAATAAAACTTCAAGTTCCAACGACATTTCACCACACATACAACAGGACAAGACAAACAAACTTGGGTGAAAGTGATTCCACTCACAGTATATGATGGGCTGTAGGACAAGACAAACAAGCTTGGTGAAAGTGATTCCACTCACAGTATATGATGGGCTGTAGGACAAGACAAACAAGCTTGGGTGAAAGTGATTCCACTCACAGTATATGATTGGCTGTAGGACAAGACAAACAAACTTGGGTGAAAGTGATTCCACTCACAGGATATGACAGACTGTAAGACTTGCTGTTGGACAAGACAAGCAAACTTGGATGAAAGTGATTCTACTCACAGGATATGATGGGCTGTAGGACAAGACAAACAAACTTGGGTGAAAGTGATTCCACTCACAGTATACTCGTATGATGGGCTGTAGGACAAGACAAGCAAACTTGGGTGAAAGTGATTCTACTCACAGTATATGATGGGCTGTAGGACAAGACAAACAAACTTGGGTGAAAGTGATTCTACTCACAAGATATGACAGACTGTAAGACTTGCTGTAGGACAAGACAAACAAACTTGGGTGAAAGTGATTCTACTCACAAGATGTGACAGGCTGTAAGACTTGCTGTAGGACAAGACAAACAAACTTGGGTGAAAGTGATTCTACTCACAGTATATGACAGACTGTAAGACTTGCTGTAGGACAAGACAAACAAACTTGGGTGAAAGTGACTCCACTCACAAGATATGACAGGCTGTAAGACTTGCTGTTGGACAAGATAAACAAACTTGGGTGAAAGTGATTCTACTCACAAGATGTGACAGGCTGTAAGACTTGCTGTAGGACAAGACAAACAAACTTGGGTGAAAGTGATTCTACTCACAGTATATGACAGACTGTAAGACTTGCTGTAGGACAAGACAAACAAACTTGGGTGAAAGTGATTCCACTCACAAGATATGACAGGCTGTAAGACTTGCTGTAGGACAAGACAAAAAACTTGGGTGAAAGTGATTCTACTCACAGGATATGACAGGCTGTAAGACTTGCTGTAGGACAAGACAAACAAACTTGGGTGAAAGTGATTCCACTCACAGTATATGACAGGCTGTAAGACTTGCTGTAGGACAAGACAAACAAACTTGGGTGAAAGTGATTCCACTCACAGTATATGACAGGCTGTAAGACTTGCTGTAGGACAAGACAAACAAGCTTGGGTGAAAGTGATTCCACTCACAGTATATGACAGGCTGTAAGACTTGCTGTAGGACAAGACAAACAAGCTTGGGTGAAAGTGATTCCACTCACAGTATATGATGGGCTGTAGGACAAGACAAGCAAACTTGGGTGAAAGTGATTCTACTCACAGGATATGATGGGCTGTAAGACTTGCTGTAGGACAAGACAAACAAACTTGGGTGAAAGTGATTCTACTCACAGGATATGATGGGCTGTAGAACAAGACAAGCAAACTTGGGTGAAAGTGATTCTACTCACAGGATATGATGGGCTGTAAGACTTGCTGTAGGACAAGACAAACAAACTTGGGTGAAAGTGATTCTACTCACAGGATATGATGGGCTGTAGAACAAGACAAACAAACTTGGGTGAAAGTGATTCTACTCACAGGATATGATGGGCTGTAGAACAAGACAAACAAACTTGGGTGAAAGTGATTCTACTCACAGGATATGATGGGCTGTAGAACAAGACAAACAAACTTGGGTGAAAGTGATTCTACTCACAGGATATGATGGGCTGTAGAACAAGACAAACAAACTTGGGTGAAAGTGATTCTACTCACAGGATATGATGGGCTGTAGAACAAGACAAACAAACTTGGGTGAAAGTGATTCTACTCACAGGATATGATGGGCTGTAGAACAAGACAAACAAACTTGGGTGAAAGTGATTCTACTCACAGGATATGATGGGCTGTAAGACTTGCTGTAGGACAAGACAAGCAAACTTGGGTGAAAGTGATTCTACTCACAGGATATGATGGGCTGTAAGACTTTCTGTAGGACAAGACAAGCAAACTTGGGTGAAAGTGATTCTACTCACAGGATATGATGGGCTGTAGAACAAGACAAACAAACTTGGATGAAAGTGATTCTACTCACAAGATATGATGGGCTGTAGAACAAGACAAACAAACTTGGGTGAAAGTGATTCTACTCACAGGATATGATAGGCTGTAAGACTTGCTGTTCAAACTGCTCCTCCGAGGGGACATTGATGCTTGCCAGATCCATCTCCAGCACACAGGTGTTGTCAAGGTTGGTTGAGTCATCGAACTGTGTCAGGTAGAAGCTTCTGTTGATGAAACAGACATTACAACGGAGAGTTGCTTAATAGATTAGACAAGCAACAATAAAGTTGTTATCCTTATCCTCTTTTATCTTCAATGTCTATCCCTCCATTCCATTTTTAATTATCTTTGTACTCTCACTTTAAAATCTTATTTTTAATAATATAATTTAATAATATAATTTAATAATATAATTTAATAATATAATTTAATAATATAATTTAATAATATAATTTAATAATATAATTTAATAATATAATTTAATAATATAATTTAATAATATAATTTAATAATATAATTTAATAATATAATTTAATAATATTTAATACAAGAGAGGTGAAATATGATGTTTGTTCCCTTCTCATTAAATCAGTAAAATATGATGTTTGTTTCCTTCTCATTAAATCAGTGAAATATGATGTTTGTTCCCTTCTCATTAAATCAGTGAAATATGATGTTTGTTTCCTTCTCATGAAATAATTTGTGAAATATGATGTTTGTTCCCTTCTCATGAAATCAGTGAAATATGATGTCTGTTCTCTTCTCATGAAATCAGTGAAATATGATGTTTGTTCCCTTCTCATGAAATCGGTGAAATATGATGTTTGTTCCCTTCTCATGAAATCAGTGAAATATGATGTTTGTTCCCTTCTCATGAAATCGGTGAAATATGATGTTTGTTCCCTTCTCATGAAATTGGTGAAATATGATGTTTGTTCCCTTCTTATGAAATTGATGAAATATGATGTTTTGTTCCCTTCTCATGAAATATGATATTTGTTCCCTTCTCATGAAATTGGTGAAATATGATGTTTGTTCCCTTCTTATGAAATCGGTGAAATATGTTTGTTCTCTTTTCATGAGATCGGTGAAATATGATGTTTGTTCTCTTTTCATGAGATCGGTGAAATATGATGTTTGTTCTCTTTTCATTAAATCAGTGAAATGTGATGTTTGTTCTCTTTTCATGAGATCGGTGAAATATGATGTTTGTTTCCTTTTCATGAAATCAGCGAAATATGATGTTTGTTTCCTTCTCATGAAATCACTGAAATATGATGTTTGTTTCCTTTCATGAAATCAGTGAAATATGATGTTTGTTTCCTTTCATGAAATCAGTGAAATATGATGTTTGTTTCATTTCATGAAATCAGTGAAATATGTTTGTTTCCTTTTCATGAAATCGGTGAAATATGATGTTTGTTTCCTTTTCATGAAATCAGTGAAATATGATGTTTGTTCCCTTCTGATATTGAAATAAGTTCTCTTTTTTGGCCACTTTTAGAACATCACCATTACTTTTTGTACATGCTATTGTCAAGATTATTCTGCCTATGCTATTCTCTACATTCTTCTATCCATGCTATTGTCAAGATTATTCTGCCTATGCTATTCTCTACATTCTTCTATCCATGCTATTCTCTACATTCTTCTATTTATGCTATTCTCAACATTCTTCTATCCATGCTATTCTCTACATTCTTCTATTTATGCTAATCTCTACATTCATCTATCCATGCTATTTTCTACATTCTTCTATTTATGCTAATCTCTACATTCATCTATCCATGCTATTTTCTACATTCTTCTATTTATGCTATTCTCTACATTCTTCTATCCATGCTATTTTCTACATTCTTTTATCCATGCTATTGTCAAGATTCTTCTGTCCATGCTATTGTCAAGATTTTTCTGCCCATGCTATTCTCTACATTCTTCTATTTATGCTATTCTCTACATTCTTCTATCCATGCTATTTTCTACATTCTTTTATCCATGCTATTGTCAAGATTCTTCTGTCCATGCTATTCTCTACATTCTTCTATCCATGCTATTCTCTATAATCTTTTATCCATGCTATTGTCAAGATTTTTCTGCCCATGCTATTCTCTACATTCTTCTATCCATGCTATTGTCAAGATTTTTCTGCCCATGCTATTCTCTACATTCTTCTATCCATGCTATTCTCTACATTCTTCTGCCCATGCTATTGTCAAGATTTTTCTGCCCATGCTATTCTCTACATTCTTCTATCCATGCTATTCTCTACATTCTTCTGCCCATGCTATTCTCTACATTCTTCAATCCATGCTATTGTCAAGATTCTTCTGCCCATGCTATTCTCTACATTCTTCTATCCATGCTATTGTCAAGATTCTTCTGCCCATGCTATTCTCTACATTCTTCTATCCATGCTATTGTCAAGATTCTTCTGTCCATGCTATTGTCAAGATTCTTCTGCCCATGCTATTCTCTACATTCTTCTGCCCATGCTATTCTCTACATTCTTCTACCCATGCTATTCTCTACATCCTTCTATCCATGCTATTCTCTACATTCTTCTATCCATGCTATTCTCTACATTCTTCTATCCATGCTATTCTCTACATTCTTCTATCCATGCTATTCTCTACATTCTTCTATCCATGCTATTCTCTACATTCTTCTATCCATGCTATTCTCTACATTCTTCTACCCATGCTATTCTCTACATCCTTCTATCCATGCTATTCTCTACATTCTTCTATCCATGCTATTCTCTACATCCTTCTATCCATGCTATTCTCTACATTCTTCTATCCATGCTATTCTCTACATTCTTCTATACATGCTATTGTCAAGATTCTTCTGTCCATGCTATTCTCTACATTCTTCTATCCATGCTATTCTCTACATTCTTCTGTCCATGTTATTCTCTACATTCTTCTATCCATGCTATTGTCAAGATTCTTCTGTCCATGCTATTGTCAAGATTCTTCTGTCCATGCTATTCTCTACATTCTTCTGTCCATGCTATTCTCTACATTCTTCTGTCCATGCTATTGTCAAGATTCTTCTGTCCATGCTATTCTCTATACTCTTCTGTAAAACCACATATCTGTGGCCACATATATGTTTTCTTATCTATTATCCAGTTGTCCATGATTAATATCAATATGTCAAGACTGGCTCCATACAGCCTATTTGGCTCACTCGAGTGCAGCCTTTGTCGAGCCTGGACACCATCATCTAGCTGCTTGCCCCTGTTGGTTCCCATGACAGCTGCTCTCAAGTTTTCTGTTCTCCATGAGATGTCCAGCTTCTGCAACAGTCAGTCCCAGCCCATCTGATATCTTATCTCCTTCTAGGACCTCTCCCTCGTTTACCTAAAATGATTCTCTCCATAATTAACGTCTCTGGGCTATTATGTCATTTACATGTCCTAAAATATTTCTTTTCTTTGTTTTTATGTTCTTTATCAATCACATTTCTTTTCTTTGTCTTTAAGTTCTTTATCAATCACATTTCTTTGTTTTTATGTTCTTTATCAATCACATTTCTTTTCTTTGTCTTTAAGTTCTTTATCAATCACATTTCTTTTCTTTGTATTTAAGTTCTTTATCAATCACATTTCTTTTTCTTTGTATTTAAGTTCTTTATCAATCATATTTCTTTTCTTTGTTTTATGTTCTTTATCAATCACATTTCTTTGTTTTTATGTTCTTTATCAATCACATTTCTTTTCTTTGTCTTTAAGTTCTTTATCAATCACATTTCTTTTCTTTGTCTTTAAGTTCTTTATCAATCACATTTCTTTTCTTTGTCTTTAAGTTCTTTATCAATCACATTTCTTTTCTTTGTCTTTAAGTTCTTTATCAATCACATTTCTTTTCTTTGTCTTTAAGTTCTTTATCAATCACATTTCTTTTCTTTGTCTTTAAGTTCTTTATCAATCACATTTCTTTTCTTTGTCTTTAAGTTCTTTATCAATCACATTTCTTTTCTTTGTCTTTAAGTTCTTTATCAATCACATTTCTTTTCTTTGTCTTTAAGTTCTTTATCAATCACATTTCTTTTCTTTGTCTTTAAGTTCTTTATCAATCACATTTCTTTTCTTTGTCTTTAAGCTCTTTATCAATCACATTTCTTTTCTTTTTTCTTTAAGTTCTTTATCAATCACATTTCTTTTCTTTGTCTTTAAGTTCTTTATCAATCACATTTCTTTTCTTTGTTTTTATGTTCTTTATCAATCACATTTCTTTGTTTTTATGTTCTTTATTAATCACATTTCTTTTCTTTGTCTTTAAGTTCTTTATCAATCGCATTTCTTTTCTTTGTATTTAAGTTCTTTATCAATCACATTTCTTTTCTTTGTCTTTAAGTTCTTTATCAATCACATTTCTTTTCTTTTTTCTTTAAGTTCTTTATCAATCACATTTCTTTTCTTTGTTTTTATGTTCTTTATCAATCACATTTCTTTTCTTTGTCTTTAAGTTCTTTATCAATCACATTTCTTTTCTTTGTCTTTAAGTTCTTTATCAATCACATTTCTTTTCTTTGTCTTTATGTTCTTTATCAATCACATTTCTTTTCTTTGTCTTTAAGTTATTTATCAATCACATTTCTTTTCTTTTTTCTTTAAGTTCTTTATCAATCACATTTCTTTTCTTTGTCTTTAAGTTATTGAGTTATTAAGTTATTGAGTTATTTGCGGGTCATCATCATTGCACTCTGAACATGTCCGTAGGTGCTCAGATCCCCTCCTCAGCAATTCCCTCAGTGTCCAGTGACTGACGACTCCAGTTCTATGTTGGTTGATAAGTCTTACAGCTTACCACTAAGTGTCTCATTTCTGGCTGTGCCCAATTTAACTCCCATTTCCATCATCCGAAGAAGTGACGTGGATCTGTGTTTGTCGAAGTCATGTGCTCTTCCCACATCTCGGAGGGCATTGATGACATCCGCCCGATCCATTGGTTGCCCGTCCTCATGTTGTCTTTAAGTTCTTTATCAATCACATTTCTTTTCTTTGTCTTTAAGTTCTTTATCAATCACATTTCTCAAATGTTACACTTGTTGACAAAACTGACAAACTTGTTTTGTTGTTGCTGAGAGTATATGTGCTAGATCAAGTGTTTCTGTCACTTCCCGGAATGAAGTCTAATGTTTTAGTTACTGAGGGTGAATGTGTCAAATTGATTTATGAGCTGAATTCATGGCAGGCTGGTCTGGTGGAACTTTGCTGATTGTTAATTGTTCAGTCCAGGTGGTCGTTTACATCTTGTCTTTTCTGTTCACTGGCGTTCAAGAGACTGTTAAATGCATGTCTTTGTCTGGTCACTTGGTTGACTGACAGCAGAACCACCTACTTACTCTCCTGGCATGCTCAAACGTGCTCACCTCACACGGGGCCTTGTTGCCAAACTTTTAGTTGTGTCCTTTGTTTTAACGTAGTGCACAGATGATGATCATCATCATCATTGGGTGCCTTCTCTGCATCGAAGGTTGGCTACCATGGAGCGCCATTCCACTCTGTCTCTTGCTTTGATGGTGCAGATTGTCATAGGCTGACTTGTCCATCTTTTGATGTTACTCGTCCATGTTAGTCTTGGTCTGCCTCTGCCTCTTTTACCTTGTATTTTCCCCTCTAATATTACTTTTATTAGACTGTTGTGTCTTTTAACATGAATAAAAAATGTCATTTGTCTTGCTCTAATTGTGTTTAGTAGTTTTTTTCACCCTTAGTCGTCCTAAAACTTCCTCGTTTGTTTTCTTTTCTTTCCATGCAATTCTACCTATTCTTCTGTAAATCCACATTTCAAAGGCCTCAATTTTCTGTTCTGTTTTCTAGTCTAATGTCCATGTTTCTGCACCATACAGGAATATTGAGAAGATGTAACATTTTGCTATTCTTAGTTTTGTTGTTATTTATATACAGATGATCAAAGACCATTATACCTTGGTAAAATATAGTTCCTAAACATTATTTTTAAAAATATATATTCCTCAAGCACTTAAAACAGAATTGAATTATAATAATTTGACAATTTTATGTTATTCTCTTATTCAGCATATAAAATAAGTTATATAGAACATATAAAATTACACATCAGCTGCCCTCTAAAAATGCCATTATAAATTATTACTAATTTTGGTGCATGCACAATTACCCCAACCTAGATATCTAGTTTTTAGAAGCAGTGATCTCTGCAATATGTGCCATTTTGGCATGCAAGGTTTCTGTTTTTGAGATTGTGGTTCTGCCCTATGTGCCGTCTTCAGCTCGAAAGGACAATAGATAGATAGATAGATAGATATCTAGTATTCCTATACTTTGTTATTGGAAAAAAGAATTAATGCTTTAAAAAATAACTACATGTCGCAGAGACATCATTGAAATGTACATGAATTGTGACCTACATAGTTATTACGGATGTTATTTTTAAATCTCTCTGCAACTTGTAGTTTTCTCATAATCATGTTTAAATATGTAGGTCAATCTGACATTTTATTGGCAACAATAGCGATCGATGGTGACTTGTTTACAACTTTTTCCCTTAACCTAAATGAATATTGCCAGCAGTGAAACTTCACAGAATGATGAACAGCATATTAAATTATTATTCCAAATAGTTTTTTCTTGTTAGAAAAACAAAAACATGCAATAGTAACACAGAATCTTCATGGAATTTTTAACGACATTTTGGGACCACCCCCCCCCCCCCTCCCTCATTTAACACACATTACATAATAATTTGTGTTGCAAAGTGCTGGCAGAGTTATCCTTGAAGGCAGAACTAAAGTAATCATCGTTATATAGAAAACAAGTCCCCATGCTCAGCCAATGGTAAGCCATGAATATAGCTTGCTTCTGTTGCTCATTGGTTTATTACAAAATTCTGTTGTCCAATCAAATACCTCCCTGCTAGCCATGAGATTCCTGCAGTTTCAAGCTTCAGCCATGATCAGGATTTTATTTCATTTGTCATTACTGACAGGCTTCACTATTTCCTTGACTAGAATTTATTGTCTGCAGTACAGGTTCATTTTATGCTAGTCATCTGCTCTTTCGTTGTCCTAGATTTGTCCAACTCTGCAGATTTCTACTGTTTGATAGAGATAATAAGTCTTGAAGTCTTATCTTCTATAACTAGAAACCTAGAAGATCTTAAATCTTGATTTGATCTTCTATACCTGGAAACCTAGAAGATCTTAAATCTTGATTTGATCTTCTATACCTGGAAACCTTAAGATCTTAAATCTTGATTTGATCTTCTATAACTAGAAACCTAGAAGATCTTAAATCTTGATTTGATCTTCTATACCTGGAAACCTTAAGATCTTAAATCTTGATTTGATCTTCTATACCTGGAAACCTTAAGATCTTAAATCTTGATTTGATCTTCTATAACTAGAAACCTAGAAGATCTTAAATCTTGATTTGATCTTCTATAACTAGAAACCTAGAAGATCTTAAATCTTGATTTGATCTTCTATACCTGGAAACCTTAAGATCTTCCACAGAACACTCAAACAGATCACTCATGATCTCCAGATTTTCCCTTTCCAACATGGCCACCAGCTGTTGAACTTTGTTCGTCTCAACTCGGTGAACACTGACCTGCAAAATAACAAACTCTTCATGAAACATAATGTAAGTAACATTCAATAAGAGGAATTAGGCAGCCCATGGTGGAGTGTAACGTACACTCCTACAAGCTTTGGTGACAGCTTTACATAAAAGGAACAAAACAAAATCATGACATTTCGGCCGACATGCGGCCTTCTTCAGAAAACAAGAACACAGAAATGGACAACGAAAAGAAGAATAACTAAACGACATGTTCTAGAGTAACCATGTTCTAGAGTAACCATGTTCTAGAGTAACCATGTTCTAGAGTAACCATGTTCTAGAGTAACCATGTTCTAAAGTAACCATGTTCTAGAGTAACCATGTTCTAGAGTAACCATGTTCTAGAGTAACCATGTTCTAGAGTAACCAGTACTAGTGGACCTAGAATAGAGAGTGAAGTGAAGAGAGAAGACAAGGTTCTGTGTTACAGGAAAATCATTCATTAAAAGTTGGAATTTAATGAAAGTTTACAAATTAAATAAAATGTAAAGACACTTAGCTGGAAGTCTAAGGATCCGATTGTACAAATAATGCCTCTAGTGTACCAAATAATGCTTCTAGTGTACCAAATAATGCTTCTAGTGTACCAAATAATGCTTCTAGTGTATCAAATAATGCCTCTAGTCTATCAAATAATGCCTCTGGTCTATCAAATAATGCCTCTAGTGTACCAAATAATGCTTCTAGTGTATCAAATAATGCCTCTAGTCTATCAAATAATGCCTCTAGTCTATCAAATAATGCCTCTAGTCTACCAAATAATGCTTCTAGTGTATCAAATAATGCTTCTAGTCTATCAAATAATGCCTCTAGTGTACCAAATAATGCCTCTAGTCTACCAAATAATGCCTCTATTCTACCAAATAATGCCTCTAGTCTACCAAATAATGCCTCTAGTGTATCAAATAATGCCTCTAGTCTATCAAATAATGCCTCTAGTGTATCAAATAATGCCTCTAGTCTATCAAATAATGCCTCTAGTCTATCAAATAATGCCTCTAGTCTATCAAATAATGCCTCTAGTCTATCAAATAATGCCTCTAGTCCATCAAATAATGCCTCTAGTGTATCAAATAATGCCTCTAGTCTATCAAATAATGCCTCTAGTCTATCAAATAATGCCTCTAGTCTATCAAATAATGCCTCTAGTGTACCAAATAATGCCTCTAGTCTACCAAATAATGCCTCTAGTCTATCAATTAATGCCTCTGGTCTATCAATTAATGCCTCTAGTCTATCAAATAATGCCTCTAGTCTATCAGATAATGCCTCTAGTCTACCAAATAATGCCTCTAGTCTATCAGATAATGCCTCTAGTCTATCAAATAATGCCTCTAGTGTATCAAATAATGCCTCTAGTCTATCAAATAATGCCTCTAGTCTATCAAATAATGCCTCTAGTCTATCAGATAATGCCTCTAGTCTACCAAATAATGCCTCTAGTGTATCAAATAATGCCTCTAGTCTATCAAATAATGCCTCTAGTGTATCAAATAATGCCTCTAGTCTATCAAATAATGCCTCTAGTGTATCAAATAATGCCTCTAGTCTATCAAATAATGCCTCTAGTCTATCAAATAATGCCTCTAGTGTATCAAATAATGCCTCTAGTCTATCAAATAATGCCTCTAGTCTATCAAATAATGCCTCTAGTCTATCAATTAATGCCTCTAGTGTACCAAATAATGCCTCTAGTCTACCAAATAATGCCTCTAGTCTATCAATTAATGCCTCTGGTCTATCAATTAATGCCTCTAGTCTATCAAATAATGCCTCTAGTCTATCAATTAATGCCTCTAGTCTATCAAATAATGCCTCTAGTCTATCAAATAATGCCTCTAGTGTATCAAATAATGCCTCTAGTCTATCAAATAATGCCTCTAGTCTATCAAATAATGCCTCTAGTCTATCAATTAATGCCTCTGGTCTATCAATTAATGCCTCTAGTCTATCAAATAATGCCTCTAGTCTATCAATTAATGCCTCTAGTCTATCAATTAATGCCTTTAGTCTATTAATTAATGCCTCTAGTCTATCAAATAATGCCTCTAGTCTATCAAATAATGCCTCTAGTGTATCAAATAATGCCTCTAGTCTACCAAATAATGCCTCTAGTCTATCAAATAATGCCTCTAGTCTATCAAATAATGCCTCTAGTGTACCAAATGCCTTTACATAGCCTACCATCATCTACCCTGAGATTTCATAAACATTATCTACCCTCCGATTTCATGAACATTATCTACCCTCAGATTTCATGAACATTATCTACCCTCAGATTTCATGAACATTATCTACCCTCAGATTTCATGAACATTATCTACCCTCAGATTTCATGAACATTATCTACCCAGCTTTGGTTACAGTCTTGTGCCCTTCCTGGCTTACTGATGAAAGTTTGATGTCTGGTTAGTTGCTGGAAGCTTGTTTTTACTTCCAAACAAGATGGGAGGGTGACTTTGAGTATGTTGATTGTGTGTCTTCACAGTTGTTCCATCGGTTCGGGGTGCACACACAGAGTTAGATTTGCGTAGTTTATACATATCCTGTACCCACCTCTCCATATTTTTAGAACCCTTCCGTTCCGTCTTCTCGTTTGACTGCCTGGTCAGTGAGATTTATAGTTGGTCATCCTGCCTTTCATTTTAGTCCATTCGGAGACTGACCACACTCTGGAACAGAGGGAAGTGACCCTTTTTTTTATTTCCTTTCTTGAGTATCTAGCATATTATCGCCATGTAGTTAGATTTGTTAACATATCCTTATATATATTTTTTTTGTGTTTGTTGTTTGTTCCAGCTGAAGGCCTACTTGGCCGAAACATCAACTTTTGTTTTGTCCATTACCATGTAAAGTTATCACCATACCACTTTTTTCTACTTTTTTTTTAGTATTGCTATTATCATCAGCTTTACAGCAGCGTCGCATCTCTACGCATCTTGATGCCTTTACCTCCCTTTGTTAATCTAGTCATGGCTTGGTGTGCTTGGCATGTGTGTCTTCACAGTTGTTAATATAGACATGGTCTGATGTGCTTGGCATCTGTGTCTTCACAGTTGTTAATATAGACATGGTCTGATGTGCTTGGCATGTGTGTCTTCACAGTTGTTAATATAGACATGGTCTGATGTGCTTGGCATGTGTGTCTTCACAGTTGTTAATCTAGACATGGTCTGATGTGCTTGGCATGTCTGTCTTCACAGTTGTTAATCTAGACATGGTCTAGTGTGCTTGGCATGTCTGTCTTCACAGTTGTTAATCTAGACATGGTATCGTGTGCTTGGCATGTCTGTCTTCACAGTTGTTAATCTAGACATGGTATCGTGTGCTTGGCATGTGTTTCTTCACAGTTGTTAATCTAGACATGGTCTAGTGTGCTTGGCATGTGTTTCTTCACAGTTGTTAATCTAGACATGGTATCGTGTACTTGGCATGTGTTTCTTCACAATTGTTAATCTAGACATGGTCTCGTGTGCTTGGCATGTCTGTCTTCACAGTTGTTAATCTAGACATGGCCTGGTGTGCTTGGCATGTGTGTCTTCACAGTTGTTAATCTAGACATGGTCTGGTGTGCTTGGGGTATGTGTCTTCACAGTTGTTAATATAGACACGGTCTGATGCTCTTGGCATGTGTGTCTTCACAGTTGTTAATCTAGACATGGTCTGGTGTGCTTGGCATGTGTGTCTTACTTCACAGTTGTTAATCTAGACATGGTCTGGTGTGCTTGGCATGTGTGTCTTACTTCACAGTTGTTAATCTAGACATGGTCTGGTGTGCTTGGCATGTGTGTCTTACTTCACAGTTGTTAATCTAGACATGGTCTGGTGTGCTTGGCATGTGTGTCTTACTTCACAGTTGTTAATCTAGACATGGCCTGGTGTGCTTGACTTGTGTGTCTTACTTCTAAATGAACTTGTCAGTCATAGGAGCCACTTCACTTGTTTATTTCATGAGATACACGGGTTATGTGAGATTACCTTTAACATTAATGAGAAGGATGTGTACTGTCAGGACCGTGTGAAAAAAGTAAGTTCCTGTAGTTGTTAAATGACACTTATCTTGAAATTGATATGACGATCATCATTTTCGGGAGGACATGAAATTCCGGTATATGGTGGATAGGCGGCAGGAACCATTGAGGGCTATGTCTGAAAAGTGTTCCTTGTTGCAGTTTCCTCATATTCCAAGTCCGGCTTGTTGCAGGAGCTACTGAGTTAATTGCTCTGTGCACACCGTGAGCTGTGTGTCTCATCTGTTTTGATCATGTTTCGATATTCCAATTATTTTACGATGAATGATGATATCGTATGACAGGGAACAGTTGGCTGTGTTCACTTTCTGTGCGGTTTCGCCTTATGTCTTTTGGCGTGTGCTGAGACTGCTACGATGGGAACTACAGTTACCTTTCTTTGTTTGGGAGATGAGTTAGTAATTCGGATGATTCCACTGGCACAGACAGTTGAGCAATTATGGATTTTAATTCTTTTATAGTGATACCGAGGCCTTCCATAACCAATAACCAATAGCCAATTTCATGGGACATCGACTGCTTCATTTAACAAGATATCCTGATCAATATGATGGAGTTGACGAACATGATGTAGTTGATGAACATGATGTAGTTGATGAACATGATGTAGTTGATGAACATGATGTAGTTGATGAACATGATGTAGTTGACGAACATGATGTAGTTGACGAACATGATGTAGTTGACGAACATGATGTAGTTGACGAACATGATGTAGTTGATGAACATGATGTAGTTGATGAACATGATGTAGTTGATCATGTTGATGAACATGATGTAGTTGATGAACATGATGTAGTTGACGAACATGATGTAGTTGATGAACATGATGTAGTTGATGAACATGATGTAGTTGATGAACATGATGTAGTTGATGAACATGATGTAGTTGATGAACATAATGTAGTGGATGAACATGATGTAATTGATCAAAATAAAAGTAAGCAATTGATGACAAAATAAATGATGAGAACCCACCTCTCTGTTGAGCCAATTATTATCCAGCATCTCTTGTCTGTCTTTCTTATCCAACAGACTCATGGCTTTCTGTCAATTACAAACAATAATACCTATACTAGAGTTCATTCTAACATCTCAAAAATACATTTTTAATAAACAAAATTATCTATAAAATACCTGGTTAGGGACTGATATACAATGCTCAGTAATAAACTGATATACAATGCTCAGTAATAAACTGATATACAATGCCCAGTAATAAACTGATATACAATGCCCTGTTAGAGACTGATATACAATGCCCAGTAATAAACTGATATACAATGTCCAGTAATAAACTGATATACAATGCCCAGTAATAAACTGATATACAATGTCCAGTAATAAACTGATATACAATGCCCTGTTAGAGACTGATACAATGCCCAGTAATAAACTGATATACAATGTCCAGTAATAAACTGATATACAATGCCCAGTAATAAACTGATATACAATGCCCTGTTAGAGACTGATATACAATGCCCTGTTAGAGACTGATATACAATGCCCAGTAATAAACTGATATACAATGCCCTGTTAGAGACTGATATACAATGCCCTGTTACAGACTGATATAAACATTTATTAATCTCTTTCATTATTCACCTGTGATGCTTTATCTTTCTGTTGTGACAGTGTCTCCTCTGTGTCCTTCTCAATTTCATTTGTTGTCTTTTCTTTGTCTTTGGTCAGTCGAACTACCAACAGACAATAATGAGATATATAGACAACAAACAATAATGAAATAACGTAGAAAACAGACAATAATGAAATAACGTAGAAAACAGACAATATTGAAATAACGTAGAAAACAGACAATAATGAAATAACGTAGAAAACAGACAATAATGAAATAACGTAGAAAACAGACAATAATGAAATAACGTAGAAAACAGACAATAATGAAATAACGTAGAAAACAGACAATAATCAAATAATATAGACAAAAGACAATAATTAAACAATCATACAATCACCCTCCCCTCTTAACTCCCCATTTATGCAATCACCCTCTTAACTCCCCATTTATACAATCACCCTCTTAACTACCCATCTATTCAATCTCCCTCATACTCCCCATTTATACAATCTCCCTCATAACTCCCCATTTATACAATCTCCCTCATAACTCCCCATTTATACAATCTCCCTCATAACTCCCCATTTATACAATCTCCCTCATAACTCCCCATTTATACAATCTCCCTCATAACTCCCCATTTATACAATCACCCTCATAACTCCCCATTTATACAATCACCCTCTTAACTCCCAATTTTTACAATCTCCCTCTTATCTCTCCATTTATACAATCACCCTCTTAACTCCACATTTATACAATCTCCCTCTTATCTCTCCATTTATACAATCACCCTCTTAACTCCACATTTATACAATCACCCTCATAACTCCCCATTTATACATTCACCCTCATAACTCCCCATTTATACAACCACCCTCATAACTCCCCATTTATACAACCACCCTCATAACTCCCCATTTATACAATCCGCCACAACTGCAGCTATGACTGTGCTGACCTGCCATATCCCCAAAGCTGGCCTCCATGTCCTGCAACTCCTGCTCCAGCAGTTTCACCTGCACCTGCAGCTTATGCTGACCAGTCTCTTGGAAGTACCTCCACCTCCCCACCTCTTGAGCCACCATCTGTGTGTCAACAACAGTCAGCCCAATCTGCTTCCTGAGCTCTGTCATTCAAATAAGAATGTGCATATTGAGAGATCAACACTTTATGAACAAAGAAGTTTGCCAGAAGATCAGGTATTAACAACATCAAACAAGATGTGAGAATCAGCATGAAGATCAACATAAACAAAACCAAAGTAATGGCAATAGCGAGAAAGAAAGAAAAACTAAACATCATAATAGATAATACAACTCTGAAGCAAGAAGACAATTTTAAATACCTGGGTAGCATGTTAACACAAGACAATAACCAAGAGACAGAGATAGATATAAGGTGTAACAAAGCATGCCAAGTTATAGGCCAAGTATCCGCACTATTGAAAAACAAAGCAATAACTACAGAAGCAAAAAGGACAATATACAAATCAATTTTTCTACCAACTCTGTGCTATCAGTGCCAGAATTGGACGGTGGACTCTAGAACAATAAGAAATATAACAACCACCGAAATTAAATGTGTCAGAAGAATGACAGGAAACAGCTTAAGGGATAGAGTAAGAAACACTGACCTGAGGAAGAAACTCGAAATTGAACCAGCCATCGAATACATACAGAAACAACAGATAAATTGGTTCGGCCAAATAACCAGACAAAAAGAACTAACAATGACTCAAAGAGCCATAAACAAACGTTACGAAAATGCCAGATTAAGAGCAAGACCGAGAAAGAGATGGATAAAGGAAATACTAGAGTCACTAGGAAGGATAACACCATTAGAGGCCAACAGAAGAGCAAAGAATCGCAGACTGTATCTCCCCTCGATGCCAACAGCAATGGAGGAAGGATAGAAGAAGAAGAAGAATCAAGAAGTGAAAAGAAGATGTTGGAAATGGCAAGATCATATTCTATGAATGGAACAAACCAGGCATCCACACCTAGCATTAACATGGACACCACCTGGCAAAAGAGGAAGAGGCAGACCATTGGGGACATGGTGACGAACCATACATGATGAAATGAAAGAGGCTAGAAGGTCCTGGCGAGAGTTGTCTATGCTTGGTCCAGACCGAACTGGGTGGAGATTTCTTGTGAGTGCCCTATGCTCCGGCCGGAGTTCAGGGGATTTACTCTTTCCGTTTTGACACACTGTACATAATGCCAATGTCTGTTGCATACGTTTAGCTACAGAGTGCATTATTCTCATTTTTGTTTGTGTATCGTCATCAAACTGTGTTTTTGTTTATATATCATCTTGGTATTGGAGAAATCTAATTCCTTGTTCAATGATCTAAATATCCGTACACAATATGTTATCTGTTAGATAAATATAAACATATAGATTGAAATTTAAAACCAAAAGGTCATGACAAATTCTGAAATCTCTTCTGATCTGAAACCTTCCGTAAAGAAAGAGTTCAGAAGAAAAAGATATTCCGAGGTGTTGCTATGGTAACCTAATTCACCTGTAAATTTGCACCTGATTCACAGAGTTCAAGAAGTCACATAAGCATATCTGCTACCTCACCATCAAGTATTGTTACTAGTTCAGGACACCCCTTTGGCAGTACCCACTACTTGTTTCAATGAGGCAACCATGGTTCTATTATATATACAACTTGTAGGAGTAAGGACATGCATGGTTCTATTATATATACAACTGTAGGAGTAAGGTCATGCATGGCTCTATTATATATACAACTGTAGGAGTAAGGACATGCATGTTTCTATTATATATACAACTGTTTGAGTAAGAACATGCATGGTTCTATTATACATACCACTGTAGGAGTAAGGACATGCATGGTTCTATTATATATACAACTGTAGGAGTAAGGACATGCATGGTTCTATTATATATACAATTGTAGGAGTAAGGACATGCATGGTTCTATTATATATACAACTGTAGGAGTAAGGACATGCATGGTTCTATTATATATACAACTTGTAGGAGTAAGGACATGCATGGTTCTATTATATATACAACTGTAGGAGTAAGGACATGCATGGTTCTATTATATATACAACTGTAGGAGTAAGGACATGCATGTTTCTATTATATATACAACTGTAGGAGTAAGGACATGCATGGTTCTATTATATATACAACTGTAGGAGTAAGGACATGCATGGTTCTATTATATATACAACTTGTAGGAGTATAACAAATGGCCTGTGTCCCACTTCAATAAACTACAACAATTACAGGTTAGGGGTCTGATGTTCATTCTTAGTGTTATTACTGTACCTAACCAGGTTCCATACTGTGCCTAACCAGGTTCCATAATGTACCTAACCAGGTTCCATGTTGTACCTAACCAGGTTCCATACTGTACCTAACCAGGTTCCATGCTGTACCTAACCAGGTTCCATGCTGTACCTAACCAGGTTCCATGCTGTACCTAACCAGGTTCCACACTGTACCTAACCAGGTTCCACGCTGTACCTAACCAGGTTCCATGCTGTACCTAACCAGGTTCCATACTGTACCTAACCAGGTTCCATGCTGTACCTAACCAGGTTCCATACTGTGCCTAACCAGGTTCCATCTTTACAAATGTATATACTACATCATGTTTGTTGCAGAATCTTTGCCTCAAGAGCAACCAGTACACCAGTCACTCACTCAGGCAACCTGCAGGAGAAGCAGATAGCTTGACCTGTCCCGAAAGTTCAATCTTTGACTTGAGCATCTTGTCCTGTCTCATCATTGACATACATGTCTTGTCTTAATGTCACACTTGTCTTGTCTTAATGACACACATGTCTTGTTGTAATGACATTCATGACACGTATTGTCTAAAGAACAAGCATGTCTTATCCTGTCTTATCATTGACATACATATCTTGTCTTGTCTAAATGACATACGTGTCTGTCCAGAATAATCATTGACAAACATGTCTGTCCAGTAGTGTCCTATGCTTCCATTAGCTCACTCTATAACACATCTGCCCGAGTCCCTAGAGGTGACTAACACAGACATGCACACACAAAGATATGAGATGTGACTAACACTGACATGCACACAACGATATGATGCATGACTAACACTGACACACACCAAGATATGAGATATGACTAACACAGACACATTCTACAATATGAGATATGACTAACACAGATACACACACTAGGATATGAGATATGACTAAACACAGTCATGCACACACAAAGATATGAGACATGACTAACATAAACATGCACTCACAAAGATAGGAGATGTGACTAACATAGACATGCACACACAAAGATATGAGATATGACTAAACACAAACACACAGAGATATGATGAAACTTCTCAACTAGTACCATTGCTATTCAACTTTAACTATTTCCATTGAATACTGATACCCTTTGAAAACCGCCACCGATGCAGATGTGCCACCCTTTGTGACACCCCTTGTGACAGTCACATCAACCTCGTCGATGATCTCCTCGCTGCTGGTGGTTACTCTGACACCACCCAGCTATGTTACTGGATTGCACCAAGTGGTCCCTCTGACCCACCCGGCACTGCTGCACGATGATGATGATTACAACTGGTACTGGCGGTCACACTGAAACCCCCAGCACCTTCTTGGTGGGCACCAGGTGGTCTTTCTGAAACCACCCGGAGCTGCTGCAATATGATAATCGTCTGCCCAGGACCACTCAGGTTATTCTGAGCTCACCCTGGTGTTCTCCTGTAGGAGGTAATTCCCTCCCATATGGCTCCTTGATCGCATAGTCTGTACTTCACGTTGTGCTGCTGTTACCTGCAACCCTTTGGCCCGTTCTTCGCGAATACAATATAGTGCCAAGACAAATGATGAAACCAACTCTCTTGAACAGAACACAACTGAATTTATTTTACACCAGGACCACATGCCTGGCCTCAACAATACATCTGTGACATCATGGCATGATATATAACACTCTTGTAATTATGCGGCTAACAACCGTCTACACATGGTAGGAACTGTCTGTTCCCTAATGTCTCTTGTACACATCGTGTACACACATGGTTCTAATTAATGTCTCTATGCGGCTAACAACCGTCTACCCATGGTAGGAACTGTCTGTTCCCTAATGTCTCTTGTACAAATCGTGTACACACATGGTTCTGATTAATGTCTCTATGTGGCTAACAACCGTCTACCCATAGTAGAAACTGTCTGTTCCGTAATGTCTCTTGTACAAATCGTGTACACACATGGTTCTAATTAATGTCTCTATGTGGCTAACAACCGTCTACCCATGGTAGGAACTGTCTGTTCCCTAATGTCTCTTGTACAACACTTGTACACAAATGGTTCTCATTACTGTCTATTAACGGCCACACTAGCCTAGACTGACAAAAATCTGTACTACAATTTGTAGCTACACTACATTAAACTGCGACTCTCTCAATAATTATGAATCTGTTTCGGGACTGGCCTCAGCTCAGCCTCCATACCTAACGAGCTCGATCTAGCTCCCTACCGCCTACACTACTAATTGACTGGAGTATCACAACTCTTTATGCCAATACATAGTTATGTCCATGACACTGGACTCTGGCTAGTTCATATAATCACTTGGTATCACACTTTAATATCAATATCACATGTTTAAACACAAGTTAAATATCTCCTGAGAACTTACTATACTTAATCTCACAAGCCTTATAACTTACTGTCCTTTTTAGAAACCATTTCCACATCTTAACATAGAAACTAACCTTCCCGCTAACGGTACCGTATTGTCAAACATGACAACCCGTCCGCAACTAGCGCCCGCTGCCTGTCGAATGACCATTCACTTGTACAACCTTTACTCCTCTGACTTTAGTCACGCTTTCGAAAAACCTTTGTCTCGAACCTGTTCACACACCTTTCTCTATTTCCTGTGGATCATTAATTGTATCCCGATCTCGTCTCATCTGACCTTCACCTATCCCCTCTCCGTCCTTTTAAACCGTGCCCTACTTCAATGAGACATGACTAACATAGACAGACACATACTAAGATATGAGATGTGACAAGCATGGACATACACACAAATATATGAGACATGACTAACATAGACATGCACACAAGGATATGAGATGTGACTAACATAGACATGCACACAAGGATATGAGATGTGACTAACATAGGCATGCACACAAGGATATGAGATGTGACTAACATAGGCATGCACACAAGGATATGAGATGTGACTAACATAGACATGCACACAAAGATGTGAGATATGACTAGCATAGACATGCACACAAAGATGTGAGATATGACTAACATAGACATGCACACAAAGATATGAGATATGACTAACATAGACATGCACACAAAGATGTGAGATATGACTAACACAGACAAACAAAACAAATGCGATTTGGGGTCATGTTAAAAGACAACATCCTACTAGAAGGAAGTTTCCTCTCTTTAGTATCTAGCATATTATCGCCATGTAGATAGATTTGTTAATATATCGTTATATATAAATTTTGTGTTTGTTGTTGGTCCAGATGAAGGCCTACTTGGCCGAAACGTCGACTTTTGTTTCGTCCATTACCACATAAAGCTGTCACCATACCACTTTTTTTCTTCCTTTTTTTTTAGTATCGCCATTATCATCAGCTTCGCATCTTGATGCCTTTACCTCTACTAGAAGTAATCCGGGAAAGGAAAATACAAGGTGAGGCAGACCAATACTAACATGGCCAAGTAACATCAAAAGATGGCCACCCAGCCTACGTCAACCTGCACCATCAAAAGCATCAGACAGCAGTATAGCGCTCTATGGAAAGTCAACCATTCATATCATTGTAATTATATACCCTACTTGTAGGGTTTGAAAATTAGTCTTTAGACTCATTATATTGCTCCTCTCCACGGAAATCTTTAGTAAAAGGCGAAAGATTTATTCGCTGTGAAAAGAAACCAGAGTAAAGTGAACAAGGCTTCAAAATCGTTGGCATTACCTAGGGAATGTACATTCATTTCTGTGCTAACAGAATGTATACAAGGAAATAAAAAATTAAAGCACTATTAAATGTATCTATAATTTATAACAATAGTTAGTAAACTTATAGAGAAGTATTTATTCCATTTTGTTTTACTGTTTAAAACTTCCAGAAGTTGTATATTACAATATTAGAAATTGTTATATTTCAAATTATATTTTGTATAGTTATGTCCCTTTAATTTAAGGGACGTAAGTTCTACATTTTTTTTTTGCAAATTTTTCTTGCTGATGCTTATTTGTACTATATAGATAATGTACTAGGTCGCAATATTTTGTTGGACGCGAGGAAGCCAGTGCTCTTCATCGATGTCATTTCTCCTCCCCCCCCCCCCCTTCAAAAAAAAAAAAAAACACACACACAAAAGTATGTTTAACTTTTGTGTTTATATTTGTGACTTCAGGTTATTCACGTTAGTTCATGAGTTTTGTACCCGATGTTTGATGAAGGCTTTTGCTGAAACATGACAGTTTGTCTTGCCTCTCTATTAGTTTAGCTGCTATGTTTATTTTACATGTTCTCTCCAGGCCTACTCTATTAAACCGTTCAACCCCGCGAGGCACTTCATGTTTTGTGTTTATCTCCAATATTATTCTATAACTGCTGCCCTGTCCCCACTCATTCGTTTAATGTATTCCTGGTCTATGCCAAGAGACCTCGGATATCATTAGTGAACCAGGGCTGATTAAATCTGGTGCTACTACACAAATGTGGGGGGCCGCGATAGTTCAGTGGTTAGTGAACTGGACTACAAAGGACAAGGGGTAGGATTCGATCCCAACCGACGGTTTCTGGGTTCACCCAGCCTTAAATGGGTACCGGATTTTTTTCCTGGGAAAGTAAAGCAGCACGGCGTAATACCGACCACATTACCCCAAAAATCATGTACTGAAAGTCTGTAAAATATAGTGTCACTAACACTATATTTCCTTATACGCCACTTGGCGTGACGGGGGTACTTTACTTTTACTTTTTACTACACAAATGTAGTTGTCGATACAAACTCATTCATTTGATAAATTAATAATGACCAAATAGGGAAAGCAATAGGTATACCAAAACTGCCCCGATGACACCTTGGGAAGTGCTGGGCCGAAATACAATTTGTAAATTACGGCTGCTAAATTTACAGTTTGCATACATTTAGTTACGTTTGCCTTAGCAATATTTGTTATTTAATTCCGAATTTAAAAAAAAACAATATACAAATATCAGAGACTATTTAAAGAAAAACTGATTGAAGAAATTTACTATATAATAGTTCAGATTGGAAATATAATTTCTATTAATGCTATCATTGGTAATGCATTCATATAGTTCAACAAAGTTTAGAACTACAGTCCCCGCTTTATATTGGATTCATAGATTACGAAAAGGCATTTGATAGTTTAGACAGAGGAATGCTTTGGAAGTTGCTAAGTCATTACGGAATCCCCATACAGTTTATTAACCTGATAAAAACAATGTATGAAGAAATGAAATGTAGTGTGGTGCATGAAGGACAGCTTACAGAATCATTTCAAATAAGAACAGGAGTAAGGCAGGGATGCCTTCTGTCCCCATTTCTCTTTCTACTGGCCATAGATTGGATTATGAAAATAACTCAAAACAACAGAAATGGTATCCAGTGGTCACTGACTAAACAACTTGATGATTTAGACTTTGCTGATGACTTAGCTCTCCTATCACACAGCCACCAACATATGCAAGATAAAATGAGCATACTTGATGAGAGATAACAACTGATGGGATTAAAATTAGAGTAAAGACCAAAATTATGAGAATTAGTGCACTTAGCAAAAACAAATAAAAATAGGAGAAATACCTCTACTAGACGTTATATAATCTAATAATATAATAACATACATCTATGTTTCCGGTTGTTTCCAAAATGGAGGAATTATTTTTGGTAATTTCCTAGTTTGATCAGATATATTATTTCAGTTTGGAAGAGTGATGTCCCCTAAAATATGTCTGCCAAAATACAGTGGTTCTACGCATTCTTGGCGTTGGGGTCATTACGCTGGCATGTCCCTTCGATCAGAAGATCATAATTAGGCCGAGTGGCGTCGTTTTTGTCACGCGTTATAATATATTTATAAATATTTAACACTAAAGCTAAACCTAACCCCTGGACCCAACGCCCAATCAACAGATACTCCGAAATGATTACATGCCAGCGTAATGACCCCAACGCCAAGAATGCGTAGAACCACTGTATTTTGGCAGACATATTTTAGGGGACATCACTCTTCCAACTGAAATAATATATCTGATCAAACTAGGAAATTACCCATTATTTTTCACCGGCATGGTGTAGAACCGTTGATCAGAGGTTTAACAAGCCGCTATCGTAAAAACGATGTTGTTAATGAAACGTAGACCTGATACAGAATGTGTCAATTATAGTCCGTTCAGAAATTCATAACCACACTTGAATTAGCTTTACGTGATAACCGTTTGTTATTTTGCTTTCAACTTTTGCATGTAATCTTATAATATTGATGTCGTTATAGAAATATTTTTTGCTCTGAGAAATTTGATCTAGTTTAAAAGTTTTCTTCTTTGGGCTATATTAAATTCACCCTGTTCGAATTTGACACCATTTTAGGATATATACATTAATTTGGTGCTGTCGTTCACGTAAAATAGTTTGGCTATTGCAGAAACACTAAGTTCAGGAAAATCCCGTGCACAAAACTGAATTGTTATTGAACGACATGACGCACCACGGCCTGGGCATTAATTACCGAAGGGAAGGCGTATCTTTATTAATTTTGTGAAGACTCAGTAGACAATTTGTTGACTTTAAATACCAACATTTATATCTAAATTACAGTGGGTTTGAAATGCAAATTTATAACTATGCAAAAGGTTACTGTTTTACTATATCAGCACTTCCTTAGGGAATTCAAGATGGGACAAAGTGCCTACTGCATCAAATACAAAAGAGCAAATTAGGACATGGCTTGCGAATGAAAATGTCAAATTTGACGACACATATTTAAAACCCGAATTGTTACAACTTGTGAAGCATACGAATAAGAAAAAGGTGTACCATGTTGACAAAATCATTGAGAAATACGGCCACACTAATTGTAACCAATTGAATTCATGTTTGCAAATACACATAACGAACAACACCCACAATTAAGCACTATGTAGATACGCTTCTATAGTCCGTTCAGATTCGTTTGCCTAGACATTAATTTATTTTTTTCAAAAACTTATTGTTCATTTGCATTGATCTTTTGAAGTTAGGTTTAGAATACTAATGTCGCTATAAAAATATTTTTTTTTATCAAAGAAATGTGATCCAGTTTCAAAGATGCCTTATTTAACCTATATTAAAAAAAAGTTAATCGATATTATAAACACCGGCGGGATTATGTAGATGCTTACATCTCACAGCTGATTCTTTAACATATAGGCATGACCTTCACGGCTGAATGCGCACCGTCCTAAAATAGTTATGTTTCCACTATAAATTTTTATAAAGAAATGTTACATATGAAATTTCCCGTTTAGCACAAAATGACATTTTAGCCGAAACCGGAATTATGTGACGTCAAAATCACGGCCGTAGACTCGAGTTCGAGTCATAATTCAGAGGCAAATCTCAATATTTACAGAAAGGAGGCGGCACTATCCATATTATCTTCTGCAAGTCTATGTGAGAATGAATATAAAGGCAAAATATTTTACTGAGCATAACATTGCTATAAAGGTTTATCAATACTTCTGCAGAGAGCGTAAAAAGGGACATCTTTATTGTTCTTTATCAAACCCTGAGAAGAGAACAATGCATATTTTAGGTTTGTGTAAACGTTCATTTGATCGAATAGTTAAAGGAAGCGGATATTTATTGCCAACAAATGCAAGAAGCAAGGAAGGAAAGAAACGTTAGACAGTTTTGATAAGGACCTAGTAAAAGAGAAATCTGTCGAATGTTTGATATAAACGAAGAAGTGACACTTAGAATGTTGAAGCTTTGGCTGAAAACTAACAACGACATTGAAATATCAAAAACTTCATTATGGAAAATATTAAGAAGTGCAGGCTTCACCTTTAGAAAGTATGCTGGTGGAAAAAACATTATTTGTGAGAAGCCACATCTAGTAGCTCTTAGAAGCAAGTATTTACGTGAAGTGAAGGAAATGCGCGAAAATGATTATGATATTGTTTATTTAGATGAAACTTGGATCAACGCTCATCATACAAATGAAAAGGAATGGCAGTTAGCAGATGGAAGTATTAAAAGATCAGTACCAAGCAGTAAAGGCAACGTTTGATAGTTGCACATGCAGGTAGCAGACATAATGGGTTGTTGCAGAATGCTCATCTCGTTTTCATTTCAAAATCCATAGACAATAGAGACTACCACTCCGAAATGAATGGGCACATATTTAAAGACTGGATCGAGAAAATTATCCTTCCAATATTAGATCGACCTTCTTGTCTGATAATGGACAATGCTTCATACCATAACGTAGTTAACGTAGAAGATAGAATCCCAACATCATCAAGTACAAAAGATGCAATCAAAACGTGGCTCATAAAAGAACACATACAAGTTAACGACAGCTACTTGAAACCCGAATTGCTTAGCCTTGTAAAACAGACACAACGTGCAAAGATATTTAAAATAGACAAGTTAATTCAAGAACATGGCCATAGATGTTTGAGACTACCTCCATATCATGCACACTTAAATCCTATAGAACTAGTTTGGGCAAAAGTTAAAGGACACGTAGCATATACAAATAAAACTTTCAAATTATGCGATGTTGAGACAGTTACAAATCAGGCTCTATCAAATATAAATAAAGACTACTGGGTAAAATGTGAGGATCATGTGTTACGACAAGAAGAGGAATATTGGAAAAAGGATGGTTTGTTGTTTGTTCAGCCGAAAGCAGTAATCGACCTATTTGACTCGTCTGATTCTGAATGATCATTACTCTGATTAAGTCTACAGATAAATAGTTTGATTTGCAAAATTTCCTAGTTGATTTGTTAAACAGTTTATTGTTCAAGACCACCCAAGCAATCAAAAATATGTTATAAGCAAACCAACAACCATTACTTTGAATGGAAGCCTGCTTGAGTCAGTACAGAAGTTCAGCTATCTTGGATCCACTATTACAGCCACACTTTCCTTAGATGAGGAACTAAATGTACGTATTTGAAAGGCAGCGACAACATTTGGGAAACTCACACCAAGAGCATGGAACTATATCAAATTGACTCTACGAACAAAAGTTCTATATATAATTTAAAATTTGTATACTTGCCACCCAGTAAAATTTTATGGACACGCCTATGGGTCATCGTTGCACTAGATTACTGTAAAACATTTTGATTAGGGTCAAAATAATAGTTACATGGGCAAAGATCAAAGGAATTCGCCGCTTTAAGAAAACCGTTATAGCTAGACATCGAGTAACACATATTTTCTCGTGACATGGACATTTTAACACCGTATGCCAAAAATCATGTGAAATCATCAAGAACTTTTTGAATTATAAATCATAACATCTCGGCAAACGATTCTGAACGGACTATAGCAGCAGATAGTAGTGATAGTTTTTTTCGGCCCCAAACAACAACAAAAATAGGATTCTGGAATGTTCGAACAATGGCCGCTCCGACGAAACATGCACAGGTCGCGAGCGAGATGGACAGATACGATCTAGATATTTTAGGATTAAGCGAAATGCGCTGGCTTGGAACAGGTAGGAGATCTGTTGATAATAAAATAGTAGTTTTTTTCCGGAAGGGAAGATGGAAAACACCGTGAAGGAGTAGGCATAATGATGACAGACAAAGCTGCAAGAAGTTTATTAGAATGGGAACCAGTAAATAGCCGTCTGATACAAACACGATACAAAACAAAACATGGAAGACTTTCAATTATTCAATGTTATGCGCCTACAAACGAAGCTGGTGATGAAGTTAAGGACGATTTTTATAACCAACTGCAACAACTTATAAACAAAATACCAAAACACGATCTTTTAATTGTAATGGGAGATTTCAACGCCAAAGTGGGACAAGATAACGCAGGAGTGGAACATGTAATGGGGAGAGAAGGGTGTGATACAACAAGTCAGAATGGAGAAAGATTAATAGAATTATGTTTAATAGAAAATTTAGTTATAGGTGGGACATTATTTCCACACAAAATTATTCACAAAACAACATGGATCTCTCCTGATGATAGAACATCAAATCAAATTGACCACCTATGTATTAAACAACAATTCAGATCATCATTAATAGATGTAAGAGCATACAGAGGTGCTGATGTTAATAGTGACCACAACCTGTGCATTGGGAAAATAAGATTAAAATTTAGAGGTCAACTACACATAAAATTGATATTCATAAACTGAAAGATGAAGCCATAAAGGAAAAGTTTAACATAGAGCTAAGTAATTGTTATTCAGCACTCGGTGAAATAGACTTAGATATCAATGAAATGTGGGACTCACAGAGCAAAATACTAATGACAGCAGCAGAAGCAAGTGCCAGACTGAAGAAAATGGAAAAAACGAGCTTGGATCTCAGACACCACGTGGAAATACATCAAAGAAAGAAGAGAAGCGAAGAGAGCCATGACTAATGTAAAGACAGATCTTGGAAAGGTTCTGGCAAAAGCAACATACAAAGAATTAGACAACAAAGTGAAAAGTTCAGCAAGAAGAGATACAAGAGCTTATATAGACAATTTGGCAGAGAAAGCAGAGACAGCTGCAATTACAGGAGACAGCAGAACTCTTTATACTGTACAAAAGATGCTGACAAACACCTATACATCCAGTGGAACACCAATTCTAGACAAATCTGGATTAATGCTAACAACAAGCGCAGACATAAAAGCCCATTGGGCGGAACACTTCAAAGAAATTCTTAACCGTCCACTACCCCACAGTTTAATAGATTTTGAAGCTGAAACACCAGCAGCAGAATTAGATGTCAATTTAGATGACTTCACCTTGAGTGAAATAGAAACCACCTTAAAGCTAATGACCAATAACAAGGCTGCTGGAGAGGATAAGTTAACAGCTGAGATCCTCAAGGCAATTGATAGCCATAATCTAACACATCTCCAAAAAATGTTCAACATCATTTGGAAAACAGAGAAGACGCCTCATAAATGGAAAAAAGGAATCATTGTTAAGATCCCAAAAAAGGGCAATCTTAGAGATTGAAACAACTGGAGAGGCGTGACACTTTTGTCAGTTGCCTCAAAGTTATTCTGCAAAATCATCCTAAATAGAATAAAGGATTCAATAGTACAGTAATGCGTGAAGAACAGGCTGGGTTTAGAAAAGGCAGAAGCTGTCTTGACCACACTTTTACTCTACGACTTATATTGGAGGAACACATTGAAAAGCAAAAACCTTTTGTACTTAACTTCATTGACTTCAAAAAAGCATTTGATAGTATTCATAGAGATTCTTTGTGGAAAATTCTGAAGCAATATGGTTTACCATCATAAATCATAAATATTATCAAAGACATGTATGATGGTTACACATGTGCAGTTCGAACAGAGGAAGGACTGAGCGAATGTTTCCCAATAGAAACTGGGGTTAAACAAGGATGTATTTTATCGCCCTTGTTATTTGGAATTGTTATGGACTTCATAATGAAGAAATGCTGCACTGGTAATAAAGGCATCGAATGGATACAAGGAGACCATTTGGAGGACCTCAACTTTGCTGATGACATAGTTCTCATCAGCAGTCAGATAAAAACTTTGCAGGAAAACACAAATGAACTATCATCAATAGCCAGCAAAATTGGGCTTGAGATCAATCATGAAAAGACTAAAGTCATGAAAAGTTTAATTCCAACAGGTGACAAAATATACATGGAAAACAAACCAGTAGAAGAGATCGATCACTTCATCTATCTTGGAAGTCACATTGATCGAGAAGGGGATACGAGTAAAGAAATTAGAATCAGAATGGCTAAAGCAGTAATGTCTTTCAGAAGCCTTGAAAAGTTGTGGAAATCAAAACTCATCAGCACAAACACAAAACTTAGGCTATTCAAATCAAATGTACTATCAACCCTTATGTATGCGTGTGAAAGCTGGAAAACAACAAGAGATATAGAAACAAAGTTGAACGCATTCGAAAATAAATGTCTAAGGAAAATACTTGGTATAGCATGGAACGAATTCAAAACAAACGAGGAAATTAGAGAAATCGCCAATCAACCACTAATATCTTCAGTAATAAAGAAAAGACGATGGTCATACGTTGGACATGTGATGAGAAGAGATAATAACCAAATAGCAAAGCAAGCCCTCATATGGGAAACAACAGGTAAAAGAAAAAGAGGAAGACCCAGGGAGACACTGAGAAGAACATTGATGAGAGAGGCAAGAGCAGCAGGAATCGGCTCCCTCAATGAGATAGAACTGCTTGCACAGAACAGAGACAGATGGCGAGATTTAATAAAATATCTTTAAAAGAAAACTGCTAGAACAAAAAATTCATATAGGAGAAGGTGTATCTTGGTCTACGCCCTATGGGCCGGTGACGGCTCGAAAGGTCAATAGATACATCTGGACAATAATATAGACAAAGAGGGAGGAACAAAAAATGATACCAAATAAGGATATCAAAAGCAAGAGGAGCGTTTGTTGCACTGTGAAACATATGGAAGTCCAAAGAAATTAGGTTAATAAAAAAAATAAAAATGTTCAACTCCAATGTTAAGTCAATCTTATTATATGGCTGTGAAACATGGAGAACAACTAAAATTTCAATCATGAAGATACAGACTTTCATTAATGGATGTTTACGCAGAATAAAAGGATGGAAATGGCAGGACAAAATCACTAACATAAAATTATGGAAATGTACCAGTCAAATACCAGTGGATAAAGTGATACAGCCAAGATGATGGCGCTGGATAGGACACACACTGCGGAAGCCAACTGAGAGTATTACACAACAGGCACCGTTTGGAATCCCTGGAGAAAAAGACAAAGAGGAAGACCAAGGAATTCTTGGAGAAGACAGATGGAAGCAGACATGAAGATGATGGGGAAGACCTGGAAGGATTGTAAAAGAATGGCAAGAAACAGAACGGATTGGAAAGTGTTTGCTGAAGACCTATACTCCACAGGGAGTTGAGAGGTAGAAGAAGAATGTGGATTTGTGGAAGGAAGGGGCGCCAATAATGCAACATACATCCTGAGAACATTGATAGAAAGATCTATAGAGGTAAAGAAAGATTTACAAATGTGCTTTATAGACTACACAAAAACATTTGACAAAGTAAAACATGTGGAAATAAGCAATATGCTGGAGAAATTCAACAATGATGGCGAGGATCTGGGAATCATTTTTTCGTTAATGTACTGTCAACAAACAGCAGCCATACGAATTAATAACCTAACAGGAGAGTTCCTATATATATATATATATATATATATATATATATATATATATATATATATATATATATATATATATATATATATATATATATATATATATATATATATATATATCTATATCTCTGTCTGCGATCAAGACTAAATCAGAGTAGGATTCCAGATTCTCACATGAAGTCAGCTGTCTGTTTAAGCGAATCAACTGCCCCATATAGTTTCTCCTCCAGGGAGGTGGGCGTGGACCACATTGCTCTTCTCAGGTCTGTGTACTGGGGGCAATCCTGTAGAACATGTTATGTAGTCATATTGTCCTATGTACAGTGGCATAGTCTGGTTGTACCTATTTTGAATTTGGTGAACATGTGATTTCTCATTCTATTGTGGCCTGTGCATAGGCAAAGTATGATGACTTGATCCCTCCTTGACAGTTGGTGGTATCCGTCACTCTCGTTATGCTTTGGGTGTTCTCGTTTCCATTTTTCATGGTACTGACCCTTGAGGATGGATTTGGCTTCATCATAACTGAGCGGATGGTTCTCTTGTAGTAATCTCCCTCCCTCCTTAGCTAATTTATCTGCGCGTTCGTTCCCGTGTATGTTACAGTGTGAAGGTATCCACTGAATGACTACTCTCTGGAAGTTATTACATAGCTATGTATGTCTTGTCTAAATGACATACATGCCTTGTCATTTCTAAATGACATACATGCCTAGTCTTTTCTAAATGACATGCACGCCTTGTCTTGTCTAAAGGACATACAGGCCTTCTCTTGTCTAAATGACATACATGCCTAGTCTTTTCTAAATGACATACACGCCTTGTCTTGTCTAAAGGACATACAGGCCTTCTCTTGTCTAAATGACATACAGGCCTTCTCTTGTCTAAATGACATACACGCCTTGTCTTGTCTAAATGACATACATGCCTAGTCTTATCTAAAAGACATACATGCCTAGTCTTGTCTAAATGACATAAACATCCTGTTGCTGACACAATATCATCTTTTATCTTATCCATACTTTCCTTGCCTGGGGTGAGTTGAGACATTTTAAATTAATTACCTTCTAATTCTTTCTCTCTCTCCATCTTCCTTTTCCAAGTTTCCTTCATGAAGTCAGTAACACTCTCCCTCGTCCACTCATCCTCCACAGACAGAAACCTACAAGCATCTCTGTTGGCCTTCAACAAGCTCTGTAGGTGCACTTCCTGCTCCTGTTTCAGCTTTACATTCTGACATGATTTGTTCAACAACACAATCTTATTAGTCAAGTGTCTTTACTTGTCATAAACTATATCAATACAGTCTTATTAGTCAAGTGTCTTTACTTGTCATAAACTATATCAATACAATCTTATTAGTCAAGTGTCTTTACTTGTCATAAATTAAATCAACAACACAATCTTATTAGCCAGGTGTCTTTACTTGCCATAAACTATATCAATACAATCTTATTAGTCAAGTGTCTTTACTTGTCATAAACTATATCAATACAATCTTATTAGTCAAGTGTCTTTACTTGTCATAAATTAAATCAACAACACAATCTTATTAGCCAGGTGTCTTTACTTGTCATAAACTATATCAATACAATCTTATTAGTCAAGTGTCTTTACTTGTCATAAACTATATTAACAACACAATCTTATTAGTCAAATGTGTTTACTTGTCATAAATTAAATCAACAACACAATCTTATTAGTCAAATGTGTTTACTTGTCATAAATTAAATCAACAACACAATCTTATTAGCCAGGTGTCTTTACTTGTCATAAACTATATCAATACAATCTTATTAGTCAAGTGTCTTTACTTGTCATAAACTATATCAACAACACAATCTTATTAGCCAAGTGTCTTTACTTGTCATAAACTATATCAACAACACAATCTTATTAGTCAAGTGTCTTTACTTGTCATAAACTATATCAACAACACAATCTTATTAGCCAAGTGTCTTTACTTGTCATAAACTATATCAACAACACAATCTTTTTAGTCAAGTGTCTTTACTTGTCATAAACTATATCAACAACACAATCTTATTAGTCAAGTGTTTTTACTTTTCACAAACTATATCAACAACACAATCTTATTAGTCAAGTGTCTTTACTTGTCATAAATTAAATCAACAACACAATCTTATTAGCCAGGTGTCTTTACTTGCCATAAACTATATCAATACAATCTTATTAGTCAAGTGTCTTTACTTGTCATAAACTATATCAATACAATCTTATTAGTCAAGTGTCTTTACTTGTCATAAATTAAATCAACAACACAATCTTATTAGCCAGGTGTCTTTACTTGTCATAAACTATATCAATACAATCTTATTAGTCAAGTGTCTTTACTTGTCATAAACTATATTAACAACACAATCTTATTAGTCAAATGTGTTTACTTGTCATAAATTAAATCAACAACACAATCTTATTAGTCAAATGTGTTTACTTGTCATAAATTAAATCAACAACACAATCTTATTAGCCAGGTGTCTTTACTTGTCATAAACTATATCAATACAATCTTATTAGTCAAGTGTCTTTACTTGTCATAAACTATATCAACAACACAATCTTATTAGCCAAGTGTCTTTACTTGTCATAAACTATATCAACAACACAATCTTATTAGTCAAGTGTCTTTACTTGTCATAAACTATATCAACAACACAATCTTATTAGCCAAGTGTCTTTACTTGTCATAAACTATATCAACAACACAATCTTTTTAGTCAAGTGTCTTTACTTGTCATAAACTATATCAACAACACAATCTTATTAGTCAAGTGTTTTTACTTTTCACAAACTATATCAACAACACAATCTTATTAGTCAAGTGTCTTTACTTATCATAAACTATATCAACAACACAATCTTATTAGTCAAGTGTCTTTACTTGTCAAACACTATATCAACAACACAATCTTATTAGTCAAGTGTCTTTTCTTATCAAACACTATATCAACACAATCTTATTAGTCAGGTGTCTTTACTTGTCATACACTATATCAACAACACAATCTTATTAGTCAAGTGTCTTTACTTGTCATACACTATATCAACAACACAATCTTATTAGTCAAGTGTCTTTACTTGTCATAAACTATATCAACAACACAATCTTATTAGTCAAGTGTCTTTACTTGTCATAAACTATATCAACACAATCTTATTAGTCAAGTGTCTTTACTTGTCAAACACTATATCAACAACACAATCATATTCGTCAAGTGTCTTTACTTGTTATACACTATATCAAAGAACACAATCTGCTTAGTAAAGTGACTTATACTAGATCAATGACAGCAGCAGAGGTTAACAGAGGAGTAAAAAACTGCAAATTATTTCTCCTCTCGACACTGAAAGGCAAATGAGGAAGGAAAGAAGATATTAGATCAAACAATTGCTATTAGTAAAGTGTTTTTAGTTGCCATATGCTAAATAAAAACACATTTATATTAGTAATGTTTCTTTTGGCTGTTAAATGCAAGATTAATGAACGTACTGTTTTTAATAAAGTGTCTTTTAGACATATTCAAGAGCAAACAACAGTGTTATTCATATTGTCTTTTAGTTGTAATATACTACATTAAAGATCATATTGTTGTTAGTAAAGTGTATTTAAGTCATTCTTGTATCAAACAAAATGTTTTTATTTTATATATTATCGTTCGGTCATGCTACAACTGTTGCTGAATTCTACCAATTGCCACAGAAAACAGGCTGATGTCAACAGGCTGATGTCAATCTTCAATAACAACTGCCCGACACTGTTTTGCCACTTCTCTTATAGTTGATCAGGCAACATTGGAAACACTGGCCTTGCATCAGCTCAATGATTTGTTACTTTTTTGTTTAGTTCACTAATTATTGAGCTATCATGGCTCCCATACGCTGGCCTTGTATCAGCTCAATGATGTCACTTTGTTGTTTAGTTCACTAATTATTGAGCTATCATGGCTCCCAAACATTGGCCTTTCAGCTCAATGATGTCACTTTGTTGTTTAGTTCACTAATCATTGAGCTATCATCAAGGATGTCACTTTGTTGTTTAGTTCACTAATCATTGAGCTATCATCAAGGATGTCACTTTGTTGTTTAGTTCACTAATCATTGAGCTATCATCAAGGATATCACTTTGTTGTTTAGTTCACTAATCATTGAGCTATCATCAAGGATGTCACTTTGTTGTTTAGTTCACTAATCATTGAGCTATCATTAAAGATGTCACTTTGTTGTTTAACTCACTAATCATTGAACTATCATGGCTCCCAAACACTGGCCTTGCATCAGCTCAAGGATGTGTCACTTTGTTGCTTAACTCACTAATCATTGAACTATCATGGCTTCCAAACACTGGCTTTGCATCAGCTCAAGGATGTGTCACTTTGTTGTTTAACTCACTAATCATTGAACTATCATGGCTCCCAAACACTGGCTTTGCATCAGCTCAAGGATGTGTCACTTTGTTGTTTAACTCACTAATCATTGAACTATCATGGCTCCCAAACACTGGCTTTGCATCAGCTCAAGGATGTGTCACTTTGTTGTTTAGTCATGATAGCTTCTTCACTATCTTAAGGACTGATCTAAGTGAGTCAGGCCCATTTTGCAGACAGCAGTTACACAGCTGATACAAACAGCTGCAGCTACAACAGCCTGTCATCAACATCCCACTAAGGACTGATCTAAGTGAGTCAGGCCCATTTTGCAGACAGCAGTTACACAGCTAATACAAACAGCTGCAGCTACAACAGCCTGTCATCAACATCCCAGCAGTTGCTAGAAGAGAGTTTTCTTAAACTGACTCACACACTTGTTGTTAAGGTGACATGAAACCTACTATGGTCATAGAGTCTACTATTACTACCTATACACCATAAGAAAAGATTCTTGTAATTAATTATTATTAGAGACACAAACAAATAAAGCAGGCACTATAAAACTGTAATTTGAAATGATTTGACAAAATTACAGACTGGATCAAAGAATATGATATTCTTGCTAAAGATTAAAGCCAGTGGGAAATGTTAAAGAAAAGTAGGCAAAAGATATTATCATCATCATCATCATCAAGTACCAGGCCTACTGGTGTAGGTGATCATGTCTCTCCACAACTTCCGATCTCGACAGTTCTTTATCATTTCTGTTGTTGACCATCTGCCAAGCCATTCCTTAAGCTGTCTGGTATTTTTTCTCTTTGCTTCCCTCTATCTCTTCATCCCTCAATTTTTCCAGTTGTTACAATATATTCCATTTGTTCTCTTCTCGTTACATGGCCAAAAAATGATGATTGTTTCTTCCTAATATTGGAAATTAGCTCTCTTTTTGCTTTGACCTCTTTCAGAACATTTTCATTACTCTTCTTAGCTGTCCATGGTATTCTCAACATTCTTCTGTAAAACCAGATTTCTACAGACTCCAGTGATTTTCATGTCTGTTGTCCTATTGACCATGATTCACATCCATATGTTAAGACTGGCTCTACAGATAAATATATTATAGCACAACAGATTTACACAGCATTACCAAAATATAGACCGATATTAGTCTGGAAGAATGTACCAGTATAACCAGCTATCAGAAAGTACCAGTATAACCAGCTATCAGAAAGTACCAGTATAACCAGCTATCAGAAAGTACCAGTATAACCAGCTATCAGAAAGTACCAGTATAACCAGCTATCAGAAAGTACCAGTATAACCAGCTATCAGAAAGTACCAGTATAACCAGCTATCAGAAAGTACCAGTATAACCAGCTATCAGAAAGTGCCAGTATAACCAGCTATCAGAAAGTGCCAGTATAACCAGCTATCAGAATGTGCCAGTATAACCAGCTATCAGAATGTGCCAGTATAACCAGCTATCAGAATGTACCAGTTAACTAGCTATCAGAATGTACCAGTATAACCAGCTATCAGAATGTACCAGTATAACCAGCTATCAGAATGTACCAGTATAACTAGCTATCAGAATGTACCAGTATAACCAGCTATCAGAATGTACCAGTTAACTAGCTATCAGAATGTACCAGTATAACCAGCTATCAGAATGTACCAGTATAACCAGCTATCAGAATGTACCAGTATAACTAGCTATCAGAAAGTACCAGTATAACCAGCTATCAGAAAGTACCAGTTAACTAGCTATCAGAATGTACCAGTATAACCAGCTATCAGAATGTACCAGTATAACCAGCTATCAGAATGTACCAGTATAACTAGCTATCAGAAAGTACCAGTATAACCAGCTATCAGAAAGTACTAGTATAACCAGCTATCAGAATGTACCAGTATAACCAGCTATCAGAAAGTACTAGTATAACCAGCTATCAGAAACTACTAGTATAACCAGCTGTCAGAAAGTACCAGTATAACCAGCTATCAGAAAGCACCAGTATAACCAGCTATCAGAAAGTACCAGTATAACCAGCTATCAGAAAGTACCAGTATAACCAGCTATCAGAAAGTACTAGTATAACCAGCTATCAGAAAGTACCAGTGTAACCAGCTATTAGAAAGTACTAGTATAACCAGCTATCAGAAGGTACCAGTATAACCAGCTATCAGAAAGTACTAGTATAACCAGCTATCAGAAAGTACCAGTGAATCTAAAGAGAAGAAATGTTGGCTACTGAGTACATCCACAGAGGCAATGTTTGATTACGTAAGTTCAAGGCATAAATATGTTGGTGGGAAGGAGGAAATTTGAAAACTCTATGGTTTAAACTACATTATAACAACTGGCATACTCCATTGTTATTCTTGTTCTTCACTCTATTCTCTGAGTGCTTACTCTTTCTATGTTTCTATTCTCTGAGTACTTACTCTTTCCATGTTTCTAATCTCTGAGTACTTACTCTTTCCATGTTTCTAATCTCTGAGTACTTACTCTTTCCATGTTTCTAATCTCTGAGTACTTACTCTTTCCATGTTTCTAATCTCTGAGTACTTACTCTTTCCATGTTTCTATTCTCTGAGTGTTTACTCTATTTATGTTTCTATTCTCTGAGTACTTACTCTTTCCATGTTTCTAATCTCTGAGTACTTACTCTTTCCATGTTTCTAATCTCTGAGTACTTACTCTTCTATGTTTCTATTCTCTGAGTGTTTACTCTTTCTATGTTTCTATTCTCAGAGTACTTGCCCTTTCTATGCTTCTAATCTCTCAGTACTGACTCTTTCTATTTTTCTATTCTCTAAGTACCTACTCTTACCATGCTTCTAATCTCTGAGTGCTTACTCTTTCTATGTTTCTATTCTCTAAGCACTTACTCTTTCCACATTTCTATTCTCTGAGTACTAACACTTTCCATGTTTCTTTTCTCTGAGTACTTACTCTTTCCACATTTCTAATCTCTGAGTACTTACTCTTTCTATGTTTCTTCTATTTTTCTCTTTCCATGCCTGGATCTCATATGAAACATCTTCAAGCTTCTGCTCAATAACACTTATCCTGGAAAGAGGAAACAGCTCAGGTCAGAGCACTGGAGTGTTATCCACCATTACATACAGGATACATGCTACAAGATTCTTCTTCTACCTTTTTAGCTCCCAGTGGAGCATAGGTCTTTAACAAACACTTTCCAAGTTGTTCTGTTTTTTTGCCACTCTTTTAAGATCATTCCATGTCTTCCCCATCATCTTCATCTCTGCTTCTATCTGTCTTCTCCAAGATTCCTTAGTCTTCCTCTTTGTCTTTTCCCCTGGGGATTCCAAAAAGGGCATGTTGTGTAATACTCTTAGTTGGCTTCTGCAGTGTGTGTCCTATCCAGTGCCATCGTCTTCGCTGTATCTCTTTATCCACTGGTATTTGACTGGTACATTTCCACAATTCTAATGCTACAAGATACTGGTGAAATATTCTACATTTTGTTTTGAGGGTATATCAAGTCCAGTGACTTTCAATGACCACAGCAGGATATGGACGGCGCATCAGTTAAGCAAAAGCTCACCTTGACCTCCAATTTAGTCTCTCAGAAAACATGCTGACCAAATGAGGTGAGAATTGCTGTGTTCTTTGCAGTGGCAATGTAGACAGAGCATAGAATGCTTTATTATTGAGTCGAACTAGGAAATTAAGTTATGAAAAGGACTTTATTACAAAGACATACAGTAGTGTGCCTTATACTTCAGACTTAATTCATTCCAGGACATCATTTGAACCCTGAATTAGTCAAAGTCTGAATCAATTTTCCCAGTTTAAAAATAATGGAAAGTGAAATACTCTGTTCCTAGAGCCGAAACAACACCCATTTTTTTATAAACTTAAGCAGTAAATAAACATAATTAAAGATAAAGATAAATGAATACAAAAGGATGGAAATGGCAGGACAAAATCACTAACATAGAATTATGGAAATGTACCAGTCAAACACCAGTGGATAAAGAGATACAGCGAAGACGATGGCGCTGGATAGGACACACACTACGGAAGCCAACTGAGAGTATTACACAACAGGCCCTTTTTTGGAATCCCCAGGGGAAAAGACAAAGAGGAAAACCAAGGAATTCTTGGAGAAGACAGATAGAAGCAGAGATGAAGATGATGGGGAAGACATGGAATGATCTTAAAAGAATGGCAAAAAACAGAACGACTTGGAAAGTGTTTGTTGAAGACCTATGCTCCACTGGGAGCTAAAAAGGTAGAAGATAAAGATAAATAAATACAGTAAATAAACATAATTAAAGATAAATATAAATACAGTAAATAAACATAACTAAAGATAAAGATAAATACAGTAAATAAACATAACTAAAGATAAATATAAATAAATACAGTAAATAAGCATAATTAAAGATAAAGATAAATACAGTAAATAAACGTAACTAAAGATAAACATAAATAAATACAGTAAATAAACATAATTAAAGATAAATATAAATCAATACAGTATATAATAAACTTGTAATGAAAACAATATATAAAATATGTCAAAACATGAAGCTATAACTGAGGTGTTGTTCTGTGTCGTTGGTGGAGAGGAAGAGAAAGGCTGCTGCTTTAAAGGAGCATCCCAGTCAATAAACCCACAACAAATAACTGTACTTCTGTTCTTCATCCCAGTCAATAAACCCACAACAAATAACTGTACTTCTGTTCTTCATCCCAGTCAATAAACCCACAACAAATAACTGTACTTCTGTTCTTCATCCCAGTCAATAAACCCACAACAAATAACTGTACTCCTGTTCTTCTTCCCAGTCAATAAACCCACAACAAATAACTGTACTTCTGTTCTTCATCCCAGTCAATAAACCCACAACAAATAACTGTACTTCTGTTCTTCATCCCAGTCAATAAACCCACAACAAATAACTGTACTTCTGTTCTTCATCCCAGTCAATAAACCCACAACAAATAACTGTACTTCTGTTCTTCATCCCAGTCAATAAACCCACAACAAATAACTGTACTCCTGTTCTTCTTCCCCCCCCCCCCTTGTAATACTAAAAACACTAATATTGATCGACTTGTTGCAACAAGGGAGGCTAGAATGATATTTCACAAATGAGCTATTTCTATACTTTGATGTCCCATTTTCGGCATTCTGTACATTTCTCAGACATTTCTTAGCCATTTCTCAGACATTTCTTAGTTATTTCTCAGACATTTCTTAGCCATTTCTCAGACATTTCTTAGCCATTTCTTAGACATTTCTTAGCCATTTCTCAGACATTTCTTAGCCATTTCTCAGACATTTCTTAGCCATTTCTTAGATATTTCTATACGATGCCTGCATTGTGCACATTCAAGAGCTTTGTTTCTATTCCAAATTCTCAAATCTTTCCCTTCCTTGTCTTTCCCTGCATCCATGTTGTGTATGGCATACTCTACTTCCTCAGTGAATGTCACGGTCAGGTCACATCAATGACATGTTCACAGTTTTAAGTCCAGTTTCATCTCCACAGCTGTGGTTAGATACAGAATTTAAAATGCCAGCATCTTTTATGGAGTTGTCTAGTGTACAGCGGGGATGATCTGTCGACTGACTAGAATTTACTTTCCTGTTCTGATGACAGAGAGACAGCTTGAATGATATATCTTCGTGACAGTTAGCCCTTTGCTATCAGGTCTCTATTGCTATTTCTTCATGACAGTAAGCCTTTTGCTATCAGGCCTCTCTTGCTATCTCTATATGACAGTAATCCTTTGTTATCGGCCCTCTAATGCTATCTCTACATGACAGTAATCCTTTGCTATCAGGTCTCTATTTCTGTCTCTTCGTGAGAGTTAGCCTTTTGCTATCAGGCCTCTAGTGCTATCTCTACATGACAGTAATCCTTTGTTATCAGCCCTCTAATGCTATCTCTATTGACCTTTCGAGCCGTAACCGGCCCATAGGGCGTAGACCAAGATACACCTTCTCCTATATGAATTTTTGTTCTAGCAGTTTTCTTTTAAAGATATTTTATCAAATCTCGCCATCTGTCTCTGTTCTGTGCAAGCAGTTCTATCTCATTGAGGGAGCCGATTCCTGCTGCTCTTGCCTCTCTCATCAATGTTCTTCTCAGTGTCTCCCTGGGTCTTCCTCTTTTTCTTTTACCTGTTGTTTCCCATATGAGGGCTTGCTTTGCTATTCGATTATTATCTCTTCTCATCACATGTCCAACGTATGACCATCGTCTTTTCTTTATTACTGAAGATATTAGTGGTTGATTGGCGATTTCTCTAATTTCCTCGTTTGTTCTGAATTCATTCCATTCTATACCAAGTATTTTCCTTAGACATTTATTTTCGAATGCGTTCAACTTTGTTTCTATATCTCTTGTTGTTTTCCAGCTTTCACACGCATACGTAAGGGTTGATAGTGCATTTGATTTGAATAGCCTAAGTTTTGTGTTTGTGCTAATGAGTTTTGATTTCCACAACTTTTCAAGGCTTCTGAAAGACATTGCTGCTTTAGCCAGTCTGATTCTAATTTCTTTGCTCGTATCCCCTTCTCGATCAATGTGACTTCCAAGATAGATAAAGTGATCGATCTCTTCTACTGGTTTGTTTTCCATGTATATTTTGTCACTTGTTGGAATTAAACTTTTCATGACTTTAGTCTTTTCATGATTGACCTCAAGCCCAATTTTGCTGGCTATTGATGATAGTTCATTTGTGTTTTCCTGCATCGTTTTTATCTGACTGCTGATGAGAACTATGTCATCAGCAAAGTCCAGGTCCTCCAAATGGTCTCCTTGTATCCATTCGATGCCTTTATTACCAGTGCAGCATTTCTTCATTATGAAGTCCATAACAATTCCAAACAACAAGGGCGATAAAATACATCCTTGTTTAACCCCAGTTTCTATTGGGAAACATTCGCTCAGTCCTTCCTCTGTTCGAACTGCACATGTGTAACCATCATACATGTCTTTGATAATATTTATGATTTTTGATGGTAAACCATATTGCTTCAGAATTTTCCACAAAGAATCTCTATGAATACTATCAAATGCTTTTTTGAAGTCGATGAAGTTAAGTACAAAAGATTTAGAATGCTATCTCTACATGACAGTAATCCTTTGCTATCAGGCCTCTAGTGCTATCCCTACATGACAGTAATCCTTTGCTATCAGCCCTCTAATGCTATCTCTACATCACAGTAATCCCTTGCTATCAGGCCTCTAGTGCTATCTCTACATGACAGTAAATCCCTTGCTATCAGGCCTCTATTGCTATCTCTACATGACAGTAAATCCCTTGCTATCAGGCCTCTAATGCTATCTCTACATGACAGTAAATTCCTTGCTATCAGGCCTCTAATGCTATGTCTACATAACAGTAAATCCCTTGCTATCAGCCCTCTATTGCTATCTCTACATAACAGTAAATCCCTTGCTATCAGGCCTCTAATGCTATCTCTACATAACAGTAAATCCCTTGTTATCAGGCCTCTAATGCTATCTCTACATAACAGTAAATCCCTTGCTATCAGGCCTCTAATGCTATCTCTACATAACAGTAAATCCCTTGCTATCAGGCCTCTAATGCTATCTCTACATAACAGTAAATCCCTTGATATCAGCCCTCTATTGCTATCTCTACATAACAGTAAATCCCTTGCTATCAGGCCTCTAATGCTATCTCTACATAACAGTAAATACCTTGCTATCAGCCCTCTATTGCTATCTCTACATAACAGTAAATCCCTTGCTATCAGGCCTCTAATGCTATCTCTACATAACAGTAAATCCCTTGCTATCAGGCCTCTAATGCTATCTCTACATAACAGTAAATCCCTTGCTATCAGGCCTCCTTATTCCCAGGTTTAGTCTTCAATAGAGAGTCATAATGTGGGCAATCAAGACAAACTTAGATAAAGACGGAGCTCATTTATAGTCAGTTAGAATATGTGTACAGTTTGAGGAAAGAGCTTCACTTCATGTCATCAGACTGATAGGGAATGATGTTACAGTTTGTACATGGCAAGAAAGTGTACACATTAAGCCAGCCCACAACTATGACATTATATCTATCTATGACATTGTCAAGAAATCATAATTAGATCACATGAGATCTGCTCATAAAGCTCTTTATTTCATTAATGATCGCACCACACTGTAAACAGTAAGGCATGCTACTAGGTACTGACTGTTGTGTTCAGAAATAATCCAATTGTACAATAAATGTACTGTCCACAAAATAGAAACAGAACACTGTACAGTACATGTCAAACTGTAAATGCTATTAGAGCTATATATTTCCAAAGGAAAAACATCAACAAAATACCCAAAAACTGTGACCACTTTGATTTTATTTCTAACAGTTATTTTATTTTAATCGAAATATATTTTCAGCTGATCTAGTTAGTGAAAGCTAGACAATGAAAACTATTCTGGTAAACTCCAGCTCATAGTTTGGCAAACCTCAGCTCATAGTTTGGCAAACCCCAGCTCATAGTTTAACAAACCCTAGCTCACAGTTTGGCAAAACCCCAGCTCATAGTTTGCATACACTGACAGCATAAAGAGAAAATGTACAAGCAAAATCAACTACCTCATTTTATAAGTTGAAAAGATCTTTAACAAGTTGGCCTTTACTAGCAAGCAACTGTCATTGCTAGCATGCAACTGTCATTACTAGCATCACGCAATGGTTATTACTAGCAAGCAAACAGTCATTACTAGCATGCATCAGTCATTACTAGCATGCAACAGTCATTACTAGCATGCAACGGTCATTACTAGCATGCAACAATCATTACTAGCAGGAAACGGTCATTACTAGCATGCAACAGTCATTACTAGCAAGCAAACAGTCATTACTATCATACAACAGTCATTACTAGCATGCAACTGTCATTACTAGCATGCAACAGTCATTACTAGCAAGCAAACAGTCATTACTAGCAGGAAATGGTCATTACTAGCATGCAACAGTCATTACTAGCATGCAAACAGTCATTACTAGCATACAACAGTCATTACTTTAGTCCATTCAGAAATTCATGCCCACAGAATTTATTAATTATCTCAAAAACCATTTGATGAATTTCTGTAATTCTTTTTCATTAAATCTTATTTTTTCTCCAGTCTGATTTTTTGCCCTACAGTCATGCATTTAGGAAAGATTTTTGCTTATTTGAGGTATATAAAAATATGATTTTCTTGCTTGTCCTAAATTTTAGAATTTTACAATACCCACATTTGTTGTAATCAACTCACCATTTAAAAAGGCAAATTTCACGTGCTCTCCCCACTATATTAGAACCAGGTCGTAGGCACTGAACCATAACTTGTAAGAAGCGCACCACTCCAAAAATTTTTTTTTGTCATTTCATTTCCGGTTTCTTGTTAAATTGGTCCAGAGGCGTATTTTGACAAAATATTTACTATTAATGTATATTCCTTTATATGTGATAATTTGTAAGCTGTTATGAAGTGACTACTTGATTTTTAAAACCATGAAGAGTTTAAAGTGTAAATTTATCAGAATGCAAAAGGTAACTGTGTAATTATACAGGCACTTCTGCAAGGAATCTAAAAGGGGTCGGTTATATTACGATATTAAAAAAAAACCAGAAAATAGAACACGGGCAGCTCTAAATATAAATAGAAAGTCTTTCAATCGATGGATAGGACTTTGACTCTGCAGAGGCGACGGTCAAGCAAGGAAGAAAAATGAAAGTTGATTTTGACAAAGATGTTATTAGACGTGAAATTTTGAAAATGTTTGAATTGAATCAACTTGTTACACTGTGCAAACTTAAAGTACAGCTGTCAATTAGAATGTGATAATTGAAATATCAAAATCGACTCTTTGAAAGATCGTAAGAGGCGTTGGTTTAACTTTTCAAAAATCTGATAGTGGTAGAAATATTGTTTGTGAAAAACCACACCTGATAGCTGCCCGAAGCGAGTACCTGAGGCAGATCCGTGAGCAATGAATGGAAGGCTATGATATAATATATTTGGATGAAACATGGGTCAATGCTCATCATATATATGAAAGAATGGCAAGCAGTTGAGAGAGAAAATAAAAGAAGCATTCCCCGCAGCAAATGCATTATATTGGTACATGCTGGCAGTAGAGAGAATGGTCTTGTTAATGACACACAACCTATTTTTCAATCAAAGTCTACAGACAACAGGGACTACAACACTGAAATGAATGGATGAATTTTCAGAGACTGAATAGAGAACACTCTACTCCCCATTCTGGATACACCTTCATGTTTTGTAACGGACAATGCATCCTATCATAATGTGGTAGCATTGGAGGACAAAGTTCCTAATTCGTCAAGCACAAGAGATCAAACCATCACATGGCTTAGAAAAGAAAATGTTTCCTTTCAAAACACCCAGTTAAAACCAGAGTTGTTGCAACTTGTTAGACAAACTAAGAAGACAAAGGTATATCAAATTGATCAAATAATTACAAAGTATGGCCACACATCTCTTCGCCTCCCACCTTATCATTCGCACCTCAACCCAATAGAACTTGTGTGGGCTAAAGTCAAAGGGCAAGTTGCATCGCAGAACACGACGTTTAAAATTTGTGATGTTAAAGAATTGATGCATGATGCCCTCTCAATGATAGATGTTGAGTACTGAGAAAATGTGACGACCATGTGCTCAGAGAAAGGAACAATACTGGCAACGAGATGGATTGCAGTTTGTGCAACCGATAACAATTGTTAACCTCTTAGAGACTTCTGATTCGGAATGACGTGTGTATGACATGTGCACAATTTTGTTGATGACACTCTTACTATTGCTGACTATGTGTGTTTGATGTTCTGGTTGTTCCATATATTTTGTTGATGACACACTTACTATTTGGTGAATATGTGTGTTTGATACTGTGATCAAAGTTTACCTATCTCTATGACAAAGATATAAAATCAAATGAAAAATGTTGCCCTCTTCAATGTGATACAGATACGCCTTTGGCTTGCATTGTTAGAAAATTAACATAATTTACAGTAAAATCTAATGTTTAGGGCACGCAGTTTGATATTTTCCTAAAATTATATAACATAAAATGATTTGTATTACCTTTGTACTTAAATGTTATAAAATCTCAAGGTCGGTGAAAAAATAAGATTTCATGAAAAAGAATTACAGAAATTCATCAAATAGTTTCTGAGATAATTGATCAATTCTGTGGGCATGAATTTCAGAATGAACTATAGCAAACAACAGTCATTACTAGCTTGCAACAGTCATTAATAGCAAACCAAAAAAAACTAACAAGAAGTTATTAACTCATTTGTCAAGTCATTTGCTATTTCCATCGAAACAAAAGAAATTACAAAAGTAATGTTGTTTCTACTTACTGATAGGCTAAAATTGCTTCCTGTGGTGTCATCTGAGGTTCCTTGGTTCCTTTCTTTTTACCCCTTTTACCTTTCTTTCCTTTCTTACCCTTTTTTCCAGCCATTGTATTTTGTTAGAGTCTTTTTCTGTAAATACAATTTGTATAACTTGGACTGAAGTCAAACAGATGACTTAAATTACATTCACAAGTTGTAACTAAACTAGGACTACCATTCTTTGCCTGTCCTTGTGCTGTCAATAAAAACAAGTGAACGAGTTCGATGTTGACGTCAGTCAAAATAAAATACATTATAGTTATTTTTGTAGTTTTATTTTTTGGTGTTCGCCAGCTTTCACATCTGGTGAATTAGGAACAGAATTTTGTGTGTTAATCCATCTTTCCCTGGCAGCCGTGTGCACAGGGGTCCCTTGCCGTACAGGCAGATAACTCTGTCTTCGGAGGAACTTATAATTTTTTCTGTGGATGAGTATTTGACGTTTCAAGCTGGACCTCGGTGCAGAGACCAGGAGTGATTACCACAAAGAGAAATCAGAAACAAAAATCCCAACTGCTGCAGCCAGGATTTGAACTCCCAACCTGCCTGTCCTGAGACCGGCGTCTTGCCTCAGGTACCGCTGTGGTTCTGTTGTGACGTCAGCTAAGGGAAGATCACTTGTCTCGTTTTAATAATTTATGAGCTTAAACTCACCAGGCAATGCCCATTTCTTTCAATATTCAATGCTACCTCTAACTCACCAACTGCTATATTTTACATTTTTAACAAATTTATTTTGAAATGTTGACCCAAGTACTTATTTAATTATTGCTCTGTAATTATCTAGTGTATTGTTTACTTGATCCTCAAATCGTAAACACTGAAACCGAGAGCAGCAGTGCAGGTAATTGAGTTAAGTTAAGTGTTACTACTGTTAGTGTACTACAGACAGTAGCAGTCAGTAGAGTTAGAGTGAGAGCAGAGAAGATTTTATAAGAAAGGAATTCAAAAAGAAATAATTGCTCCATAAGTACAACAAATGTGTATGCCACATCACATTAACGATAATCTTGTGCTATCACTTCCCAACTGTTGACGTACGTTTATAGCTGCTAAACTCAGTTGTGTAAACAAGAAATGGAGGACCCAACCACTTTAATCATCAAGCGACGGCCATCTTTGTTTCTCTCAGCAACCACAAGTAAAGCTAGACCCGACGTTATTTTATCCAAACATCACATTTAACCTCTAAATAAAGCATTCACTCACATTAATATAATAAACAGTAAATAATATCTGTTATTTTTTTGTCTCATTACAAATTTAAGTCATCAGTGACTTGTTCGAAAATAAAAATATTGAGCGACCGGTGTAACGGCAACAAATTTTCTCCAGTGCAGCATGTCCCTGTGCTTCACGTAACAAGGAGGCAACACAAATCAGAACGATGTTTCGGCGCAGAGGCCTTCAACAGCAGCAAACATACAACATACGTACAAATATGTATTTTAAATAAATAATGTAAAAAATCGTACTAAAAGAAGAAAGGAAAGGAAAATAAGAAGAAAGTCTTTCCTGTAAGATTCTGATGTGGAAAGAAAGAAAATGCGCACGGGGTGTGTACGTGCACAAAAGCGAAAATATGCGCACACAGCTCGCAGTAACATACGTTTGAAAATATAGGTCCGTGTACCTACAAAAAGCGCAAGAAACAGACTATAGAGGAGGAAAGATAGAGGTGTCGTAGAGTGGGGTAATAGATATAGGGGACAGACGAAGTGATGCAGTGTGGACTAGTAGAGGAGAGCTGTGAATAGCATATCATGTGTATATAATAATGTGCTCAAACATGAGCTGCAGAGAATATGCAATAGGGAAGGGGCAGCCACATGGGAACTATGTATAAGAGTTATTTGATTATTTGGTTATGGAAGGCTCCGGTATCACTGCAAACGAATTAAAATTCAAAATTGCTCAACCGCCCGTGCCAGCAGAATCATCCGAATTAATATCTCATCTCCCAAACAAAGGAAGGTAACTGTAGTCCCCATCATAGCAGTCTCAGCACACGCCAAAAGACATAAGGCGAAACAGCTGTGTGTTTAATTCGTTTTGTATAAGAGTGTGATACATTACTGCCTCGTGGAGTCAGCGAACCCAATTGGACTATAAGGCGGACGTCCAAGGTAAATAGACTGCGGTCGCTGCAGTGGCACAGGACAATACCAGTGATACAGATATAATATTTGCCTTTGTTGTCCGAGGAATTAAAGTCGGATGCAACTGGAGTGTCAGTATTATGTTGTACATCTCGAAGGTGTTCACAAAACCGTCCGCTAAACGTCGACCAGACTCGCCAATTTAAGTCACGTGACATCGTTTACATATCTATCTATCTATCTATCTATTGACCTTTCGAGCCGTAACCGGCCCATAGGGCGTAGACCAAGATACACCTTCTCCTATATGAATTTTTGTTCTAGCAGTTTTCTTTTAAAGATATTTTATCAAATCTCGCCATCTGTCTCTGTTCTGTGCAAGCAGTTCTATCTCATTGAGGGAGCCGATTCCTGCTGCTCTTGCCTCTCTCATCAATGTTCTTCTCAGTGTCTCCCTGGGTCTTCCTCTTTTTCTTTTACCTGTTGTTTCCCATATGAGGGCTTGCTTTGCTATTCGATTATTATCTCTTCTCATCACATGTCCAACGTATGACCATCGTCTTTTCTTTATTACTGAAGATATTAGTGGTTGATTGGCGATTTCTCTAATTTCCTCGTTTGTTTTGAATTCGTTCCATTCTATACCAAGTATTTTCCTTAGACATTTATTTTCGAATGCGTTCAACTTTGTTTCTATATCTCTTGTTGTTTTCCAGCTTTCACACGCATACGTAAGGGTTGATAGTACATTTGATTTGAATAGCCTAAGTTTTGTGTTTGTGCTAATGAGTTTTGATTTCCACAACTTTTCAAGGCTTCTGAAAGACATTGCTGCTTTAGCCAGTCTGATTCTAATTTCTTTGCTCGTATCCCCTTCTCGATCAATGTGACTTCCAAGATAGATAAAGTGATCGATCTCTTCTACTGGTTTGTTTTCCATGTATATTTTGTCACTTGTTGGAATTAAACTTTTCATGACTTTAGTCTTTTCATGATTGACCTCAAGCCCAATTTTGCTGGCTATTGATGATAGTTCATTTGTGTTTTCCTGCATCGTTTTTATCTGACTGCTGATGAGAACTATGTCATCAGCAAAGTCGAGGTCCTCCAAATGGTCTCCTTGTATCCATTCGATGCCTTTATTACCAGTGCAGCATTTCTTCATTATGAAGTCCATAACAATTCCAAATAACAAGGGCGATAAAATACATCCTTGTTTAACCCCAGTTTCTATTGGGAAACATTCGCTCAGTCCTTCCTCTGTTCGAACTGCACATGTGTAACCATCATACATGTCTTTGATAATATTTATGATTTTTGATGGTAAGCCATATTGCTTCAGAATTTTCCACAAAGAATCTCTATGAATACTATCAAATGCTTTTTTGAAGTCGATGAAGTTAAGTACAAAAGGTTTTTGCTTTTCAATGTGTTCCTCCAATATAAGTCGTAGAGTGAAAATGTGGTCAAGACAGCTTCTCCCTTTTCTAAACCCAGCCTGTTCTTCACGCATCACTGTATCTATTGAATCCTTTATTCTATTTAGGATGATTTTACAGAATAACTTTGAGGCAACTGACAAAAGTGTCACGCCTCTCCAGTTGTTACAATCTCTAAGATTGCCCTTTTTTGGATCTTAACAATGATTCCTTTTTTCCATTTATGAGGCGTCTTCTCTGTTTTCCAAATGATGTTGAACATTTTTTGGAGATGTATTAAATTATGGCTATCAATTGCCTTGAGGATCTCAGCTGTTAACTTATCCTCTCCAGCAGCCTTGTTATTGGTCATTAGCTTTAAGGTGGTTTCTATTTCACTCAAGGTGAAGTCATCTAAATTTACATCTAATTCTGTTGCTGGTGTTTCAAACATATGGTTGCATAAATTATGTTGCGGGACACACATGTGAAACCATCCCTGATCTTGATTCTACCGTTATTAATCGGTGCGGAGCATATAAGCACAAGATCTACTTGTGTGCTACAACGTGTGTTGTATGTTTTTTTTTTTTCCTGCTGTATGCCTTTGCACCGAAAGGTCATTCTGATTTGTTTTGTCCACTTGTTACGTGAAGCTTTAACAATACTGCTTTTTCTTTGTTTTATGAAACAAATATATATATATATATATATATATATATATATATATATATATAATTTTTTTTTTCATTTCTCCTCACTATTAGTTCCACTGCAGCTTCGCATTTTGATGCATTTCTTTGCCTTGATCCTATTGTATAAGGAACACTGGCTACAGAAACGTATATCCACGCCAAACTGGCCCCAAGAACTTTCAAACACATCAACTTACATGCACAAAACTGGACCACTTTTGTAGACATTGTGAGAACGTGTGCTGTGCTTTATCCAGCGAACCACGCCGATTGTTAATATTGATCACACTGTGTCAAGTGTTTTGATAATTAAGATTTATAAATCGTAATGATTCGTAATTAAGAGATCTCCGAACATTTCTAGATAGGTGGCCGAGCACATATGGGTGTAAACTCGCGTGCTAAGACGCCGGTTCTAGTCTCGTACTTTACCTTTACCTTTATTAATAAAAATAGTTAAAATATAATAATAATAAAAACATAATAGAACTAATATTAATAATAAAAATAGTAGTAATAATAATAGTAGTAATATCTATCTATCTATTGACCTTTCGAGCCGTAACCGGCCCATAGGGCGTAGACCAAGATACACCTTCTCCTATATGAATTTTTGTTCTAGCAGTTTTCTTTTAAAGATATTTTATCAAATCTCGCCATCTGTCTCTGTTCTGTGCAAGCAGTTCTATCTCATTGAGGGAGCCGATTCCTGCTGCTCTTGCCTCTCTCATCAATGTTCTTCTCAGTGTCTCCCTGGGTCTTCCTCTTTTTCTTTTACCTGTTGTTTCCCATATGAGGGCTTGCTTTGCTATTCGATTATTATCTCTTCTCATCACATGTCCAACGTATGACCATCGTCTTTTCTTTATTACTGAAGATATTAGTGGTTGATTGGCGATTTCTCTAATTTCCTCGTTTGTTTTGAATTCGTTCCATTCTATACCAAGTATTTTCCTTAGACATTTATTTTCGAATGCGTTCAACTTTGTTTCTATATCTCTTGTTGTTTTCCAGCTTTCACACGCATACGTAAGGGTTGATAGTACATTTGATTTGAATAGCCTAAGTTTTGTGTTTGTGCTAATGAGTTTTGATTTCCACAACTTTTCAAGGCTTCTGAAAGACATTGCTGCTTTAGCCAGTCTGATTCTAATTTCTTTGCTCGTATCCCCTTCTCGATCAATGTGACTTCCAAGATAGATGAAGTGATCGATCTCTTCTACTGGTTTGTTTTCCATGTATATTTTGTCACTTGTTGGAATTAAACTTTTCATGACTTTTGTCTTTTCATGATTGACCTCAAGCCCAATTTTGCTGGCTATTGATGATAGTTCATTTGTGTTTTCCTGCATCGTTTTTATCTGATTGCTGATGAGAACTATGTCATCAGCAAAGTCCAGGTCCTCCAAATGGTCTCCTTGTATCCATTCGATGCCTTTATTACCAGTGCAGCATTTCTTCATTATGAAGTCCATAACAATTCCAAATAACAAGGGCGATAAAATACATCCTTGTTTAACCCCAGTTTCTATTGGGAAACATTCGCTCAGTCCTTCCTCTGTTCGAACTGCACATGTGTAACCATCATACATGTCTTTGATAATATTTATGATTTTTGATGGTAAGCCATATTGCTTCAGAATTTTCCACAAAGAATCTCTATGAATACTATCAAATGCTTTTTTGAAGTCGATGAAGTTAAGTACAAAAGGTTTTTGCTTTTCAATGTGTTCCTCCAATATAAGTCGTAGAGTGAAAATGTGGTCAAGACAGCTTCTCCCTTTTCTAAACCCAGCCTGTTCTTCACGCATTACTGTATCTATTGAATCCTTTATTCTATTTAGGATGATTTTACAGAATAATTTTGAGGCAACTGACAAAAGTGTCACGCCTCTCCAATTGTTACAACCTCTAAGATTGCCCTTTTTTGGGATCTTAACAATGATTCCTTTTTTCCATTTATGAGGCGTCTTCTCTGTTTTCCAAATGATGTTGAACATTTTTTGGAGATGTATTAAATTATGGCTATCAATTGCCTTGAGGATCTCAGCTGTTAACTTATCCTCTCCAGCAGCCTTGTTATATAGTAGTAATAATAATAGTAATAATAATAGCAAGAAAAATAGTAATAATAATAGTAATAATAATAGTAATAATAATAGTAATACTAATAGTAATAATAATAGTAATAATAATAGTAATAATAGTAATACTAATAGTAATAATAATAGTAATACTAATAGTAATAATAATAGTAATAATAATAGTAATAATAATAGTAATACTAATAGCAATAATAATAGTAATAATAATAGTAATAATAATAGTAATAATAATAGTAATAATAATAGTAATAATAATAGTAATAATAATAGTAATAATAATAGTAATACTAATAGCAATAATAATAGTAATACTAATAGTAATAATAATAGTAATAATAATAGTAATAATAATAGTAATAATAATAGTAATACTAATAGTAATACTAATAGTAATAATAATAGTAATAATAATAGTAATACTAATAGTAATAATAATAGTAATAATAATAGTAATAATAATAGTAATACTAATAGCAATAATAATAGTAATAATAATAGTAATAATAAAAGTAATAATAATAGTAATACTAATAGTAATAATAATAGTAATAATAATAGTAATAATAATAGTAATACTAATAGTAATAATAATAGTAATAATAATAGTAATAATAATAGTAATACTAATAGCAATAATAATAGTAATAATAATAGTAATAATAATAGTAATAATAATAGTAAGGAAACTAAATGTTTTAATTATATATATAAATAAATAATAATAATAGACGCAGATAGAGATCAAAATAAGGCCAGCAACATAAACATTAAACGTCATGGAGAACATATGGCACAATACCAGCATGGCTGTAACATTAACATGACTGAGGGCATGTATCTTCCCAATAGCAACATACGGTTGTGAATCACGGACAATCTCGCGAACAGCTTGGAAAAAAATCTATTCATTCGAAACAAAATGTTACAGAAACATCCATGGCTACGCTGGATAATGTTACAGAAACATCCATGGCTACACTGGGTAATGTTACAGAAATATCCATGGCTACGCTGGATAATGTTACAGAACCATCCATGGCTACACTGGATAATATTACAGAAATAGCCATGGCTGCATTGGATAATGTTACAGAAACATCCATGGCTACAATGGATAATGAACACGAGCAATGAAGACATGTTAAAAGATTGAAACATTTAAAAGAACTGGCTTATAAACACCATTCTACAGAGGAAATTAAAATACTATAGTCACGTCAAAAGAACAGCGAGATGGAAAGAACAATAACAGGAATCGAGGCTCCTGGGCGACGCATCAGGGAGAGACCAAGAAGAAGGTGGTTTCAAGTCATCAAGGAGACTTGAACATGACAACAGAAGAAGCGGAAGATCTGGCTAGAGACAGAGATTATTTCAGATGGACTGAAGTGAATTCAACGTTCTGTGTGAGATCTGGCTAGAGACAGAGATTATTTCAGACGGGCTGTAGTGAATGCAACGTTCTGTGGGAGATCTGGCTGGAGACAGGGATACTTTCAGACGGGCTGAGGTGAATTCAACGTTCTGTGGGAGATCTGGCTGGAGACAGGGATACTTTCAGACGGGCTGAGGTGAATTCAACGTTCTGTGGGAGATCTGGCTGGAGACAGGGATACTTTCAGACGGGCTGAGGTGAATTCAACGTTCTGTGGGAGATCTGGCTGGAGACAGGGATACTTTCAGACGGGCTGTGGTGAATGCAACGTTCTGCAAAGGACATGCGAGCTGATAATGAGAGCGGTCAAGAAATTGTTGGTTGGAAAAGAAGAAGAAAATACACTATTAATTACTTTCAGTTTGCTATCGTCACTAAAAATTACTTTCAACTCTACGACGCCAATATTAATTACCTTCAGATTGTCGACTCCACTGTTAAGTACCTTCATATTGTCGACTGCACTATTAATTACCTTCATATTGTCGACTGCACTATTAAGTACCTTCATATTGTCGATTATGAAAATATGCTTACGCAGGATAAAAGGATGGGAATGGCAGGACAAAATCACTAAAATAGAATTATGGAAATGTACCAGTCAAATACCAGTGGATAAAGAGATACAGCAAAGACGATGGCGCTGGATAGGACGCACACTACGGAAGCCAACTGAGAGTATTACACAACAGGCCCTTTTTTGGAATCCCCAAGGGAAAAGACAAAGAGGAAGACCAAGGAATTCTTGGAGAAGACAGATAGAAGCAGAGATGATGATGGGGAAGACATGGAATGATCTTAAAAGAATGGCAAAAAACAGAACCACTTGGAAAGTTTGTTGAAGACCTATGCTCCACTGGGAGCTAAAAATGTCGAAGAAGAAGATATTGTCGATTCCACCCGGATTTCACAATTAATTGCTTACAAATCGAAGATTCAATTATTATTGTTACCTTCACCTCTCTGACTCCACTATAAATTAAATTCAATTTATTACTCACTGACTCTGTTGCTGATTACTTTCAACGCATTGACTCAGTTACCGCCTTCACTTCAAAATCTGTCCATATACTGCCCTTAACTCTTGAACTTCACCACCATTCAACTCACTGACTCCACTATTAATTACCTTAATCTCACTGACTCGACCAGTAATTACCTTAAACTCACCGACTCCACTGTTAATTACCTTCAACTCATTGATCCCAATATTATTTACCTTCAAACTCATTAACTCCACTATTAATTACCTTCAACTCATTGACTCCACTATTAATTACCTTCAATTCATTGGCTCCATTATTATTTACCTTCAACTCATTGACTCCACTATTAATTACCTTCAATTCATTGACTCCACTATTATTTACCTTCAACTCATTGACTCCACTATTAATTGCCTTCAACTCATTGACTCCACTATTATGTGCCTTCAACTCATTGACTCCACTGTTAATTACCTTCAACTCATTGACTCCACTATTAATTACCTTCAACTCATTGACTCACTATTAATCACCTTCAACTCATTGACTCCACTATTATATGCCTTCAACTCATTGACTCCACTGTTAATTACCTTCATTTCACTGACTCGACTATTTATTATCTTCATATCACTGACTCGATCATTAATTACCTTCAACTCTATGACTCCAAAGCCATGCCCCTTTGCTAGACCTCTCTCTCTGACAGTTACAAATCTATGTCCTAACGACACGCCCACTCTACGACAGCTCAAATCGATCTTATCAACGCAAACTTGAGGACAGTTAGAAGACAGCTTTACCCAAACACCAATGAAGTGTTCCTTCCTTTCACTTTGACAACAGCGGCCACGCCTCCATGATGTGTCCTTGACTTTCTGCCGGCTGAACAACCTGGAACTGCCAAATATCGATTACTGATAACGGATCGATTAAACGTGAACGAACGCACGGAGGTCAATCACATTGGTTAGTGCATTGATCACCTCAAGTACCGGAAGTTTCCAGGCTGTTTGGAGTTCAAGGTCACTAAATGGGTGCACAGGCGCGACAAGCAAGTGGGGACACTGTCTATGTTTGGCTAAATGAATGTAACATTGACACTGGCTGTAGGACACAGACCTCCCAGTAAGTGGGGACACTGTCTATGTTTGGCTAAATGAATGTAGCATTGACACTGGCTGTAGGACACAGACCTCCCAATAAGTGAGGGCAACACTTTAATCATGTTTACTTGTTGTACCCTCCAATGTTTTGGGCTGGCTCGTATGGACACTTGAGTATGGAAGGCAATGACAGTTGAAGCGACAGCGATCTTGTGTAGTGCTGACAATCCTGCTCGATCTAAAAGATGATGTAACTTGTTCTTTAGTATCGGTTTGAGTAAGGGAACTATAGTGTGATTGGGGGAGGGGGTGGATATGTTCATTGTAATAAGGAAGACATTGAACATTAGTAACCATTTGTAACAGTAACCAGTTGTAACAGTAACCAGTTGTAACAGCAAGCAGTTGTAACAGTAACCAGTTGTAACAGTAACCAGTTGTAACAGCAAGCAGTTGTAACAGTAACCAGTTGTAACAGCAAGCAGTTGTAACAGTAACCAGTTGTAACAGTAACCAGTTGTAACAGTAACCAGTTGTTTCAGTAACCAGTTGTAACAGTAACCAGTTGTAACAGCAAGCAGTTGTAACAGTAGCCAGTTGTTTCAGTAGCCAGTTGTAACAGTAACCAGTTGTTTCAGTAACCAGTTGTAACAGTAACCAGTTGTAACAGCAAGCAGTTGTAACAGTAGCCAGTTGTTTCAGTAGCCAGTTGTAACAGTAACCAGTTGTAACAGTAACTAGTTATAACAGTAACCAATTGTTTCAGCAACCAGTTGTAACAGTAACCAGTTGTAACAGCAAGCAGTTGTTTCAGTAACCAGTTATAACAGTAACCAGTTGTTTCAGTAACTAGTTATAACAGTAACCAGTTATAACAGCAAGCAGTTGTTTCAGTAACTAGTTGCAGTAGTCAGTTACGTATTGTGAGGACTTAATGATACAATAACACCATAAGAACGACTTAGTGATACAATTGTACCATCAAAACGACTTAGTGATACAATAACACCATCAGAACGACTTAGTGATACAATTGTACCATCAAAACGACTTAGTGATACAATAACACCATCAGAACGATTTAGTTTTTACAATAACACCATCAGAACGACTTAGTTATACAATAACACCATCAGAACGATTTAGTGATACAACAACACCATCAGAACGATTTAGTGATACAATAACACCATCAGAACGATTTAGTTATACAATAACACCATCAGAATGATTTAGTTATACAATAACACCATCAGAATGATTTAGTTATACAATAACACCATCAGAATGATTTAGTTATACAATAACACCATCAGAATGATTTAGTTATACAATAACACCATCAGAACGATTTAGTTATACAATAACACCATCAGAACGATTTAGTTATACAATAACACCATCAGAACGATTTAGTTATACAATAACACCATCAGAACGATTTAGTGATACAATAACACTATCAGAACGATTTAGTTATACAATAACACCATCAGAACGATTTAGTGATACAATGACACCATCAGAACGATTTAGTTATACAATAACACCATCAGAACGATTTAGTTATACAATAACACCATCAGAACGATTTAGTTATACAATAACACCATCAGAACGATTTAGTTATACAATAACACCACCAGAAGCGCATCAACAGTTCCGTGCTACCTCTGCAACTGGACTTCATGTCTCTTTACTCTGTGTCACGATAACTTCGACTTGTTTAATCTGTTATGTTAGCAAAAGCTCTCTCATTAAGTCGGTCAGTTCTTCATTTCATTGTTACCATTTATTCTTCTAACAGACAGTATTCAATTACGGGTTGGCAATTATAAATATAAAAGTCAGTTTTCGAGTATGAGTGTGGACAAAGTGAACATGGTTGACAGAACAATGTGGACTAAGTTGTTGAATGCGGTCATGTGATCGGAATGTTCTGAGACAATTCATATGTTCTGGTGTTTGTGGTCTGTGAATGCTCGGCTTCCTTCTGGGACACAAAACAAACGTTGGCCGCTCTAGCCAGCAAGTGAAATCTTTATTTTAGCCACCGACGGCTATAAATGCTCGGCTCCATGCTTGTTCTCCACACCGACTTCATAAGTTCTCCAAGTGAGAACGCTGGGAGGCCGATCTTTGAGACATTGAAAGGAAGAATGAGATCAATAGAACAACTTGGCCTGAAAGTAGACATTGCTGTTTGTTTTAGAAATATGAACAATCAACAAGAACGCTGGAAATAAATGAACTTGAGATGCAACTTATAGCACACAAACACTCGGTGAAGATAAGCATAACAAATAAATAATTGATATTTTAATGCTAGGAAAGGGAAGATAAGGGCAAACAAAGAAGTTAAGACATTCATAGTTGACCGTGGGATAACACCAGTTGTGGTTAACGAGTGTTGTAACAGTTGACACCGACACGCACGCACACACACAAACATTCAGACCGGAAACGAAACATGGCATCAATGAAGACTGAAACAAGACATACATAAGACAGAGACATGTCAGCTATTTCATTAATTAGTGTTTTGTTTTGTGTGTTTATTTGTTTGTGCAACAGCCTCATCTTAAAGAAAAGTAACAAGAAATAGAAATCAAATATGTAGGAAGTCTAGAGACAAACGATGAGTGACATACAGCAGGAGGAGACTCAAGATGCATCAAAGTTTGTCAAACCATTGGACAGCTATCACCACTATTTTCCAACAAGGAAATAACTGTTGAGGCAAAACGGGCACTCTACAATACAATCTTCAACCCAACGTTGTGCTACCAATGCCAGTCATGAATGCTAGACTCAATGATAACTAGTAAAATAACCATGCAGGACAGGAAACAGTCTGAGAGATGAGATCAGAAATGAAGAATTGAGAAAAAAGCTAGGAATGATTTCCGGCATAAAATACATAAAGAAATAATATCTAAAATGGTTTGGTCACGTGATAAGGCAGAAAGATCAAAACAAAACACGAGCTTTAAAAACCTTCAGAAACTTACAGAACTTCAGACTCTAGGGCCGACCACAAAGAGATGGATTGATGGAATATTAGAAACACTAGGAAACATAACAGCAGAAGAGGTCAACATAATAGCAAAAGATGGATTGATGGAATATTAGAAACACTAGGAAACATAACAGCAGAAGAGGTCAACAGAATAGCAAAAGATGGATTGATGGAATATTAGAAACACTAGGAAACATAACAGCAGGAGAGGTCAACAGAATAGCAAAAGATGGATTGATGGAATATTAGAAACACTAGGAAACATAACAGAAGGAGAGGTCAACAGAAGAGTAAAAGATGGATTGATGGAATATTAGAAACACTAGGAAACATAACAGAAGGAGAGGTCAACAGAAGAGTAAAAGATGGATTGATGGAATATTAGAAACACTAGGAAACATAACAGTAGGAGAGGTCAACAGAAGAGCAAAAGATGGATTGATGGAATATTAGAAACACTAGGAAACATAACAGCAGGAGAGGTCAACAGAATAGCAAAAGATGGATTGATGGAATATTAGAAACACTAGGAAACATAACAGCAGGAGAGGTCAACAGAATAGCAAAAGATGGATTAATGGAATATTAGAAACACTAGGAAACATAACAGCAGAAGAGGTCAACAGAAGAGCAAAAGATGGATTGATGGAATATTAGAAACACTAGGAAACATAACAGCAGAAGAGGTCAACAGAATAGCAAAAGATAGATTGATGGAATATTAGAAACACTAGGAAACATAACAGCAGGAGAGGTCAACAGAATAGCAAAAGATGGATTAATGGAATATTAGAAACACTAGGAAACATAACAGCAGAAGAGGTCAACAGAAGAGCAAAAGATGGATTGATGGAATATTAGAAACACTAGGAAACATAACAGCAGAAGAGGTCAACAGAATAGCAAAAGATAGATTGATGGAATATTAGAAACACTAGGAAACAGAAGAGGTCAACAGAATAGCAAAAGATGGATTGATGGAATATTAGAAACACTAGGAAACATAACAGCAGAAGAGGTCAACAGAATAGCAAAAGATGGATTGATGGAATATTAGAAACATTAGGAAACATAACAGAGGGAGAGGCCAACAGAATAGCAAAAGATGGATTGATGGAATATTAGAAACACTAGGAAACATAACAGCAGAAGAGGTCAACAGAATAGCAAAAGATGGATTGATGGAATATTAGAAACACTAGGAAACAGAAGAGGTCAACAGAATAGCAAAAGATGGATTGATGGAATATTAGAAACACTAGGAAACATAACAGCAGAAGAGGTCAACAGAATAGCAAAAGATGGATTGATGGAATATTAGAAACACTAGGAAACAGAAGAGGTCAACAGAATAGCAAAAGATGGATTGATGGAATATTAGAAACACTAGGAAACATAACAGCAGAAGAGGTCAACAGAATAGCAAAAGATGGATTGATGGAATATTAGAAACACTAGGAAACATAACAGAGGGAGAGGCCAACAGAATAGCAAAAGATGGATTGATGGAATATTAGAAACACTAGGAAACATAACAGCAGAAGAGGTCAACAGAATAGCAAAAGATGGATTGATGGAATATTAGAAACACTAGGAAACATAACAGAGGGAGGGGCCAACAGAATAGCAAAAGATGGATTGATGGAATATTAGAAACACTAGGAAACATAACAGCAGAAGAGGTCAACAGAATAGCAAAAGATGGATTGATGGAATATTAGAAACACTAGGAAACATAACAGCAGAGAGGCCAACAGAAGAGCAAAAGATGGATTGATAGAATATTAGAAACACTAGGAAACATAACAGAAGGAGAGGTCAACAGAATAGCAAAAGATGGATTGATAGAATATTAGAAACACTAGGAAACATAACAGAAGGAGAGGCCAACAGAATAGCAAAAGATGGATTGATAGAATATTAGAAACACTAGCAAACATAACAGCAGAAGAGGTCAACAGAATAGCAAAAGATGGATTGATAGAATATTAGAAACACTAGGAAACATAACATAAGGAGAGGCCAACAGAAGAGCAAAAGATGGATTGATGGAATATTAGAGAAACACTAGGAAACATAACAGAAGGAGAGGCCAACAGAAGAACAAAAGATGGATTGATGGAATATTAGAAACACTAGGAAACATAACAGCAGGAGAGGCCAACAGAAGAGCAAAAGATTGATTGATGGAATATTAGAAACACTAGGAAACATAACCAACACAAGACCGCAAACTGTATCTCCCCTGGACGCTCAAAGACAAGCGAGAAAGGATAGAGAGAAAACAATAAGAAAAGAATCGATGACTGTGAATAGTTACATAATGTGTGTTAAATTGTTACAAATATTGAAACTTGCCATTTGTTGTTATTTTGTTCACAATATTCTAAACTTGCGGTGTGAACGTTAGTAGTATACCAGGAAGGATTTGGATATTATTGTGGCGCTAATTTAACAAAGATATATAGGGCGGCGCGCGGCGCGCATAAAGCGTGTGGCGCAGGGGGAGTTAACCGTGACATTTCGTGTCGGTGACCCTGGAAGTGACCTGTTTATGTTTGGTGTGTCCTGACTTTGGAGTTCTTGATGTACTTAATCGATAGTGATAGGTTAGTAGATTATACAACATCTAGGAAAAACGAGCAATATAAAACAGAAGACAATATATATATTTTATTCTTTTATTAGCTGAATAGGTGTATACAATGTATACATTGATATTATATATCATTACAAACATAGTCAGTACATTGAGTAAATATATAGCACAAGTATAACAATTATTTATAGCTATGTAGTTGGGTGTCAGCTTAACGTTGTACCATAAATGAAGCATAAGGGTGAAACAGTTAGAGATTACTGGTTAGTCTAAGCTGGTAGTGTAAATATGTTCCTCGGTGTTAGTGGTTCGCTATCTCTCTCTCTCTCTCTCTCTCTCTCTCTCTCTCTACTATTCCTGCCTAGATTTCCCTCCATTGAAACACTTACTCATTCTCTCCATTTATCCCTATCATCGCGCCTTCCTTCTCTCTCTCTCTCTCTCTCTCTCTCTTTCTCCCCTATCCTCTCTTAGACTTCTAACCTATCAATCCACCCTCCTCCTCTCCCTTTAGCTCCCCCGCCCGCCCTCATATTTTTAGCGTCCATCCTATTGTAACACTTGATTATTCTCACCATTAATACATAGCATCTCACCTTCTTTCTCATAGGCTTCTCTCGCTCGCTCTCTCTCTCTCTCTCTCTCTCTCTCTCGCGCTCTTCTAACCCCGACTAGACTTCTCTCCTACCATTCCACCTTTCTTCCTCTCTCTCTCTCTCTTTACCTCGCCTAGCGTTCCACCTTCATTCGTATTTTTACCTTACCACCAGTGTAACACATTAATAACATTGAATATCAATTACAAAAAGACTTGAAATATTTACTTTTTAAAGAACCAATAAGATAAACATATGAAAAACGAAGGAATAATACACTCGACAAGGCTTAACAGACGTACTTTATACACATCACCATTAATACAACTCAAATTCCTTTAATGATAACCTATCACATCGTTATGAGCTAAGAGAAAAACAGAAAAAAAAAATTCAACTTACACCGTAAAATATTCCACTACAACACAGACCGCTAGACTGAACAGTACTATGAAAATAAACGGCCGTGAATCAAGCGCGCTTATAACACGAAGTCTCACATCCGACTAGTTTAAATATAATCTGGTAAATAAAAGTTAGGAGACAAGGGCAGAAACCTAGGAGGCAAGGGCAGAAACCTAGGAGGCAAGGACAGAAACCTAGGAGGCAAGGACAGAAACCTAGGAGGTAAGGGCAGAAACCTAAGAGGCAAGGGTAGAAACCTAAGAGGCAAAGACAGAAACCTAGGAGGCAAGGGCAGAAACCTAGGAGGTAAGGACAGAAAACTAGGAAGCAAAGGCTGAAAACAAGGAGGGAAGATCAGAAATCTAGGAAGCTGTGTTAGAAAACAAGGAGGGAAGGTCAGAAACCTAGGAGGCAAGGTCAGAAACCTAGGAGGCAAGGTCAGAAACCTAGGAGGCAAAGGCAGAAACCAAAGAGGCAAGGGCAGAAACCTAGGAGGCAAGGTCAGAAACCTAGGAGGCAATGTCAGAAACCTAGGAGGCAAGGGCAGAAACCAAAGACACAAAGGCAGAAACCAAAGAGGCAAGGGCAGAAACCTAGGAGGCACCTCGATGGACAGCTAGACAACGGAAGAAGCAGAGATTATCATTGTAAACTTTAGAATGGGAATCGGTTTGAAGGATATTATTACCTTGATTTGATGCAATGTAGTGTGGGATATCTAGCAGACACCCTATAGGATAATCTTGAAGTTTATAAACATAAACACTCGTACTGACTAAGGCTTCCAAGGTGTATTTGGTTGTCTCCCTATTTTTGTCTGTATAACCTAATATATCACTTTCATTTAATCTATCGATATACGTTTCAAAGTCATTTCTGTTGTTAACTAACAAGGGTTTGTCTAACCCTGTCGCGTTATTTGAGCTTGCGTGAAAGTAACGCAACCCCTGTGTATAGGCCAAATCGCAAACATTTTACCCCCCAGAACACAAAAAAATTTAGGCTCATACTCAAAATGTCGATCCCAAAACCATAAAAATCTACTCCCATACTCATACTAGTTAGACACATCGAACAGATAGTTACATCCAAAGTCCCAAATAGTTAGGCCAAATCACTAACATTTTACCCACAGAACACAAAAATATAGGCTCATACGCAAAAAATCGACCTCAACACCCTAAAAAGGTACTCACATAGTCATACTAGTTAGACACATCGAACAGATAGTTACAGCCAAAGTCCCAAACAGAGTGGCCATATCACTAACATTTTACCTCCAGAACACAAAAATTTAGGCTCATACTAAAAAAGTCGACCTAAAAATCCAGAAAAAGCTACTCACATAGTCATAATAGTTAGACACATCGAACAGATAGTTACATCCAAAGTCCCAAATAGTTAGGCCAAATCACTAACATTTTACCCACAGAACACAAAAATATAGGCTCATACGCAAAAAATCGACCTCAACACCCTAAAAAGGTACTCACATAGTCATACTAGTTAGACACATCGAACAGATAGTTACAGCCAAAGTCCCAAACAGAGTGGCCATATCACTAACATTTTACCTCCAGAACACAAAAATTTAGGCTCATACTAAAAAAGTCGACCTAAAAATCCAGAAAAAGCTACTCACATAGTCATAATAGTTAGACACAACGAGTCGAAAGTTATATTCAAGCGACCTCAACACCATAAAAAAGGTACTCACATAGTCATACTAGTTAGACACATCGAACAGATAGTTACAGCCAAAGTCCCCAAAAAAAAAGTTTGGTCAAATCGAAACTATTTTACCCACAGAACACAACAATGTAGGCTCATACTAAAAAATCGACCTCAACACGATAAAAAGGTACTCACATAGTCATACTAGTTAGACACATCGAACAGATAGTTACATCCAAAAGCCCAAATCACTAACATTTTACCTCCAGAACACAAAAATTTAGGCTCATACTAAAAAAGTCGACCTATAAACCATAAAAATCTACTCACATAGTCATACTAGTTAGACACATCGAACAGATAGTTACAGCCAAAGGCCCAAACAGAGTGGCCATATCACTAACATTTTACCTCCATAACACAAAAATTTAGACTCATACTAAAAAAGTCGACCTAAAAATCCAGAAAAAGCTACTCACATAGTCATAATAGTTAGACACAACGAGTCGAAAGTTATATTCAAGGTCCAAAAAAAAAAACCGTTATTTTAGACATCCTCATTGCAAAAATTTACATAAAAAACCACTTTTAGGATTTTACCCCCTTAGCATTTTTGAGGGTTACGCCCATTAAATCGGTAAAAAAATCGTAATTTTAGCACGTAGGCTTACCTAAAACTTTATTTTAGACATCCCCACACCAAAATTTACTTAAAAATCACTTTTGAGATTGTTACCCCCTTACCATTTTTGAGGGTTACGCCCATGGAATCGATAAAAATCGTAAATTTAGCACATAGGCTTACCTAAAACTTTATTTTAGACATCCCCATTGCAAAAAATTACATTAAAAACCACTTTTAGGATTTTACCCCCTTATCATTTTTTGAGGGTTACGCCCATAGAATTGATAAAAATCGTAAATTTAACACGTAGGCTTACCTAAAACTTTATTTTAGACATCCCCACACCAAAAATTTACTTAAAAAGCACTTTTGAAATTGTAACCCCCCTTACCATTTTTGAGGGTTACGCCCCTGAAATCGATAAAAATCGTTAATTTAGCACGTAGGCTTACCTAAAACTTTATTTTAGACATCCCCACACCAAAAATTTACTTAAAAATCACTTTTGAAATTGTTACCCCCCTTAAAATATTTTAGGGTTACGCCCCTGAAAGCGATAAAAAATTGAAATATAACCTCAAGGCATACCTCCCACATAATTTTTGACACCCCTACATATCAAATTCCAACAAAAAAACAACAAAAAGCTAGTAGTAGCGGTGTCTGTGAACCCTAACATACTACTTCTCGTGCATGTTTTGGCACCGAAACAGTTTCAGTGCCAAATCTATTGTATTTCGGTGCATGTTATTCCACTTTTCTGTTGAGTTCACAGCCACCGCTACTACTAGCTTTTTGTTGTTTTTTTGTTGGAATTTGATATGTAGGGGTGTCAAAAATTATGTGGGAGGTATGCCTTGAGGTTATATTTCAATTTTTTATCGCTTTCAGGGGCGTAACCCTAAAAAATTTTAAGGGGGGTAACAATTTCAAAAGTGATTTTTAAGTAAATTTTTGGTGTGGGGATGTCTAAAATAAAGTTTTAGGTAAGCCTACGTGCTAAATTAACGATTTTTATCGATTTCAGGGGCGTAACCCTCAAAAATGGTAAGGGGGGTTACAATTTCAAAAGTGCTTTTTAAGTAAATTTTTGGTGTGGGGATGTCTAAAATAAAGTTTTAGGTAAGCCTACGTGTTAAATTTACGATTTTTATCAATTCTATGGGCGTAACCCTCAAAAAATGATAAGGGGGTAAAATCCTAAAAGTGGTTTTTAATGTAATTTTTTGCAATGGGGATGTCTAAAATAAAGTTTTAGGTAAGCCTATGTGCTAAATTTACGATTTTTATCGATTCCATGGGCGTAACCCTCAAAAATGGTAAGGGGGTAACAATCTCAAAAGTGATTTTTAAGTAAATTTTTGGTGTGGGGATGTCTAAAATAAAGTTTTAGGTAAGCCTACGTGCTAAAATTACGATTTTTTTACCGATTTAATGGGCGTAACCCTCAAAAATGCTAAGGGGGTAAAATCCTAAAAGTGGTTTTTTATGTAAATTTTTGCAATGAGGATGTCTAAAATAACGGTTTTTTTTTTTGGACCTTGAATATAACTTTCGACTCGTTGTGTCTAACTATTATGACTATGTGAGTAGCTTTTTCTGGATTTTTAGGTCGACTTTTTTAGTATGAGTCTAAATTTTTGTGTTATGGAGGTAAAATGTTAGTGATATGGCCACTCTGTTTGGGCCTTTGGCTGTAACTATCTGTTCGATGTGTCTAACTAGTATGACTATGTGAGTAGATTTTTATGGTTTATAGGTCGACTTTTTTAGTATGAGCCTAAATTTTTGTGTTCTGGAGGTAAAATGTTAGTGATTTGGGCTTTTGGATGTAACTATCTGTTCGATGTGTCTAACTAGTATGACTATGTGAGTACCTTTTTATCGTGTTGAGGTCGATTTTTTAGTATGAGCCTACATTGTTGTGTTCTGTGGGTAAAATAGTTTCGATTTGACCAAACTTTTTTTTTTGGGACTTTGGCTGTAACTATCTGTTCGATGTGTCTAACTAGTATGACTATGTGAGTACCTTTTTTATGGTGTTGAGGTCGCTTGAATATAACTTTCGACTCGTTGTGTCTAACTATTATGACTATGTGAGTAGCTTTTTCTGGATTTTTAGGTCGACTTTTTTAGTATGAGCCTAAATTTTTGTGTTCTGGAGGTAAAATGTTAGTGATATGGCCACTCTGTTTGGGACTTTGGCTGTAACTATCTGTTCGATGTGTCTAACTAGTATGACTATGTGAGTACCTTTTTAGGGTGTTGAGGTCGATTTTTTGCGTATGAGCCTATATTTTTGTGTTCTGTGGGTAAAATGTTAGTGATTTGGCCTAACTATTTGGGACTTTGGATGTAACTATCTGTTCGATGTGTCTAACTATTATGACTATGTGAGTAGCTTTTTCTGGATTTTTAGGTCGACTTTTTTAGTATGAGCCTAAATTTTTGTGTTCTGGAGGTAAAATGTTAGTGATATGGCCACTCTGTTTGGGACTTTGGCTGTAACTATCTGTTCGATGTGTCTAACTAGTATGACTATGTGAGTACCTTTTTAGGGTGTTGAGGTCGATTTTTTGCGTATGAGCCTATATTTTTGTGTTCTGTGGGTAAAATGTTAGTGATTTGGCCTAACTATTTGGGACTTTGGATGTAACTATCTGTTCGATGTGTCTAACTAGTATGAGTATGGGAGTAGATTTTTATGGTTTTGGGATCGACATTTTGAGTATGAGCCTAAATTTTTTTGTGTTCTGGGGGGTAAAATGTTTGCGATTTGGCCTATACACAGGGGTTGCGTTACTTTCACGCAAGCTCAAATAACGCGACAGGGTTAGACAAACCCTTGTTAGTTAACAACAGAAATGACTTTGAAACGTAAATCGATAGATTAAATGAAAGTGATATATTAGGTTATACAGACAAAAATAGGGAGACAACCAAATACACCTTGGAAGCCTTAGTCAGTACGAGTGTTTATGTTTATAAACTTCAAGATTATCCTATAGGGTGTCTGCTAGATATCCCACACTACATTGCATCAAATCAAGGTAATAATATCCTTCAAACCGATTCCCATTCTAAAGTTTACAATGATAATCTCTGCTTCTTCCGTTGTCTAGCTGTCCATCGAGGTGCCTCCTAGGTTTCTGCCCTTGCCTCTTTGGTTTCTGCCTTTGTGTCTTTGGTTTCTGCCCTTGCCTCCTAGGTTTCTGACATTGCCTCCTAGGTTTCTGACCTTGCCTCCTAGGTTTCTGCCCTTGCCTCTTTGGTTTCTGCCTTTGCCTCCTAGGTTTCTGACCTTGCCTCCTAGGTTTCTGACCTTGCCTCCTAGGTTTCTGACCTTCCCTCCTTGTTTTCTAACACAGCTTCCTAGATTTCTGATCTTCCCTCCTTGTTTTCAGCCTTTGCTTCCTAGTTTTCTGTCCTTACCTCCTAGGTTTCTGCCCTTGCCTCCTAGGTTTCTGTCTTTGCCTCTTAGGTTTCTACCCTTGCCTCTTAGGTTTCTGCCCTTACCTCCTAGGTTTCTGTCCTTGCCTCCTAGGTTTCTGTCCTTGCCTCCTAGGTTTCTGCCCTTGCCTCCTAGGTTTCTGCCCTTGTCTCCTAACTTTTATTTACCAGATTATATTTAAACTAGTCGGATGTGAGACTTCGTGTTATAAGCGCGCTTGATTCACGGCCGTTTATTTTCATAGTACTGTTCAGTCTAGCGGTCTGTGTTGTAGTGGAATATTTTACGGTGTAAGTTGAATTTTTTTTTTCTGTTTTTCTCTTAGCTCATAACGATGTGATAGGTTATCATTAAAGGAATTTGAGTTGTATTAATGGTGATGTGTATAAAGTACGTCTGTTAAGCCTTGTCGAGTGTATTATTCCTTCGTTTTTCATATGTTTATCTTATTGGTTCTTTAAAAAGTAAATATTTCAAGTCTTTTTGTAATTGATATTCAATGTTATTAATGTGTTACACTGGTGGTAAGGTAAAAATACGAATGAAGGTGGAACGCTAGGCGAGGTAAAGAGAGAGAGAGAGAGGAAGAAAGGTGGAATGGTAGGAGAGAAGTCTAGTCGGGGTTAGAAGAGCGCGAGAGAGAGAGAGAGAGAGAGAGAGCGAGCGAGAGAAGCCTATGAGAAAGAAGGTGAGATGCTATGTATTAATGGTGAGAATAATCAAGTGTTACAATAGGATGGACGCTAAAAATATGAGGGCGGGCGGGGGAGCTAAAGGGAGAGGAGGAGGGTGGATTGATAGGTTAGAAGTCTAAGAGAGGATAGGGGAGAAAGAGAGAGAGAGAGAGAGAGAGAGAGAAGGAAGGCGCGATGATAGGGATAAATGGAGAGAATGAGTAAGTGTTTCAATGGAGGGAAATCTAGGCAGGAATAGTAGAGAGAGAGAGAGAGAGAGAGAGAGAGAGAGATAGCGAACCACTAACACCGAGGAACATATTTACACTACCAGCTTAGACTAACCAGTAATCTCTAACTGTTTCACCCTTATGCTTCATTTATGGTACAACGTTAAGCTGACACCCAACTACATAGCTATAAATAATTGTTATACTTGTGCTATATATTTACTCAATGTACTGACTATGTTTGTAATGATATATAATATCAATGTATGTTATACACCTATTCAGCTAATAAAAGAATAAAATATATATATTGTCTTCTGTTTTATATTGCTCGTTTTTCCTAGATGTTGTATAATCTACTAACCTATCACTATCGATTAAGTACATCAAGAACTCCAAAGTCAGGACACACCAAACATAAACAGGTCACTTCCAGGGTCACCGACACGAAATGTCACGGTTAACTCCCCCTGCGCCACACGCTTTATGCGCGCCGCGCGCCGCCCTATATATCTTTGTTAAATTAGCGCCACAATAATATCCAAATCCTTCCTGGTATACTACTAACGTTGGCTATAGGCGTGGCACAAGACGGCATCACTGTTCATGACGCAGTAGTTAACAAACTGGAGACAAATAATAATAAATGAATATTATTATAGAGAGAAACTTCCGAGGCGATAATCAGCTATTTCAGATTCAGAGGAAGAGGTATGTTTACAGCACTCGGAAAAATTGACAAATAATCAACAACAGAAAAAAAATATGAACCAAAGCAGGATCGAACCCGTACTCAGTGGCACAGCGCCTTGCCACGAAAAGTCAAACGCTAGGGAACACTGCCTCTCAGCTAACTAGATAAATTAGCTATTATTATTATTGCCTACTAAGCTAATTTTTTTTAGCAAGTTAACAAACTACGTTCTGGTTTAAACAACAACAACAACAACAACAACAACAACAACAACAACAACAACAACAACAACAACGGAGAGCCATGAACTGATAGCAACAAATAGATTCACTTATCTGAAGAACATAGAAGCAACAGACGTCAACAAAGGATTAGACAAGAATAAGAAAAGGATCAACGAAACTAGAAGAGCTTTAGGCTGTAGTAGTGTTGATTCATGTAGGTCTAAGCATTGATCAGGAGAGAGCTGTATAGAAACGTTTGCACATGTTCACCCATGGGATTATTTTATTATAGAGAGTAGCAAATAGTGTTAAACAGAGCTGGACTCTTAATTGGGGGGAATTTGTAGCAGGAACAAGTTTTTAGAGAAAGTTTAGAAAAAAATGTTTCAATACTAGTTAGTGGGAAAAGTTGTCCTGTTATATAAATGTTCAGATATCATAGAAGTAAGAGTTGTTGATTACAAGAGATATCATAGAAGTAAGAGTTGTTGATTACAAGAGATATCATAGAAGTAAGAGTTGTTGATTACAAGAGATACATAGAAGTAAGAGTTGTTGATTACAAGAGATATCATAGAAGTAAGATTGTTGATTACAGGAGGTATCATAGAAGTAAGAGTTGTTGATTACAGGAGGTATCATAGAAGTAAGATTGTTGATTACAGGAGGTATCATAGAAGTAAGAGTTGTTGATTACAAGAGATACATAGAAGTAAGAGTTGTTGATTACAAGAGATATCATAGAAGTAAGATTTGTTGATTACAAGAGATACATAGAAGTAAGATTGTTGATTACAAGAGATACATAGAAGTAAGATTGTTGATTACAAGAGATATCATAGAAGTAAGAGTTGTTGATTACAAGAGATACATAGAAGTAAGAGTTGTTGATTACAAGAGATATCATAGAAGTAAGATTGTTGATTACAGGAGGTATCATAGAAGTAAGAGTTGTTGATTACAAGAGATATCATAGAAGTAAGATTGTTGATTACAGAAGGTATCATACGAAAAAGAGTTGTTGATTAGAAGAGAGTAGTCTAGACTGCGAATCAGCTGATGTTGAATCTTAATTCGAGAATTTAGTTTTAAAATGTGCAAAATAATCTGGAGAGTGTCATAACACCAGCAGTTTAACACTACAGCTATCAACCTCTAACAAGTTTATAGATTTATATAGTCGACAACAAGAGATATTTCTTTCTAATGAGAGACTTTTTAATAGAAGCTATACATGTAACCAGGTGAGTATGGTGACTCAATGACATCCCCAGCTCAACACGACCAGTTATAGATGTACGGGCTCGTGGCTTACTCCACACGACCAGCTATAGATGTAGGGGCACATGGCTTGCTCATCACGACCAGCTATTAGAAATACGGACCTATGGCTTGCTCAGCATGACCAGCTATTAGAAATACGGACCTATGGCTTGCTCAGCATGACCAGCTATAGATGTACGGGCTCATGGTTTGTTCAACACGACCAGTTACAGATGTACGGGCCCATGGTTTGTTCAACACGACCAGCTATAGATGTACGGGCCCATGGTTTGTTCAACACGACCAGTTACAGATGTACGGGCCCATGGTTTGCTGAACATGACCAGTTACAGATGTACGGGCTCATGGTTTGTTCAACACGACCAGTTACAGATGTACGGGCCCATGGTTTGTTCAACACGACCAGTTACAGATGTACGGGCCCATGGTTTGCTGAACATGACCAGTTACAGATGTACGGACCTATGGTTTGCTGAACACGACCAGTTACAGATGTACGGGCCCATGGTTTGCTGAACATGACCAGTTACAGATGTACGGGCCCATGGTTTGCTGAACACGACCAGTTACAGATGTACGGGCCCATGGTTTGCTGAACACGACCAGTTACAGATGTACGGGCCCATGGTTTGCTGAACATGACCAGTTACAGATGTACGGGCTCATGGTTTGCTGAACATGGCCAGTTACAGATGTACGGGCCCATGGTTTGCTGAACATGACCAGTTACAGATGTACTGGCCCATGGTTTGCTGAACACGACCAGTTACAGATGTACGGGCCCATGGTTTGCTGAACACGACCAGTTACAGATGTACGGGCCCATGGTTTGCTGAACATGACCAGTTACAGATGTACTGGCCCATGGTTTGCTGAACACGACCAGCTACAGATGTACTGGCCCATGGTTTGCTGAACACGACCAGTTACAGATGTACTGGCCCATGGTTTGCTGAACACGACCAGTTACAGATGTACTGGCCCATGGTTTGCTGAACACGACCAGTTACAGATGTACTGGCCCATGGTTTGCTGAACACGACCAGTTACAGATGTACTGGCCCATGGTTTGCTGAACACGACCAGTTACAGATGTACTGGCCCATGGTTTGCTGAACACGACCAGTTACAGATGTACTGGCCCATGGTTTGCTGAACACGACCAGTTACAGATGTACGGGCCCATGGTTTGCTGAACATGACCAGCTATAGATGTACGGGCCCATGGTTTGCTGAACATGACCAGCTATAGATGTACATGCCCATGGTTTGTTCAACATGCACAGCTATAGATGTACGGGCCCATAGTTTGTTCAACATGACCATCTATTGATGTACGGGCCCATGGTTTGTTCAACACGACAAGTTACAGATGTACGGGCCCATGGTTTGCTGAACATGACCAGCTATAGATGTACATGCCCATGTGGGGCAAGCCATGGCTATAGATGTACATGCCCATGGTTTGTTCAACATGACCAGCTATAGATGTACGGGCACATGGCTTGCCCCACATGACCAGCTATAGATGTACGGGCCCATGGCTTGCCCCACATGACCAGCTATAGATGTACGGGCCCATGGTTTGCCCCACATGACCAGCTATAGATGTACGGGCCCATGGCTTGCTCCACATGACCAGCTATAGATGTACATGCCCATGGCTTGCTCAATGCTACCAGAACTTAACTCGTCTACAAGAAATGAACTTGGGTCTGCCTGGGAGAATACAGGTTGCATGACCCGAGCAGTTCCTGGGCGAGTACAGGTCGCATAACCTTAGCAGTTCGCCACGAGGTGCCTGGGTCTAAGTTTTTTATTGTTTTTGCACCCCGACAGAAAAAACCGTTAGGCCCTACCACGATTCGGACGGACATTTTCTTGTTTTTGAGCCCGACCAGTTATCTATCTATTCGATCACCCCCTCCCTCCAGTCTAAAAATGGTGAAAAATACATGCCTTTCTTCTTCTTCTTCTTTCCTTTCTCATTTGCTTTTCAGCGTCAATGTGAGATATAATTTGTGGTCTTTTGCTCTTCTGTTTGCCTCTGCCACACGTTATGTTTCCTAGTGTTTCTAATATTCCGTTAATCCATCTTTTTCTTGGCCGGCCCTTGTGTCTGGTGTTGTCGCAACATTTATTGAAGGCTCTTTTGTTGTGTTTTGATTGTTCTGCCTTGTCACGCGGCCAAACCATTTTATCTGTTGTTTCTTTATATATTCATGCCTCTATTATTTGTAAAATATGAATAGAATCTAGTTATATACGAATGATAAAGTAGAAATATTGTTTTAAATTTGCCTTAGATTTGCTTTGGAAATGATATGCCAGTGCACGGCACTTGAAAGTTGTCCGTATACTGCAAGTGTAACGCGTGCCACTAGTTGCCAGTCATGCGCTAAAACACAAGCACCGTAGGACAACACAACTTGTCATTGTTCGCTCATATGCCAGGGAGAAGCTCTCAAAACACGCCAAAAACCAGAAATCCATTAGCGATGACAGAAGCCGAAGATGGGAGAAATGTTTCTAAGACTTGCATTCAGTCAAGAACGGAGCCAGCATGGGCCAGGAACTAGACTACATGACTCCACGATGTTTGTTCTGACGTTACTTGAACAATGGCCGAGAAATGCCATATCCGATTCTTAATAACATATTCACTTTTTGTTTCAATTTTCTCCGATAATACTCAGCGAATCTATAGCTGGAGAAACGTACAAGCGATATTCGAGACCGCGGCCAAGCGAAGTCGAACACTGGCGATTTCTAATACATCAATATTTAATGAGAATGGTCGGCGATTACTGCGTTCAGCTATCCAGCCCAGGTCTAATATTTGATGTCTCTTTCCATTTCTTGTTAGGGACCAATGTTTGACCACAAATTTTTAACGTTTTGTGAAATTCAAAAGGCCACAAGTCGATGTCACGCGTCCGATATCTTTTGTCATTGGAGCAAGTACGATCACATGCTTCCGCTGTCGTTTTTAATGGCGCTTTCGCTGTTGTCTCAAAGGGTTTGATAAGCTCACAAAGGCTGTTACTAGAAACGATAATGGCGCCGCCGATGGCAGTCTCGTTATCAAATACAAATAATTCGATTATACGATTGTTCCGTGTCTGTTTGTTGGGGTTACTGCCAGGAAATCGACCCTCGAAACGAATTTGTGTTGTCTTGTCGGCCCTACTGAGGTATACAATGCCGTTCATTCAAGAGTAATCTTTTGTAAATAGAGAACAGATGTAGAGCTGAGTGAGGCAATAAGGCAAACTAAAGTGAAGGATGAACTAGTGGCAATCTTAAAGTGGGGAGTATACTTGTGGATCGACAGACGGAATAATTCTTCTTCTTCCTTTCAACTTCCTGCAGAACATCGATCTTCAACAAACACGTTTAACTCCCTGTGGAGCATAGGTCTTCAACAAACACGTTTAACTCCCTGTGGAGCATAGGTCTTCAACAAACACGTTTAACTCCCTGTGGAGCATAGGTCTTGAACAAACACGTTTAACTCCCTGTGGAGCATAGGTCTTCAACAAACACGTTTAACTCCCTGTGGAGCATAGGTCTTCAACAAACACGTTTAACTCCCTGTGGAGCATAGGTCTTCAACAAACACGTTTAACTCCATGTGGAGCATAGGTCTTCAACAAAAACTTTCAGCTCCCTGTGGAGCATAGGTCTTCAACAAAAACTTTCAGCTCCCTGTGGAGCATAGGTCTTCAACAAACACGTTTAACTCCATGTGATGTGGAAAAGGTCTTCAACAAACACGTTTAACTCCCTGTGGAGCATAGGTCTTCAACAAAAACTTTCAGCTCCATGTGGAGCATAGGTCTTCAACAAAAACTTTCAGCTCCCTGTGGAGCATAGGTCTTCAACAAAAACTTTCAGCTCCCTGTGGAGCATAGGTCTTCAACAAAAACTTTCAGCTCCCTGTGGAGCATAGGTCTTCAACAAACACGTTTAACTCCATGTGGAGCATAGGTCTTCAACAAACACGTTTAACTCCATGTGGAGCATAGGTCTTCAACAAAAACTTTCAGCTCCCTGTGGAGCATACGTCTTCAACAAAAACGTTCAGCTCCCTGTGGAGCATAGGTCTTCAACAAACACGTTTAACTCCATGTGGAGCATAGGTCTTCAACAAAAGCTTTCAGCTCCCTGTGGAGCATAGGTCTTCAACAAAAGCTTTCAGCACCCTGTGGAGCATAGGTCTTCAACAAACACGTTTAACTCCATGTGGAGCATAGGTCTTCAACAAAAACTTTTAGCTCCCTGTGGAGCATAGTTCTTCAACAAAAACGTTCAGCTCCCTGTGGAGCATAGGTCTTCAACAAACACGTTTAACTCCATGTGGAGCATAGGTCTTCAACAGAAGCTTTCAGCTCCCTGTGGAGCATAGGTCTTCAACAAAAGCTTTCAGCATCCTGTGGAGCATAGGTCTTCAACAAACACGTTTAACTCCATGTGGAGCATAGGTCTTCAACAAAAGCTTTCAGCTCCCTGTGGAGCATAGGTCTTCAACAAAAACTTTCAGCACCCTGTGGAGCATAGGTCTTCAACAAAAACTTTCAGCACCCTGTGCAGCATAGGTCTTCAACAAAAACTGTTAGCTCCCTGTGGAGCATAGGTCTTCAACAAACACGTTTAACTCCATGTGGAGCATAGGTCTTGAACAAAAACTTTCAGCTCACCGTGGAGCATAGGTCTTCAACAAAAACTTTCAGCGCCCTGTGGAGCATAGGTCTTCAACAAAATCTTTCAGCTCACCGTGGAGCATAGGTCTTGAACAAAAACTTTCAGCTCACCGTGGAGCATAGGTCTTCAACAAAAACTTTCAGCGCCCTGTGGAGCATAGGTCTTCAACAAAAACTTTCAGCTCACCGTGGAGCATAGGTCTTCAACAAAAACTTTCAGCACCACGTGGAACATAGGTCTTCAATAAATACTTTCAGCTCCCTGTGGATCATAGGTCTTCAACAAAAACTTTCAGCACCCTGTGGAGCATAGGTCTTCAACAAAAACTGTCAGCACCCTGTGGAGTATATGTCTTCAACAAATACTTTCAACTCACTGTGTAGCATAGGTTTTCAACAAAAACATTCAACTCACAGTCGAGCATAGGTTTTCAACAAACAATTTGAGCTCACTGTGGAGCATAGATCTTCAACAAACACTTTCAGCTCACTGTGGAGCATAGATCTTCAACAAACACTTTCAGCTCACTGTGGAGCATAGATCTTCAACAAAAACTTTCGAATCCGTTCTGTTTCTTGCCATTCTTGTTAAGTTCATTCCATGTCTTCCTCAACATCTTCATCCCTGCTCCTGTCTACTCCAAGAATAAGTCTGCCTCTTTGTCTATTCCCCTGGAGATTCTAAAAAAGGACATGTCGCTTAATAATATCAGTTGGCTTCCGCGGTGTGTGTCTTATCCAGCTCCAACGTCTTCGCTGTATCTTTCTATCCATTGGTGTTTGACCGGAACTTTCCCATAATTCTATGCTAGTGAATTTGTCCTGCCGTTTCCATCCTTTTATTCAGCGTAAGCATCCATTAATGAAGGTATTTTTCGTCATAATTGTCATTTTTATTCTCCATGTTTCACAGCTATATAACAGGACTTACTTAACACTGGAGATGACAATTTTTATTTTTTTTATGTAACCTTTTTTTTTTAAATTTCGATGTTTCCTCATGCAACAAATGCTCTTCTTGATTTTGATATTCTTATTTTGGTATCATTTTCTGTTTCTCCCTCTTCGTCTTTATTACTACCCAGATATATGTAGATTTGTACGTCTAGTAGTGGTATTTCTCCTCTTGTTATTTGGTTATTGCCAAGTGCTCATTAATTCTCATTATTTTGGTCTTATATCTATTAATTTTTATTCCCAGCTGTTGTGATCTTTCATCTAATATACTCATTTTATCCTGCATCTGTTGATGGCTGTGTGATAGGAGAGCTATGTCATCAGAAAAGTCTAAATCATCAAGTTGTTTGGTCAGTGACCACTGGATCCCATTTCTGTTGTTTTGAGTTATTTTCATAATCCAATCTATGGCCAGTAGAAAGAGAAATGGAGACAGAAGGCATCCCTGCCTTACTCCTGTTCTTATTTCAAATGCTTCTGTAAGCTGTCCTTCATGCACCACTCAACATTTTGTTCCTTCATACATTGTTTTTATCAGGTTAATAAACTTTGTGGGGATTCCGTAATGACTTAGCAACTTCCGCAGCTTTCCTTTGTCTAAACAATCAAATGCCTTTTTGTAATCTATGACATATAATTAGTTGAACAAAATCATAGAGAAATAGATAATTAGATAAATATAAGAAATAAGTAAACGAATATGGACTTATTTCTTGGTATTATAACCGTCTCCACACAGCTGAGCACAGGGACACAAGATACAAGGGTACAAGATACAAGGGCATAAGGGTACAAGGGTACAAGATATAAGGGTACAAGATATAAGGTTACAAGATACAAGGGTACAAGATATAAGGTTACAAGATATAAGGTTACAAGATACAAGGGTACAAGATATAAGGTTACAAGATATAAGGTTACAAGATACAAGGGTACAAGATATATAAGGGTACAAGATATAAGGTTACAAGATACAAGGGTACAAGATATAAGGTTACAAGATATAAGGTTACAAGATACAAGGGTACAAGATATAAGGGTACAAGATATAAGGGTACAAGATACAAGGGTACAAGATATAAGGGTATAAGATATAAGGGTACAAGATATAAGGGTACAAGATACAAGGGTACAAGATATAAGGTTACAAGATATAAGGTTACAAGATATAAGGTTACAAGATACAAGGGTACAAGATATAAGGTTACAAGATATAAGGTTACAAGGGTACAAGATATAAGGTTGCAAGATATAAGGTTACAAGATATAAGGTTACAAGATATTAGGTTACAAGATACAAGGGTACAAGATACAAGGGTACAAGGGTACAAGATACAAGGGTACAAGATATAAGGTTGCAAGATATAAGGTTACAAGATATAAGGTTACAAGATACAAGGGTACAAGGGTACAAGATACAAGGGTACACGATACAAGGGTACAAGATATAAGGTTACAATATACAAGGGTACAAGGGTACAAGATATAAGGTTACCAGACATAAAGTTACAAGATATAAGGTTACAAGATATAAGGTTACAAGACATAAAGTTACAAGATATAATGTTACAAGACATAAGGTTACAAGATATAAGGTTACAAGATATAAGGTTACAAGATATAAGGCAACAAGATATAAGGTTACAAGATATAAGGTTACAAGATATAAGGCTACAAGATATAAGGTTACAAGATATAAGGTTACAAGATATAAGGTTACAAGATACAAGGGTACAAGATATAAGGTTACAAGATATAAGGTTACAAGGGTACAAGATATAAGGTTGCAAGATATAAGGTTACAAGATATAAGTTTACAAGATATAAGGTTACAAGATACAAGGGTACAAGATACAAGGGTACAAGATACAAGGGTACAAGATATAAGGTTGCAAGATATAAGGTTACAAGATATAAGGTTACAAGATACAAGGGTACAAGGGTACAAGATACAAGGGTACAAGATACAAGGGTACAAGATATAAGGTTACAATATACAAGGGTACAAGGGTACAAGATATAAGGTTACAAGACATAAAGTTACAAGATATAAGGTTACAAGATATAAGGTTACAAGACATAAAGTTACAAGATATAATGTTACAAGACATAAGGTTACAAGATATAAGGTTACAAGATATAAGGTTACAAGATATAAGGCAACAAGATATAAGGTTACAAGATATAAGGTTACAAGATATAAGGCTACAAGATATAAGGTTACAAGATATAAGGTTACAAGATTTAAGGTTACAAAGTTCAAGACAGGAACGTATGAGAGTACAAGACACAGGGGAGATACAAGAGTACAAGATACAGGGGTACAAGATATAAGGAAACAAAATACAATGTGAGATAAAATGGTACAAGTGTTATAGTTGGTGAAGGGTTAATATTGTCACTGTGGCCTCGGTAGCTTAGTTGGGAAAACCACCCGACTGGACTACCGACGTTCGGACAACCCGTGTTCGATTCCCGCTGGGAGCAGTGTGAGTTGTACTCGTGGTTGGGGAAAAAAAAATACCCCCACGGTCGACCCAGCCGTTGGCAGAAATGGGTACCAGGGTATTACCATCTGAGTTTCGATGCTTGAGGCGACACTATACAGAAATCTCCGAACATTTCTGGATAGGCAGCCGAGCACATATGGGTGGAAATTCGCGTGCTAAGACGCCGGTTCAAGTCTCGTACTTTACCTTTACCTTTACCTTTACCTTTACCTTTACCTTTACCTTTACCTTTACCTTTACCTTTACCTTTACCTTTACCTTTACCTTTACCTTTAACATTGTCACTTTAGTTATCAAATTGCTGTACTGCTGGTCTTAGTCATCATAAGGAAGTTACATATTGTCAGTCTTATTCTTCTACAAATCATTTTACAGAAACTCAATCCCCCTATCGGAGCCTGGATAACTCAGTGGTTAGTGAACTGAACTACAAAGGACAAGAGGTAGGGTTCAATCCCAACCGACGGCTCCGGTTCACCCAGCCTTTAATGGGTACCTGATTTTTTTCTGGGAAAGTAAAGCGGCACGGGCGTAATACCGACCACATTATCACAAAAATCATGCACCGAATGTGTGTAAAATGGATGGTCACTAACACCATATTCCCTATACGCCACTTGGCGTGACGGGGGTACTTTCCTTTTTTTTATAACAATCACCCTATCCCATCGGATGTTATGGTTGTCAACTAGGTAACTAGAGTACATCAACTCGTATGGCAACACGCTGTGGTTACTGAAGTCAATGATGAATGACAGAGAAATCACTAATGTGGCGAGTTCAACAGGGGCGCCCAACATGAGCGCCATCCATGTTCTAATCATGGGAGAACTGTTGACTAATCATGGGAGCACTGCTGACTAATCATGGGAGTACTGCTGACTAATCATGGGAGCACTGCTGACTAATCATGGGAGCCCTGCTGACTAATCATGGGAGCCCTGCTGACTAATCATGGGAGCACTGCTGACTAATCATGGGAGCACTGCTGACAAATCATGGGAACACTGCTGACTAATCATGGGAGCACTGCTGACTAATCATGGGAGCACTGCTGACTAATCATGGGAGCACTGCTGACTAATCATGGGAGCACTGCTGACTAATCATGGGAGCACTGCTGACTAATCATGGGAGCACTGCTGACTAATCATGGGAGCACTGCTGAATGGGCAAAAAGCCCATAAGACATATTGTTCCTTCTGACGATGAAGAAAATGCCCATGAGACTGCACTAAAGCGTAGTCTCCCTTGGACACTGAGATCACATCTATTGTACATAACATACAGAGTGCAGTATAATCCAGTACACAAATACAAGTCAGGGGTGGACAGCATTATATTAGCTTGAGGGTCAGATCTAAAAACTGTGTAGACGCCATGGGCCAGATCTAAAAACTATGTAGACGCCAAGGGCCAGATCTAAAAACTATGTAGACGCCAAGGGCCAGATCTAAAAACTATGTAGACGCCAAGGGCCAGATCTAAAAACTATGTAGACGCCAAGGGCCAGATCTAAAAACTATGTAGACGTCAAGGGCCAGATCTAAAATCTATGTAGACGCCAAGGTTCAGATCTAAAAACTATGTAGACGCCAAGGTTCAGATCTAAAAACCCTGTAGACGCCAAGGTCCAGATCTAAAAACAATGTAGACGCCAAGGGCCAGATCTAAAAACTATGTAGAAGCCAAGGGTCAGATCTAAAAACTATGTAGACGCCAAGGTCCAGATCTAAAAACTATGTAGACGCCAAGGTCCAAATCTAAAACTATGTAGACGCCAAGGGTCTGATACCATCACCTAATGAAGCCATTATATTAATGACCGAATGAGCATCCACAAGCGATTGTAATGTAACAATCTTATTCATAATCATCATGTTCCATACCGGTTAGCGAAGGCGATCATGCCCTTCCACAATCTTCTATCCACAGTGCATCGTATCAGTTCTATTGTTGACTGTTTTCCATGCCATGACACAAAGCTATCTAGTATTTTCTCTCTTTGTCGCCCGCGATCTCTCCTTCGTTTTATTTTGCCAGTTGTAACCAAGTATTCCAATTTTCCTCTTCTCATGATGTGCCCGAAAAATGTTAATTGCTTCTTTCTGATGTTTTTTAGGAGTTCCCTTTTTGTGTTGGCCTCTTTGAGAACTTCCACATTGGTCTTTTCAGCTGCCCAGGGAACCTGTAACAATCTTATTAGTGATGGAAAATGGAAGATAGAAAAAAGAGTGGAATGAAAGGGAGAGGGATGAGGAAAGGGGTGGGGAGAGGGAGAAAGAGAAAATTCAACAATAAATAATAAATAAAAAAGCTGAACGGTTCGGGTTTTAGAATTTCTGTGTTAATTTCTTTTTATTTATTCTTTAGCTGAGGGATTGTAGTGTACGTTAATTTTCAAATGAAGCACAGGGGCCGGTCAAAATAGCTTGTCTGGCCGATTCTGGCCCGCGGGCCGTAGGTTGTCCATCTCTGAAATAACCTGTATAAATATTATTTTAATTTTGCTGTAAAAAAAAAAAAAGTAAAGTACCCCTGTCGCGCCAAGTGGCGTATAGGGAATACTGTGTTAGTGACCATAAATTTTACAGACTCTCGGCACATGATTTTTGATGTAATGTGGTCGGTATTACGCCCGTACCGCTTTACTTTCCCAGAAAAAAACCCGGTATCCATTAAAGGCTGGGTGAACCGGAAGCCACCGGTTGGGGTCGAACCCTACCTCTTGTCCTTTGTAGTCCAGTTCACTAACCACTGAGCTATCGCGGCTCCCAATTTTGCTGTTAACTCTAACATCTATTTGAATATTATCTAGAACTATGATATTTAATCATGGACAGTACTACTACAAATGAAAAGACGATTAGAGGCCACAGAGATGGGATTTCTCAGAAGAATGTTGAAAGTTCCATGGACAGCTAAAAAAAACCAATGAGGAAGTTCTCAAAGAGGCCAACACAAAAAGGGAGCTCTTAAAAAACATCAGAAAGAAGCAATCAACATTTTTCGGGCACATCATGAGAAGAGGAAAGTTGGAATACTTGGTTACAACTGGCAAAATAAAAGGAAAGAGAGATCGCAGGCGACAAAGAGAGAAAATACTGGATAGCTTGGTGTCATGGCATGGAAAACAGTCAACAACAGAACTGATACGATGCACTGTGGATAGAAGATTGTGGAGGGACATGATCACCTACGCCAACCGGTATGGCACATGCTGATGATGATGATGATGATGATATTTATTTTTTTGTATATGCACAAAATGGAAACGCTGCACATATCAAATGTAATAATGCCTTCCGACCATGCAGCATAAACAGGACAAATGTGAAACAAGTGGAGAGCGTCAAATACTTTGCCACAATAACATCTGATGGAGCATGTACCACAGAAATAAAACAGTAGAATAGCTCAGGCCAAAATAGCATTTCAGAAAATGATAAACGTCTTGTGCAAGATGTTTTTCATCTCCCTTTAGTACGTGTGCTGTCCATCTCTAACACCAACCTAGTATCTCTGTGTGTAGCAGCTATCAGATAACAAAAGACCAGAGTCGCCATTTTATTAGTTTATGTGTGTGTGTGTGTGTTTGAGGAGAGAGAAAGAGAGAGAGAAAAAGAGAGAGAGAGAAGAGAGAGAGAAAGAGAGAGAGAAAGAGAGAGAGAGAGTAAGATAGAAAGAGTAAGATAGAAAGAGAGAGAGAGTGAGAGAGAAAGAGAGAAAGAGAGTGAGAGAAAGAGAAAGAGAGAGAGAAAAAAAGAGAGAGTGAAATAGGGAGAGAGAGAGAAATAGGGAGAGAGAGAAAGAGAAAGAGAGAGAGAAAGAGAGAGATAAAGAGAAAGAGAGAGAAAGAGGGAGAGAGAGAAAGAGAAAGAGAAATAGGGAGCGAGAGAGAGAAAGAGAAAGAGAGAGAAAGAGAAAGAGGGAGAGAGAGAAAGAAAGAAAGAGAAAGAGAAAGAGGGAGAGAGAGAGAAAGAGAAAGAGGGAGAGTGAGAGAAAGAGAAAGAGGGAGAGAGAGAGAGAGAGAGAAAGAGAAAGAGAGAGAAAGAGAAGGAGAGAGAGAGAGAAAGAGAAGGAGAGAGAGAGAGAGAAAGAGAGAGAGAGAGAGAGAAAGAGAGAGAGAGAGGAAGCTTGTCCTGGTGAATGTCCCAATGAATTGACTGGAGACCATGTCGCTGCCACGTTCTTTGGTAAAACACTTGTTAGGGAATGAGAGAGACGCGAACTTGTGGCCACACACAACGCTCTCTAACCCACATACTCAATCACACACAACGCTCACACACACTCAGTCACGCACAACGCTCTCTAACCCACATACTCAATCACACACAACGCTCACACACACTCAGTCACACACAACGCTCACACACACTCAGTCACATACTACGCTCACACACACACTCAATCACACACAACGCTCACACACACTCAGTCACATACTACGCTCACACACACACACTCAATCACACACAACGCTCACACACACTCAATCACATACTACGCTCACACACACACTCAATCACACACAACGCTCACACACACTCAGTCACATACTACGCTCACACACATACTCAATCACACACAACGCTCACACACACTCAGTCACATACTACGCTCACACACATACTCAATCACACACAACGCTCACACACACTCAGTCACATACTACGCTCACACACACACTCAATCACACACAACGCTCACACACACTCAGTCACATACTACGCTCACACACACACTCAATCACACACAACGCGCACACACACTCAGTCACATACTACGCTCACACACACACTCAATCACACACAACGCTCTCACACACACTCAATCACACACAACGCTCTCTCACACACTCAATCACACACAACGATCTCTCACATACTCAATCACACACAACGCTCTCTCACCCACACACTCAATCACACTTAACGCTCACACACACACTCAGTCACATACTACGCTCACACACACACTCAATCACACACAACGCTCACACACACACTCAATCACACACAACGCTCTCTCACACACTCAATCACACACAACGATCTCTCACATACTCAATCACACACAACGCTCTCTCACCCACACACTCAATCACACTTAACGCTCACACACACACTCAGTCACATACTACGCTCACACACACACTCAATCACACACAACGCTCTCACACACACTCAATCACACACAACGCTCTCACACACACTCAATCACACACAACGCGTTCACACACATACTCAGTCACATACTACGCTCACACACACACACTCAATCACACACAACGCTCTCACACACACTCAATCACACACAACGCGTTCACACACATACTCAGTCACATACTACGCTCACACACACACTCAATCACACACCATACGCTCTCACACACACTCAATCACACACAACGCTCACATACACACTCAATCACACACAACGCTCTCACACACACTCAATCACACACAACGCGTTCACACACATACTCAGTCACATACTACGCTCACACACACACTCAATCACACACAACGCTCTCACACACACTCATCCACACACAACGCTCTCTCACACACACACTCAATCACACACAACGCTCTCACACACAAAAAAGCTCTCGCACACACTCAATCCTACACAACGCTCTCACACACACTCAATCACACACAACGCTCACACGCACACTCAATCACACATACTCATTCACAAAAGTGCACACATACAGCTCACACATACACATTCATTCTTACACCCACGTATGTACACAACACACTCACCGGCACATAAACACTCACCCTCACACACACACACACACACACACAATTAATCACAGACTCGCATACATCAGCTCACTCACACGTCCACTTATAACCACACTCACTCATATACACTCACACACCAATATACTCTTACTCACACACACACCAAACACCCAGGCTTGCATACATATCCACTCACAACCACACTCACACACACACACCCATACACACTCACATACACACACTCATTTACGCATACACTCACACACATATCACTCATAACCACACACACACACACATTCATTTATAACCACACACACACATCCATTCATAACCACACACACACTCCCACACCTAAACAGAGCTGACATGTCCATGTTTGACAGCTATAAACAGAAGATCAATGGCAATACTTGAAGAGTAGCACTCCCACAGCTCGGGGGCGCGAATCAAAATGGAGATAAATACAAGGGGAAGAAACGTCGATCTCTAGCAGGTTAGAAAGCTCTCAGTCGGGCTGTAAGAGGCAAATAAGCGCTGTTACCAGACAACATGTGCCCAATTAAGGCGATTATTAATGAACTGCTAATGAGATTTAGATAAACATGGCCAGCGAAATCTTCTCCTGATCTGGAAGCGATCAACACCCTTTCAGCATTCGCTGCCTGTAGATTAGCCATGATGTTTAAACTGTCCGGTGACCAGGCAAACTAGTTCACCGAAACAAAATACCCTTTAAAATACTGGGTAGCGTCTATCTTTACAACAGCACCTGATTCCAATACATTTGCTGTTGGGTGGAAGTGTTTTCAATAGAATTGTTGATTGCAGCTTCTTTTTAGTGAACGTGTTTGTCAATTAAAGTCGATGTGAAGATAAGACTGCACAAGAGCAAGATAGCAAACATTCCCAGCACTTTCATGAATTCTCGGAGCATTTACTGACAGGAAATAAAGATGCAACTGCTCTGTTATCTACAACTTCCTTTCCCTTTTTTATATTTCATGTTTGCCCATGACGTAGTGCCGCCTTCATGGCAACTATCCAGCTCAGATTTCTTCTTTCTTTTATTGGCATTTTAGTATCCATCCATCCATCCATCCATCCATCCATCCATCCATCCATCCATCTATCCATCTATCCATCCATCTATCTATCTATCTATCTATCTATCTATCTATCTATCTATCTATCTATCTATCTATCTATCTATCTATCTATCTATCTATCTATCTATCTATCTATCTATCTATCTATCTATCTATCTATCTATCTATCTATCTATCTATCTATCTATCTATCTATATATCTATCTATATATCTATATATCTATCTATCTATCTATCTATCTATCTATCTATCTATCTATCTATCTATCTATCTATCTATCTATCTATCTATCTATCTATCTATCTATCTATCTATCTATCTATCTATCTATCTATCTATCTATCTATCTATATATCTATCTATCTATCTATCTATCTATCTATCTATATATCTATCTATCTATCTATCTATCTATCTATCTATCTATCTATCTATCTATCTATCCATCCATCTATCTATCTATCTATCTATATATCTATCTATCTATCTATCTATCTATCTATCTATCTATCTATCTATCTATCTATCTATTTATCTATCTATCTATCTATCTATCTATCTATCTATCTATCTATCTATCTATCTATCTATCTATCTATCTATCTATCTATCTATCTATCTATCTATCTATCTATCTATCTATCTATCTATCTATCTATCTATCTATCTATCTATCTATCTATCTTACCGACAATAATATTCCCACCATAAGAGTGGCCATGCGGCTAAAGACACTGGATCGCTGACTGAAAAGCCGACGTAGGGTGTTCGAAACCTGCGGTAGACATAAAGGATTTTTTTCTATTGGGGAGGGGGAGAGAGAGAGAGAGAGAGAGAGAGAGAGAGGAGGGGGTGTGTGGGAGGGGGTGGGAAAGAAGGGTGAAATAATCCTGAGTCTTACCACTCGTCATGGCGACTGCTTTGACCAATCGGCCTTTATCCTTCTAGTTCTATCGTAAGCCACCCTCCCCACCCCACATACACCAGCAATGGTATTAAGTGTCGTTAAGATAGTTTATTTGGTTAAATTTTTCCGATCGACTTGTCGATGTCCGTGACTCACAGTCATAAGACAACATTGGTTACATAAACCACGCAAAGCTGTCCCTGAAAACATATTGTGTCGAAGCTTAAATACCCACACATAAATCTGCGCGTGCAATGCCTGCATCCAATGGAATTGTCGCGAAGCCGTTGCGAAGTTGACCGCTCTGTGACTTCTGCCTTCAGACTATCATAACAAGATGTTCGACATCTTGGTACTTTCAGTGAATTCTTACGTTTTAGCATGGTCCACACATGTTTGTTTGTGACTCCAAAGTAACCTCTGGTCAGTTTGACCTCTCCTGAGTTTCAAAATAATGATGTTTACTTCATGACTTTGACCTGTCCTGGAAGTTGTTTGTTTACCTATTTACCTGACGAGTCAAGCCATGTTTTGACTCACACTTTTACAACAACTATAAAATGTCTATTCTTCCTAAACTTGTGTCTGACAACTACTCTTCCTTCATTCCCACCTACTCGTCACCATCCTTCCTTCTCGGCTTTGTCCACTAACCGCTATGAACTTTCCATTCGCACAACTTCTTATGTCACTAACTACTGATGACTGTTATTCTATGCCACTGTTATAGACTGTTAAGAAATGGGTACCGGCTGAGTTACCTGACCAATGCTTTAATCACATGTACTGTTACAACCACAAGCTCTAGCAGTTGACCAGAAACTTCTGATTGGTGTCGCCTTCACTACAAGCTCTAGCAGTTGACCAGACACTTCTGACTGGTGTCGCCTTCACTACAAGCTCTAGTAGTTGACCATAAACTTCTGGCTGGTGTCGGCTTCACTACAAACTCTAGCAGTTGACCAGACACTTCTGACTGGTGTCGCCTTCACTACAAGCTCTAGCAGTTGAGAAGACACTTCTGGCTGGTGTCGCCTTCACTACAAGCTCTAGCAGTTGACCAGACACTTCTGACTGGTGTCGCCTTCACTACAAGCTCCAGCAGTTGACCAAACACTTCTGGCTGGTGTCGCCTTCACTACAAACTCTAGCAGTTGACCAGACACTTCTGGCTGGTGTCGCCTTCACTACAAGCTCTAGCAGTTGACCAGACACTTCTGACTGGTGTCGCCTTCACTACAAACTCTAGCAGTTGACCAGACACTTCTGGCTGGTGTCGCCTTCACTACAAGCTCTAGCAGTTGACCAGACACTTCTGACTGGTGTCGCCTTCACTACAAGCTCCAGCAGTTGACCAAACACTTCTGGCTGGTGTCGCCTTCACTACCATGCTCTAGCAGTTGACCAGACACTTCTGGCTGGTGTCGCCTTCACTACAAACTCTAGCAGTTGACCAGACACTTCTGACTGGTGTCGCCTTCACTACAAGCTCTAGCAGTTGACCAGACACTTCTGGCTAGTGTCGCCTTCACTACAAGCTCTAGCAGTTGACCAGACACTTCTGGCTAGTGTCACGTTCAACAGAAAACGTCGTAGCGAATTGAATATTTCTTGATCTTACCAGAACGTGAACTCTGGTCCCTACTTTTCCTGGTGACTGGGTGGGTCGTAGGGGTTTTACCAACCGGGGAAATGTATTGTGGCATTCAAACCAAGGTTTCCTGGTCGGTGACGAGTTCGCGTCAACCGCTCTCTTGGGAGAGATCAACATCAGGAGAAGACAATCGTTGTGTCGCCAATGAGAGAGAGGTCTCCCATGTGGTAACTTCCCCTGAGATACTTCCTTTCTTTTGGGATCTCTTCTGTCGACGAAGTGGCGCAGGTAGAACTGGCTTCTGGGTAGCTATCTACTACAGACAGCAACAGCCATGGATGACCTCTCATCGTCAAAATGTTGATTCCTACTGCGAAGCTACAGCACCTCACACCTCTACGGAATTCAATGACTGGGCTTTTATTCTTCCAGTAAGGTGCATATTATCAGAAGACAATTAACAATAAAAGAATATATAAATCTTGTCAAAGTCTCTATTTCGGCTCCAGGAACTTATAACTTTTGCTTTGTGAAGCCAGGAACGCTACACCGCTACAAGCTTGAGTCGGTCTGTTAATGAGTCTAGCTGTGAGAGTCCGCGACACATGGGTAGAAGATAAAGAGCGGAGTTCGTTGAGAGGACGAGCTGGAAAAGATGGCTGCTGGCACTGGAAATATTTCTGAGAAATAACAACAAACATACGTCACTTCCGGTTAGTGAACTCGAGAAAAAAGACTGGCCATGTTGCGAAGAGGGAAGGCAAACCTGATACACATAACATGGTGTACTAAAGTCGGATGTTTTGAATCAGAAAACGCAAACACCGCAGTCTTCTGTTTAAAAAAAAACAGTCATATTGTAATTTACGACCATTTCACGTTTATCTAAAGGGCGAGTGGGGGAAAGAAGCGATCAAATCAGGACAAAGTGTAACAAGTAGTCTAGCTCGCTTTGACAGGAACAGGCAGATACAACCTGGCAGGCAACCTTGTCATTGCCTCAATTTGTAATTGCTTCAATTTGTAATTGCCTCAGTTTGTCATCGCCACAGTTTGTGATTGACTCAATTTGTCATTGACTCAGTTTGTGATTGACTCAATTTGTCATTGCCACAGTTTGTGATTGACTCAATTTGTCATTGACTCAGTTTGTGATTGACTCAATTTGTCATCGCCACAGTTTGTGATTGACTCAATTTGTCATCGCCTCAGTTTGTAATTGCCTCAATTTGCCATTGACTCAGTTTGTGATTGACTCAATTTGTCATCGCCACAGTTTGTGATTGACTCAATTTGTCATCGCCTCAGTTTGTGATTGACTCAATTTGTCATTGACTCAGTTTGTGATTGACTCAATTTGTCATCGCCACAGTTTGTGATTGACTCAATTTGTCATTGACTCAGTTTGTGATTGACTCAATTTGTCATTGCCACAGTTTGTAATTGACTCAATTTGTCATTGACTCAGTTTGTGATTGACTCAATTTGTCATCGCCACAGTTTGTGATTGACTCAATTTGTCATCGCCTCAGTTTGTAATTGCCTCAATTTGTCATTGACTCAGTTTGTGATTGACTCAATTTGTCATCGCCACAGTTTGTGATTGACTCAATTTGTCATTGCCACAGCTTTCGATTGACTCAATTTAACATTGCCTCAGTTTGTGATTGACTCAATTTGTCATTGCCACAGTTTGTGATTGACTCAATTTGTCATTGCCTCAGTTTGTGATTGACTCAATTTGTCATTGCCTCAGTTTGTGATTGACTCAATTTGTCATTGCCACAGTTTTTGATTGACTCAATTTGTCATTGCCTCAGTTGTGATTGACTCAATTTGTCATTGCCTCATGTTTGTGATTGACTCAGTTTGTCATTGCCACAGCTTTCGATTGACTCAATTTAACATTGCCTCAGTTTGTGATTGACTCAATTTGTCATTGCCACAGCTTTTCATTGACTCAATTTAACATTTCCTCAGTTTGTAATTGCCACAGTTTGTCATTGACTCAGTTTGTCATTGACTCAGTTTGTCATTAACTCAGTTTGACATTGACTCAGTTTGTAAATGTCTCAGTTTGTCATTGTCTCAGTTTGTAATTGCCTCAGTTTGTAATTGACTCAGTTTGTTATTGCCTCAGTGTGTAATTGCCTTAGTTTGTCATTAACTCAGAATGTCATTGACTCAGTTTGTAATTGCCTCAGTTTGTCATTGACTCTGTTTGTAAATGCCTAAGTTTGTCATTGACTCAGTTTGTCATTGCCCCAGTTTGTAATTGCCTCAGTTTGTAATTGCCTCAGTTTGACATTGATTCGATTTGTTATTGTCTTAGTTTGTCAGTGACTCAGTTTGTAATTTGCCTCAGTTTGTCATTGACTCAGTTTGTCATTGACTCAGTTTGTAATTGCCTCTGTTTGTCATTAACTCAGTTTGTCACTAATTAATTTTGTAATTGCCTCAGTTTGTCATTGCCTTAGTTTTGTCATTAACTCAGTTTGTAATTGCCTTAGTTTGTCATTGCCTCAGTTTGTCATTGCCTCAGTTTGTCATTGACTCAGTTTGTAATTGCCTCAGTTTTGTCATTAACTCAGTTTGTAATTGCCTTAGTTTGTCATTGCTTCAGTTTGATTGCCTCCGTTTGTGATTGCCTCAGTTTGTCATTAACTCAGTTTGTCATTAACTCAGTTTGTGATTGACTCAGTTCGTGATTGCCTCAGTTTGTCATTAACTCAGTTTGTCATTAACTCAGTTTGTGATTGACTCAGTTCGTGATTGCCTCCGTTTGTGATTGCCTCAGTTTGTCATTAACTCAGTTTGTCATTAACTCAGTTTGTGATTGACTCAGTTTGTGATTGCCTCAGTTTGACATTGCCTCATTACCCATCCATATGAAGACTCCTATATTTGAAGACAGCGCTAGAACCCACCGCCTACCACCCGCCCTCCAGATGTAAAAGAAAATAAATAAAAATGTCAAATCATCGGATGAACCAACACCATTAGAGATGCTAATTTCTCTACTTTAATTTGACGTTAGTATTGCACACGCGTTATGGTTCCTGGCGCGGTTGTTAACACGTTAATTTATTGACACATCACTTGTGGATTCCTTCCCCTGAATGTTGTTTCATTGAGCACTGACAAGTGACGATAAAAGTAATGCTTTCTTTCCTGCCCTCTGGACCTCATTTCTTGGGACCTTAATGATGGTCTTCTTGTGCATGAATTGAAAGCTCAGCTTTCTAAACAAACACGCGCATCATTACGTCGACCTGCCTGTAATCTCGCGGCAGAAACAAACAAGATAACGCGAGATCAAAGCGCAAAGGGCAATGTCACGTGGTATTCATATTATCGATACGGTTTAATGAGAAATGATAGTTTAAGATTGATAGACATGAGCGCGTGAATATAGCAATCTGATCATATACATACAAACACACCATAAACATGTATGCAGAGTTTGAAAGTAAATGCTTTATGGTGTCGAGAACATTGTATTTCCACGTGAAGATAAATTGATGACAGTTTCGCGCCAACACAGACAGCAACATTGAGTTGCTCTATTACCTTCATCTTGACCAACAAGACAGACAACAACATTGAGTTGCTCCATTACCTTCATCTTGACCAACAAGACAGACAACAACATTGAGTTGCTCCATTACCTTCATCTTGACCAACAAGACAGACAACAACATTGAGTTGCTCCATTTCCTTCATCTCGACCAACGAGACAGACAACAACATTGAGTTGCTCCATTACCTTCATCTTGACCAACAAGACAGACAACAACATTGAGTTGCTCCATTACCTTCATCTTGACCAACAAGACAGACAACAACATTGAGTTGCTCCATTACCTTCATCTTGACCAACAAGACAGACAACAACATCGAATTGCTCCATTACCTTCATCTTGAACAACAAGACAGACAACAACAACGAGTTGCTCCATTACCTTCATCTTGACCAACAAGACAGACAATAACATTGAGTTGCTCCATTACCTTCATCTTGACCAACAAGACAGACAACAACATCAAGTTGCTCCATTACCTTCATCTTGACCAACAAGACAGACAGCAACATCGAGTTGCTCCATTTCCTTCATCTTGACCAACAAGACAGACAACAACATCGAGTTGCTCCATTACCTTCATCTTGACTAACAAGACAGAACAACAACATTGAGTTGCTCCATTACCTTCATCTTGACCAACAAGACAGAACAACAACATTGAGTTGCTCCATTACCTTCATCTTGACCAACAAGACAGACAACAACATCGAGTTGCTCCATTACCTTCATCTTGACCAACAAGACAGACAACAACATTGAGTTGCTCCATTACCTTCATCTTGACCAACAAGACAGACAACAACATTGAGTTGCTCCATTACGTTCATCTTGACCAACAAGACAGACAACAACATTCAGTTGCACCATTACCTTCATCTTGACCAACAAGACAGACAACAACATCGAATTGCTCCATTACCTTCATCTTGACCAACAAGACAGACAACAACATTGAGTTGCTCCATTACCTTCATCTTGACCAACAAGACAGACAACAACATTGAGTTGCTCCATTACCTTCATCTTGACCAACAAGACAGACAACAACATCGAGTTGCTCCATTACCTTCATCTTGACCAACAAGACAGACAACAACATTGAGTTGCTCCATTACCTTCATCTTGACCAACAAGACAGAACAACAACATCGAGTTGTTCCATTACCTTAATCTTGACCAACAAGACAGAACAACAACATTGAGTTGCTCCATTACCTTCATCTTGACCAACAAGACAGACAACAACATTGAGTTGCTCCATTACCTTCATCTTGACCAACAAGACAGACAACAACATTGAGTTGCTCCACCATCTTCATTTTGAACAACAAGACAGACAACAACATTAAGTTGCTCCATTACCTTCATCTTGACCAACAAGACAGACAACCATATTGAGTTGCTCCATTACCTTCATCTTGACCAACAACATAGACAACAACATTGAGTTGCTCCATTTCCTTCATCTTGACCAACAAGACAGACAGCAACATTGAGTTTGTCCATTACCTTCATCTTGACCAACAAGACAGACAACAACATCGAGTTGCTCCATTACCTTCATCTTGACCAACAAGACAGACAACAACATTGAGTTGCTCCATTACCTTCATCTTGACCAACAAGACAGACAATAACATTGAGTTGCTCCATTACCTTCATCTTGACCAACAAGACAGACAACAACATTGAGTTGCTCCATTACCTTCATCTTGACCAACAAGACAGACAACAACATTGAGTTGCTCCATTACCTTCATCTTGACCAACAAGACAGACAACAACATTGAGTTGCTCCATCACCTTCATCTTGAACAACAAGACAGACAACAACATTGAGTTGCTCCATTACCTTCATCTTGACCAACAACATAGACAACAACATTGAGTTGCTCCATTTCCTTCATCTTGAACAACAAGACAGACAACAACATTGAGTTGCTCCATTACCTTCATCTTGAGCAACAACATAGACAACAACATTGAGTTGCTCCATTTCCTTCATCTTGACCAACAAGACAGACAACAACATCGAGTTGCTCCATTACCTTCATCTTGACCAACAAGACAGACAACAACATTGAGTTGCTCCATTACCTTCATCTTGACCAACAAGACAGACAACAACAACGAGTTGCTCCATTACCTTCATCTTGACCAACAAGACAGACAACAACATCGAGTTGCTCCATTACCTTCATCTTGACCAACAAGACAGACAACAACATCGAGTTGCTCCATTACTTCATCTTGACCAACAAGACAGACAACAACATTGAGTTGCTCCATTACCTTCATCTTGACCAACAAGACAGACAACAACATCGAGTTGCTCCATTACCTTCATCTTGACCAACAAGACAGACAACAACATTGAGTTGCTCCATTACCTTCATCTTGACCAACAAGACAGACAACAACATCGAGTTGCTCCATTACCTCATGGAAAAAATACGAACTTTCTCATTTCCCAACTGATGTTTTCCTGCAGAAAGTTGTATTTCCTTTCCTTTGTTTTACCTTCTTTCTCGGCCCAAGATTCGACTTTTTTCTGATTTTCATGACTTCACCTGACTTTGTTTTGAAATACTTCGCTTAACTTTTCTTTTCTTGACTTAACTAGACTGATTTTCTTGACTTCACTTGACTGATTTTTTTTGACTTAACCTTCTTCTGTCACTGCTGCCGTTCACTGTTGAAGGTAAGTGTAGCGTCGAGGTCAACTCTCCATGTTGTGCCTCTTATAATGTTTCCACGATGATATCTGTATCCACCTGTTGTCTTCGGGGTGTACCTCCCATGGTTGTATCAGTTGGTTTCTGAGGGAAGCTGTCTGACGGTGATCGTGCTAAACGTACACACTATTTGATCTGCTCTTCACTAACATGATCCATCGCTGATGGTACTCCAACTGTTTTCTTTAAATTCTTATTTCTCATGTTCTCTTGTCACACTCACTTTTATTCTGAGGTTTCTCATCCCTAACTTCTCACCTGTGGCTGTTAATGTCCACATTTGGCACTGACAGCAGCGTGTGGGAGTGTTGTTTTATATAGCGTCCTGTTTGAATTAGATATTACATTGCTCTTCTGCCTCTTCTTCTACTTCTACCTTTCAGCTCCCTGTGGAGTATAGGTCTTCATCTTGACCAACATATCATATCTTGACATATCATTCCATGTCTTCCCCATCATCTTCATCTCCGCTTCCGTCTGTCTTCTCCAAGAATATTTTGGTCCCTTCCTTTGCCACTTCACCTGGGAATTCCATAAAAAGGCCTGTCTTGTAATACTGTCAGTTGGCTTCCGCAGTGTGTGTCTTATCCAACGTTATCGTCTTCGCTGCACCTTTGTCTATTCCCCTGGACATGCGGGAGTACGGGGAAATGAAAGATTGGACAGGTTGGCTAGCTGCGCTGTCGTTGAGGACGGGCAACCAATGGATCGGGCGGACATCATGTTTGCCCTCCGAGATGTGGGAAGAGCACAGGACTTCGACAAACACAGATCCACGTCACTTCTTCGGATGAAAGAGATGGGAGTTAAGATGGGCACATCCAGAAATGAGACACTTAGTGGCTGTGTAAGAAGACTTATCAACCAACAGAGAACTGAAGTCGTCAGTCGCTGGACACTGAAGGAATTGCTGAGGAGGGGATCTGAGCACCTATGGACATGTTCGTAGTGCAATGATGATGACCCGCAAATAACCCAATAAACCCAATAAACAATAATCTTCGCTGCATCACTTTGTCCACTGGTATTTGGCTTGTACTTTCCCATAGTTCTAGTTGAGTAATGTTGTCCTTGGTAACAATCCATTGTCAATTAATGTTGGAAAACGTGTTCTAAAGTGCTACATTGAACCTGCTCTACCATATAGACGTGAGTCCTTGAACGACAAGTAAGACAACACAAAGAACAACAGAGTAAGCTGAGATTTGATTTATCAGAAGAATGCAACGAATTTTATATATAGCAAAAACTACAAATGAAGAATGTTTAAAAGGAGCTGCAGAAACCAGAAATATCCAAATCATAATGGCAAGACAAAATTTACATTTATTGGGCATGTGATGTGAAAAGAAGGCAATGAGAATACTATAACAACAGGCAGAATCTGGAATGGAAAGAAGAGCAGAAGAAAACTAAGAGAACAAATAATGAACAGTTAATCCAAGTGACGTAATAAAAGATCAGCGACTGAAATTGCGAAATGCTTGAAGGACCCAGAGATGTGGAAAGAGTTGATGTCCTACGCAAACCGGCATGATACCTGATGATGATTTTCTACTGTCATTTCCATGACGCACACTTGTTCTGTACCTGTCATTTCCATGACACACGCTTGTTCTGTACCTGTCATTTCCATGACACACGCTTGTTCTGTGATAATTGAACCAGTTGTCCAACCATTTGCTTCATCTCCTTGCAATCTACGAATGCATTGCCCACACTGGATGATTGGACTGGTTTCATTTGATGGTCTCGATGACGATTTATTCTCCCCTTTTCTTTGCTTCCTACAATCATGACTTCTCCTGTCTCAGAGCTGATTCTTATATCGTGACCGTCTCATGTTTCGTTCACGTCAGTTTTGTTTTCCTCCGTTCATGCTCTTCACACTGGCCACCAAATACAAGGAGCTCCGTGACCTTCTAACCTTCGCCTGTACTAGTTGTTACCGTCTAACAACACGTCCCTGTACTAGTTGTTACCGTCTAACCACACGTCCTTGTACTAGTTGTTACCGTCTAGCCACACGTCCCTGTACTAGTTGTTACCGTCTAGCCACACGTCCCTGTACTAGTTGTTACCGTCTAGCCACACGTCCCTGTACTAGTTGTTACCGTCTAGCCACACGTCCCTGTACTAGTTGTTACCGTCTAACGACACGTCCCTGTACTAGTTGTTACCGTCTAACAACACGTCCCTGTACTAGTTGTTACCGTCTAACAACACGTCCCTGTACTAGTTGTTACCGTCTAACAACACGTCCCTGTACTAGTTGTTACCGTCTAACCACACGTCCTTGTACTAGTTGTTACCGTCTAGCCACACGTCCCTGTACTAGTTGTTACCGTCTAACAACACGTCCCTGTACTAGTTGTTACCGTCTAACAACACGTCCCTGTACTAGTTGTTACCGTCTAGCCACACGTCCCTGTACTAGTTGTTACCGTCTAACGACACGTCCCTGTACTAGTTGTTACCGTCTAACGACACGTCCCTGTACTAGTTGTTACCGTCTAACAACACGTCCCTGTACTAGTTGTTACCGTCTAACAACACGTCCCTGTACTAGTTGTTACCGTCTAACAACACGTCCCTGTACTAGTTGTTACCGTCTAACAACACGTCCCTGTACTAGTTGTTACCGTCTAACAACACGTCCCTGTACTAGTTGTTACCGTCTAACCACACGTCCCTGTACTAGTTGTTACCGTCTAACGACACGTCCCTGTACTAGTTCTTACCGTCTAACGACACGTCCCTGTACTAGTTGTTACCGTCTAACAACACGTCCCTGTACTAGTTGTTACCGTCTAACAACACGTCCCTGTACTAGTTTTTACCGTCTAACCACACGTCCCTGTACTGGTTGTTACCGTCTAACGACACGTCCTTGTACTAGTTGTTACCGTCTAACGACACGTCCCTGTACTAGTTGTTACCGTCTAACCACACGTCCTTGTACTAGTTGTTACCGTCTAACGACACGTCCCTGTACTAGTTGTTACCGTCTAACGACACGTCCCTGTACTAGTTGTTACCGTCTAACGACACATCCCTGTACTAGTTGTTACCGTCTAACGACACGTCCCTGTACTAGTGACAGTTATAAGACCAAGACAGTCATAATGGTAGGATTGGTGAGTTAGATCTGACCAAGACAGCCATAATGATAGGGTTGGTGAGTTAGAACTGACCAAGTAAGTCATAATGATAGGGTTGGTGAGTTAGAGCTGACCAAGACAGTCATAGATTTTCTTTCTAAAGTCCACGAATCAGGTGGTTAATTCAGGGTAAATTGTTACGGAAAGTAACCCCTGTTAATAAATTGCCGTAGCAGAGTCGTATATCCCGGGGCAAATAAGCGGCACATTTCGGCGTGAAAAACTCCGACTCGTTGCAATAAAATATCCCCTGAGAGAGGAGTCAAAAAGATGTCGAATCCAACATTGTCAAAGCTATAACAGTTGTCTTCATAGTTCGTGTTGAATCACTGCTGCTAAATGTAAGAATTGCTTCACTTTAACGTTCAGTTAATTGTTGCAACGCCCTGTCGTTACTAGCGATGATGATCCTGATTGAAGTTTCACGCATCGATCTTTCTATAAAGTTGTGCCAGCTTTTTTAATAATCAAACTGATGTTTTCCCACTTAATCTTCATGTTGATTTACCCTGCACGTTTGTCTCCTACGGCCGTTGTGTTGATGGTTTTATTGTGCTTGTTTCTGTTGACCATTCAGCCTGCATTGTTTGGCTTTTTCCCCCACCTGCGTGTCTCTATGGCGTCATTGAATCCTACAGCGGGTGTGATTGTCAGTCATTGCTCCTGGTCTCTGTTCTGTTGTGGACGTATTGGGCATGTCCTGGGTCAAAGTGTGCAGGAGGCAAAATAAGGTGGGAAGATAACATTAAAGTGTAGAGCAGACAACAAGTGGTGGGAAGATAACATTAACGTATAGGCCAGGTAAAAAGAGGTGGGAAGGCTACATTAAAGAGTAGACCGGACAAGAAGAGGTGGGAAGATAACATTAAAGAGTAGACCAAACACGAAGAGGTGGGAAGATAACATTAAAGAGTAGACCGGACAAGAAGAGGTGGGAAGATAACATTAAAGAGTAGACCAAACACGAAGAGGTGGGAAGATAACATTAAAGAGTAGACCAGACACGAAGAGGTTAGAAGATAACATTAAAGAGTAGACCAGACACGAAGAGGTGGAAAGATAACATTAACGTATAGACCAGGCAAAAAGAGGTGGGAAGATAACATCAAAGTGTTGACCAGACAAATAGAGGTGGGTAGATGACATCAAACTGTGGTTAGTTTCGCCAGCTCTCAAGCAGTGCCCAAACAGCTATAGAATATTGTTTGGTAGCGTGAGTGACGGTCACAGGTGTGTTTGTGTGTGTGTGTATGTGTGTGTGTGATGGTTGGTCGTGCTTTATGTCACGTCTTCTAGTGCTATTAACTGTTTGTTATTATACAAGTGTGTTTATATCGTACCTTCTACTATATACCTCCTATTATATACCTTCTACTACATACCTTCTACTATATACCTTCTACTATATACCTTCTACTACATACCTTCTACTATATTTAAAAAAAAGTAAAGAGCCCCCGTCACACCAAGTGGCGTATAGGGAATATGGTGTTAGTGACCATACATTTTACAGACCTTCAGGCCATGCTTTTGGGTAACGTGGTCGGTATTACGCCCGTGCCGTTTATTTTCCCAGAAAAACTTCCGGTACCCATTTAAGGCTGGATGTACCCGGAAGCCTTCGATTGGGATCGAACCCTACCTCCTGTCTTCTACTATATACCTTCTACTACATACATTCTACTATTTACCTTCTACTATATATCTTCTACTACATACCTTCTACTATTTACCATCTACTATATACCTTCTACTACATACCATCTACTATATACCTTCTACATATACCTTCTACTACATACCTTCTGCTATATGTATTATCCTACATACCCTCTGCTATATGTATTCTCCTACATACCTTCTACTATATACCTTCTACTATATACCTTCTACTATATACCTTCTACTATATATCTTCTACTGCATACCCTCTGCTATATGTATTCTCCTACATACCCTCAGCTATATATCTTCTACTGCATACTCTCTGCTATATATCTTCTACTACATACCCACAGCTATATATCTTCTACTTCATACCCTAAGTTATATATCTTCTACTGCATACTCTCTACTATATATCTTCTACTTCATACCCTCAGTTATATATCTTCTACTGCATACTCTCTGCTATATATCTTCTACTACATACCCTCAGCTATATATCTTCTACTGCATACTCTCTGCTATATATCTTCTGCTGCATACCCTCAGTTATATATCTTCTACTGCATACTCTCTGCTATATATCTTCTGCTACATACCCACAGCTATATATCTTCTGCTGCATACCCACAGTTATATATCTTCTGCTACATACCCACAGCTATATATCTTCTGCTACATACCCACAGCTATATATCTTCTGCTGCATACCCACAGTTATATATCTTCTGCTACATACCCACAGTTATATATCTTCTGCTACATACCCTCAGCTATATATCTTCTGCTACATACTTTCTACTACAAACATCTGCTAACCTCCATTCTCTAACATGTTCTCCTACAACAAACACTTCTCTTTTCTCTACATCACTGATGTGGACACCATCAAGATCAACAATCATTAGAAACCTCAAAATCACCATCTGAACATCAAAAAACAGGAACAAATGATAAGTCACAAATAACCACGTCGTCTTTAACCATATTAGAATAACCAGCCTCACGTGCATGCACAAATGTCAACCCCCAGATTAACTGACGTGGAGAGTTCACGATGGGCGTGGCCGATCAGCTTTCTGGCCTATATCTGGCCGACTCATCGATTCCTGGGCCTGTCAATCAGGGAACTCAGCGCTGTCTGGGCTGGCTTTCAGACAAATGGACTGCAGGTCTTTTCTCAGCCAGATTGTCCACGCCTGGTCTATCGGTCTGTACCGCAAACGGAGTTATCTCCCACGCTGAAGGTAGGCTGGTGTCCAGGACGGGAGATTTGTAACTTGTCTGTCACTTTGTGGGTGAGATAGTGGGGGTGTGGGGAGGAGAAGATTTGTGGGTCGAGGAGAGAAGTTGGAGGAAAGCGGGAGTTTCTTCTTTAGAAGCGGGCGGCTTGAAACATAGACGGAGAGAAGGGAGAGAATAGTGGGAGGAGAAGAGAGGAGATATAATAAAGCAGAGAGAGAATTTAGGTGAAAGAGAATAGAAGAGAGAGAGGGAGAGAGAGATAAAAAATAGAGGAGAGAGTATCGGAGACAATATATTAGAGAGAGTAGAGAGAGAGAATAAAGGAGAGAGAGAGAGAGAGAGAGAGAGAGAGATTATAGGATAGGAAATGTTTTAACATTTTAAAAATGTAAAGTAAATATTGGACGTTGAAGGAATTCATTATTGGGGACCACTAATATGATGAGAATTGTTGTGGAACAGCCACCGTGATAAGTCAACGTTTTACTTCAGTGGTCAAGCCTAGAACAACATCACCGGAACACTGTTGGTTTCTGGGTAAGTTGAAAAGCTCACAGAAGAGGTGCTCAGTTCTCGGGGAGATGCCATGTCTTGGCACCGGCTGGTTCTTCATGAAATTAACACAAACGGATAGACTTTGCTGATGACATAGCTTTCCTGTCACACAACAATCAACAGATGCAAGGTAAAATAAGAACTTGATGAGAGATCACAACAGATGGGACTGAAAATAAATAGAGATAAGACCAAACTTATGATAATTAATGCAGTTGGCAATAACCGAATAACAAAAGGAGAAATACCTCTACTAGACGTACAATCTTACATATATCTGGGCAGTAATATAGGCAAAGAGGGAGGAACAGAAAATGATACCAAAATAAGGATATCAAAAGCAAGAGGAGCATTCGTTGCACTGGGAAACATATGGAAGTCCAAAGAAATTAGGCTAAATACAAAAATAACAATTTTCAGCTCCAATTTTAGTCAGTCCTATTATATGGCTGTGAAACATGGAGAACAACAAAATGATAATCATGAAGATACAGGCCTTCATTAATGGATGCTTGTGCAAAATAAAAGGATGGAAAGGGCAGGATAAAATCATTAACATAGAATTATGGAAATGTACCAGTCAAATACCAGTAGATAAAGAGATACAGCGAAGACGATGGCGCTGGATAGGACACACACTACTGAAGCCAACTGAGAGTATTACACAACATGCCCTTTTTTGGGATCCCCAAGAAAAAAGACAAGTAGGAAGGCCAAAATATTCTTGGAGAAGACAGAATCAGAGATGAAGATGATGGGGAAGACATGGAATGATCTTAAAAGAATGAAATAATGAAGAATGATGAGGTCCCATGCCTAGATCTGTGGAGTTCTAGGCTAACCCTGCATTAAATGGACACCAGGAAATTGTTTTTCTTGAAAACAAAGGCGGTCTGACGTGGTATTGACCAAATTACCCCCAAAAATGTAGCGGTGATCAAACAAACATGGAAATAAATACATTCCCAGTAGGCCACATTAGAACTACAGCAGAACTACTCTTAAACTATTTCCTTTCTTCATAAGTACCAGAACTACAACGGAACTATTTCTTTCTTCATCTGTCCCAGAACTATAACAGAACTATTTCTTTCTTCATCTGTACCTGAACTACAACACATAACTATTTCTTTCTTTCAATGTCCCAGAATTACAACAGAACTATTTCTTTCTTTTAATGTACCAGAACTACAACATAACTATTTCTTTTTTCATCAGTCCAGAACTATAATAGAACTATTAATTTCATCATCTATCTCAGAACTACAACAGAACTATTACTTTCTTCATCTATCTCAGAACTACAATAGAACTATTTCTTTCTTTTAATGTCCCAGAACTACAACAGAACTATTTCTTTCTTCATCTATGTCAAAACTACAATAGAACTATTTCTTTCTCCATTTATCTCAGAACTACAATAGAAATATTTCTTTCTTCATCTATCTCAGAACTACAACAGATCTATTCCTTTCTCCATCTATCTCAGAACTACAACAGAACTATTTCTTTCTTCATCTATCTCAGAACTACGACAGATCTATTCCTTTCTCCATCTATCTCAGAACTACAACAGAACTATTTCTTTCTTCATCTATCTCAGAACTACAAAAGAACTATTTCTTTCTTCATCTATCTCAGAACTACAACAGAACTATTTCTTTCTTCATCTATCTCAGAACTACAACAGAACTATTTCTTTCTTCATCTATCTCAGAACTACAACAGAACTATTTCTTTCTTCTTCTATCTCAGAACTACAACAGAACTATTTCTTTCTTCGCCTATCTCAGAACTACAACAGAACTATTTCTTTCTTCATCTCTCCTCTAAATGAAAATATATCCTTCACCAACAGACACGAGTTGGAGGTAAATGTGACAGTTCTTTTCCTGTCTGTTATTTACTTTTCCCCACAATCACTAAGTCAGGTACCCATTTTTCCAGCCAAACCAGGTCGATTGCAGGCCCATGCGTTCGATGAGGTAAGGACGTGAGACGGGATATTTATGCTGACCTTTAACCTGATAACCTGCGACACTACCGCAACCTACGCTATGTCAAATAGTCCCTTCAATTATTGTCCTAAATTATTATATTTACGTCACAATATTTGAGCTACTGACTTTGTAAGTTACCAAAAAAAAAAAAAAAAAAAAAAAAACCATGGTTTTGCTGTTAATCAACAACTCTTACTGTTTTTTTAAAAAGATTTTTTTTTCTGTTATACTCAGCCCAGTTTTAAGGATGTTTTAGTGAAACTGGACTCCTCCCTGTCCATGCTTCTATATGTTACGATAAAGAGGAAGAAAGCCATTTTATTAGTTGAACCACTGTTGGCATGGCAACCAGGAAGGTGACTGCTGAAATGGCCTACCTAGTTCTCATACACATTGCAAGGTCGGTAGATGCATTTGTGCTGTAGTAGATTTGACCTCCAGAACTTATTTACCTGCAACAGCTCGAATTTACTTCCAACATTTTGACTGTACTAGAAACTACGGTGTGAGGTTGTGCATTGAACTCAATGAGCCGTGGTTGTGCATTTAGCTTATTGAGCTCTCGTTGTGCATTGAGCTGTGTTTGTGCATTGAGCTGTGGTTGTGCATTGAGTTGTGTTTGTGCATTGAGCTGTAGTTGTGCATTTAGCTCATTGAGCTGTGTTTGTGCATTGAGCTGTGGTTGTTCATTGAACTTATTGAGCTGTGGCTGTGTTATGTGTTGTGCTATGCTATGTGTTGTGTTATGTGTTTTGCTATGTATTGTGTTATGTATTGTGCTATGTGTTGTGTTATGTGTTTTGCTATGTATTGTGTTATGTGTTGTGTGTTGTGCTATGCGTTGTGCTATGTGTTGTTCTATGTGTTGTGCTATGTGTTGTACAATGTGTTGTGCTATGTGTTGTACAATGTGTTGTGCTATGTGTTGTGCAATGTGTTGAGCTATGTGTTATGCTATGTATTGTGTTATGCTATGCTATGTGTTGTGCTATGTGATGTGATGTGCTATGTGTTGTGCTATGTGTTGTGCTATGTGTTGTGTTATGTGTTATGCTTTGTGTTGTGCTATGTGTTGTTCTATGTGTTGTGCTATCTGTTATGCTTTGTGTTGTGTTATGTATTATGCTTTGTGTTGTGCTATGTGTTGTGCTATGTCCTGTGCTATGTGTTGCTATGTATTGTGATATGTATTGTGCTATGTGATGTGCTATGTGATGTGCTATGTGTTGTGCTATGTGTTATGCTATGTGCTGTGCTATGTTTTGTGCTATATGTTGTGCTATGTGCTTTGCTATATATTGTGCTATGTGTTTGTATTATGCTATGTGTTATGCTATGTGTTATACTAAGTATTGTGCTATGTGTTGTGCTATGTGTTGTGCTGTGTTTTGCTATGTATTGTGTTATGTGTTTTGATATGTGTTGTGCTATGTGCAGTGCTATTTTGTGCTATGTGTTGTGCTATGTGTTGTGCTATGTATTGTACAATGTGTTGTGCTGTGTTGTACAATGTGTTATGCTATGTGCTGTGCTATGGTTTGTGCTATATGTTGTGCTATGTGTTTTGCAATATATTGTGCTATGTGTTGTGCTATGTGTTTGTGTTATGCTATGTGTTATGCTATGTGTTATACTAAGTATTGTGCTATGTGTTGTGCTATGTATTGTGCTATGTGTTGTGCTATGTGCTGTGCTATGTGTTGTGATATGTGTTGTGCTATGTGCTTTGCTATATGTTATGCTATGTGCTGTGCTGTGTGTTTTGCTATGTATTGTGTTATGTGTTGTGCTAAGTGTTGTGCTATGTGATGTGATATGTGTTGTGCTATGTGTTGTGCTATGTGTTGTGCTATGTGTTGTACAATGTGTTATGCTGTGTGTTTTTTTATGTGTTATGCTATGTGTTGTGCTATGTGTTGTGCTATGTGTTGTGTTATGTGCTATGCTATGTATTGTGCTATGTGTTGTGCTATGTGCTGTGCTATTTACTGTGTTATGTGTTGTGCTATGTATTGTACTATGTTTTGTTCTATGTGCTGTGCTATGTGTTGTGCTATGTGTTTTGCTATGTATTGTGCTATGTGTTGTGCTATGTGTTGTGATCAAATATTAGAGGGGTCCTGGTGTATATTACTTCCTGTGAATATCCGCCGCTGCAGAAGACGGCCAATTTGGATCGAACCAATGCTCTCTCTATGAACATGTCAGTGCTATCACAGCACCTCGTATTGGCAGTCTTCTTTCTGGTATAGATGACGTCATTTCCGCAACACGCGTTACCCAATTAACTTTCTTTCTACCAGACTTGACCCCGTTCAAGTTATGCTGGTGACATATATCAACGAACGCGAAACTAAAATATCACTAACATTACAATGTGAACAATCCATAATAGTTTACTTTTCCGAGAATAAAAACAGAACATATAAACTAAAGCAGCTTTGTAAAACGACATTGGCTCATTTACGTCCGGTTATTCGCCCTTTATATTAGGGAGAGAAGCAGAGAAAATGGCGCGGATAAAATACTCAGAACATTGACAACAACGAATATAAGAATCGGCGGAAACCCTTCTTGTGTTTGTATGGCCTTGGAGTTTCCATGAACTGATTTATTTATTGTCGTGAACTAAACGTCAGCGAAAAGACAAGAGTCAGAAAAGTGAGTCATGAAAGGATGGGTAATGAAATAGTCAGGCAAGTGAGTTATGAAAGAATCAGGCAGGTGAGTTATGAATAAGTCAGACAAGCGAATCATGACAGAGTCAGACAAATTGGTCATGACAGAGTCAGACAAGTGGTCATAACAAAGTCAGACTAGTAAGTCATGAAAAAGTCAGACAAGTTAGTCATGACAGAGTCAGACAATAATTTTTATTTTTCTGAAAGCAGTCAGAATGTGTGACATCATACATCAGTGACAAAGAGTCACAGACCCATCACCGAATTCTTTCTTCACGGACAAAATAAAACAATTAAAAAGCGAATGACATCCTGATTGTTATTTGTCAAATTATGAACAAAACATGACAAATTCAAACAAAACATGACACAAATTCAATATCTGCTGGGAAAAAAGTAAAAAAAAGAAAACAAACAAAATACCTACAAAGTAATAGAACGAAATTGCCTGTTGTTAAGATGGCAGAGAAAGAACGAAGCAAAATATCTGGAGGACAAATTAGCAATGATTGTATCACAAACGTTGAGTTGAGCACAACTAAAAAATCACATTCGTTTCTAGATAATAATAAATTAACACTAGTTTTGTTTAGTTTTTAAACAGAGTATGCGCTGTCAGAAACGTGTTATAAGTTACCACACGGGCAACAAAGAAATACATTTTAAAATAACAAAATAAATTAAATAATAACATGAAAACAAAAACAAAAAAGAAATAACTTGTCAAAGGTTGGAGAAAGTAATGTTTGCCACAGCTTCATGATTTCTTCCCTGCTCTCGGCCAATGCTGGAAACACCAGCAGCTGACGGAGTTAGTAATGTATCACTTATTTATAGCTCTCATTAAATATGCTAATGACACATAATCACAACCATAAGGTGCATGCCGAAGCTTGACTGAAACCGCGGGAGGCAGGCACAGCACAACGGAAACATCGTTTGTAATGAAGTGGTTTCGTCACTCGTAAAAGTTGTCATGATTAATAACCCTCGCTCCCAGGCTCGTGTCGCAGGCCTCCTGAGAATAGAGATCATTAAATACAGACAGATTAGGACTTCACAGTTTCGTTTCTTCTGATAAGTCCAGCGTCATTTTCTCAACAGTGGCGTATATAGGTCGGTGGCGTTTCTCTCTCAACACAGTGGCGTATATAGGTCGATGGTATCCTCTCTCAATTCAGTGGCGTATATAGATCACATGCGTCACACTTCCAACACAGTGGAGTATATAGATCGTAGGCGTCACTCTCTCAATTCAGTGGCGTATATAGGTCGGTGGCGTTTCTCTCTCAACACAGTGGCGTATATAGGTCGGTGGCGTTTCTCTCTCAACACAGTGGCGTATATAGGTCGGTGGCGTTTCTCTCTCAACACAGTGGCGTATATAGGTCGGTGGCGTTTCTCTCTCAACACAGTGGCGTATATAGGTCGGTGGCGTTTCTCTCTCAACACAGTGGCGTATATAGGTCGGTGGCGTTTCTCTCTCAACACAGTGGCGTATATAGGTCGGTGGCGTTTCTCTCTCAACACAGTGGCGTATATAGGTCGGTGGCGTTTCTCTCTCAACACAGTGGCGTATATAGGTCGGTGGCGTTTCTCTCTCAACACAGTGGCGTATATAGGTCGGTGGCGTTTCTCTCTCAACACAGTGGCGTATATAGGTCGGTGGCGTTTCTCTCTCAACACAGTGGCGTATATAGGTCGGTGGCGTTTCTCTCTCAACACAGTGGCGTATATAGGTCGGTGGCGCCCCTCTCTCAACACAGTGACGTATATAAATCGGTGGCGCCACTCTCTCAACACAGTGGCGTATATAGATCGGTGGCGCCACTCTCTCAACACAGTGGCGTATATAGATCGGTGGCGCCACTCTCTCAACACAGTGACGTATATAAATCGGTGGCGCCACTCTCTCAACACAGTGGCGTATGTAGATCGTAGGCGTCACTCTTCCAACACAGTGACGTATATAGATCGCAGGCGCCACTCTCTCAACACAGTGGCGCATATAGATCGGTGGCGTCACTCTCTCAACACAGTGTCGTATATAGATCGTAGACGTCACTCTTCCAACACAGTGACGTATATAGATCAGTGGCGTCACTCTCTTAATACAGTGACGTATATAGATCGCAGGCGTCACTCTTTCAACACAGTGGCGTATTATAGATCGGTGACGCTACTCTCTCAACACAGTGGCGCATATCGATCGGTGGCGTCACTCTCTCAACACAATGACGTATATAGATCGGTGGCGCCACTCTTTCAACACAGCGGCGTAGAGAAAGACTTCAATACCTGATAAATCCTAAACAAAATCTCTTGCCTGCCACCGAATGCCCGACTTGTGTATGTGCTGAATTGGCATATGTTGCATAAGGTGTATGTGACGGAGCATGCCTACATCCACAGCTATGTGAACCATCACATTTGAAGCAGAATTTCGTCTACGTCACGATGTCACACCCTCAAGAATGTGCTCGCTTTCTCCTCGTTCCAGAAATTGTGTTTACTACAACATCAAAACGTGCACTGGCCTCTTATGGAGGAATCTATTGTCTGTTTCTGATGGGTTTACCGTGTGCACCGTGAACACTAAGCAGTTTAGCTCTTCAAGGAGCTCTCAGTAGTAATATCCCTTCATACGGTGTCATATCCCATCATACGGTGCCATATCCCTTCATACGGTGCCATATGCCTTCATACGGTGCCATATCCCTTCATACGGTGTCATATCCCTTCATACGGTGCCATATCCCTTCAAACGGTTCCATATTCCTTCATACAGTGCCATATTCCATCATACGGTGCTATATCCCTTCATACGGTGCCATATCCCTTCATACAGTGCCATATTCCATCATACGGTGTCATATCCCTTCATACGGTGCCATATCCCTTCATACGGTGCCATATCCCTTCATACAGTGCCATATTCTATCATACGGTGTCATATCCCTTAATACAATGCCATATCCCTTCATACGGTGCCATATCCCTTCATACAGTGCCATATTCCATCATACGGTGCCATGTCCCTTCATACGGTGCCATATCCCTTCATACAGTGCCATATCCCATCATACAGTGCCATATTCCTTCATACAGTGCCATATTCCTTCATACAGTGCCATATCCCATCATACAGTGCCATATCCCTTTATACAGTGCCATATCCCTTCATACGGTGCCATATCCCTTCATATGGTGCTATATCCCTTCATACGGAGCCATATTCCTTCATACAGTGCCACGTTCCTTCATACAGTGCCATATCCCTTCATACAGTGCCATATTCCTTCATACAGTGCCATATTCCTTCATACAGTGCCATATCCCTTCATATGGTGCTATATCCCTTCATACGGTGCCATATTCCTTCATACAGTGCCATATCCCTTCATATGGTGCTATATCCCTTCATACGGTGCCATATTCCTTCATACAGTGCCATATTCCATCAAAGGCGTCTCATTAAGTTCAGCAGGATCGTAAGGTCCAGCACAAGTTCAAGCCGTTAAACATATCACGCCTATAAACAGCCCCCCCCCCCCCCCACGTCTGACTTTATGTTCCGCCACTGTCTACTCACTACCCAACACTCCTCCATCAATACGCGTGTCACATTCTCTCTATCCTTGCCTCTCTTTCCTCACAGATGCAGCTTCCAGCCATTAAGGCTAGAGATGGAATATTTGAAGACACTGTCGCAAATCGATAGTCATTTTGTCAGAAATTGTCGGCCGTGGCTCCCTCCGGCGTAACAGTTCCTGGGCGCCGTCATTTGCTGCCAGTCGTGGACACCTGCGTTTGTTCACAACCTCTCACAACACAAAACGGTCGACAGCACCATCACAACCATCACCCCGATCAAGTCCTAGTGGGAAGAATGCACGAAGCTGTCAGCATGTCTCGAACATGTCACGTCGAAATTAGAACCTGAGACACACAGGGAACGTGCAAATGTTACCTGGGATTAGCTATCACACATAGATTAGACTTGAAGGTCTATCTATCTATCTATCTATCTATCTATCTATCTATCTATCTATCTATCTATCTATCTATCTATCTATCTATCTATCTATCTATCTATCTATCTATCTATCTATCTATCTATCTATCTATCTATCTATCTATCTATCTATCTATATATCTATCTATCTATCTATCTATCTGTCTGTGTGTCTCTCTGACTGTCTGTCTGTGTGTCTGTCTGTCTGACTGACTGACTGACTGTCTGTGTGTCTGTCTGTGTGTCTGTCTGACTGACTGTGTGTCTGTCTGTCTGACTGACTGTCTGTCTGACTGTCTGAGTGACTGACTGACTGACTGTCTGTCTGTCTGTTTGTCTGACTGACTGACTGTCTGTCTGTCTGTCTTACACTAAATTAGCATCAGCAAACAACGGGAATGTGACACTAGCTCAGGAAAGGTTAGATTAACGATAACATTGTGATGTCACGACATCGATAACATTGTGATGTCACGACAACGATTACATTGTGATGTCACGACATCGATAACATTGTGATGTCACGACAACGATAACATTGTTATGTCACGACAACGATTACATTGTGATGTCACGACAACGATAGTATTGTGATGTCACGACAACGATTACATTGTGATGTCACGACAACGATTACATTGTGATGTCACGACAACGATAACATTGTGATGTCACGACAACGATTACATTGTGATGTCACGACAACGATTACATTGTGATGTCACGACATCGATAACTTGTGATGTCACGACAACGATGAGTGGGTGAGGTGGATGATAGATGAAAGATTGGGTTGGTAGACAGACAGACAGACAGACAGTCAGACAGACAGTCAGTCAGACAGACAGACAGACAGACAGACAGACAGACAGACAGACAGACAGTCAGTCAGACAGACAGACAGTCAGACAGACAGACAGACAGTCAGTCAGACAGACAGTCAGTCAGACAGACAGACAGACAGACAGTCAGACAGATAGACAGACAGACAGTCCGACAGTCAGACAGTCAGACAGTCAGACAGACAGACAGTCAGACAGACAGACAGTCAGTCAGACAGACAGACAGACAGACAGACAGTCAGACAGACAGACAGACAGACAGTCAGTCAGACAGACAGTCAGACAGACAGACAGACAGTCAGTCAGACAGACAGACAAACAGTCAGACAGACAGACAGTCAGACAGACAGTCAGTCAGTGTCATCGTTGTCGTGACATCACAATGTTATCGTTCTTGTGACATCACAATGTTATCGATGTCGGGACATCACAATGTTATCGATGTCGGGACATCACAATGTTATCGTTTTTGTGACATCACAATGTCATCGTTGTCGTGACATCACAATGTTATCGTTTTTGTGACATCACAATGTTATCGATGTCGGGACATCACAATGTTATCGATGTCGGGACATCACAATGTTATCGTTTTTGTGACATCACAATGTTATCGATGTCGTGACATCACAATGTTATCGATGTCGGGACATCACTATGTTATCGATGTCGGGACATCACAATGTTATCGTTTTTGTGACATCACAATGTAATCGTTGTCGTGACATCACAATGTTATCGTTGTCGTGACATCACAATGTTAGCGTTAATCTAACCTTTCCTGAGCTAGTATCACATTCCCGTTGTTTGCTGACGCTAATTTAGTGTCACATTACCTTTGTTTGCTGATGCTAATTTAATGTCACATTACCGCTGTTTGTTGATGCTAATTTAGTGTCACATTACCGCTGTCTGTTGCTGCTAATTTAGTGTCACATTACCGTTGTTTGTTGATGCTAATTTAGTGTCACATTACCGCTGTTTGTTGATGCTAATTTAGTGCAAAATTACCGTTGTTTGTTGATGCTAATTTAGTGCCACATTACCGCTGTTTGTTGATGCTAATTTAGTGTCACATTACCGTTGTTTGCTGACGCTAATTTAGTATCACATTGCCGTTGTTTGCTGACGCTAATTTAGTGTCACATAACCGTTGTTTGCTGACGCTAATTTAGTGTCACATTACTGCTGTTTGTTGATGCTAATTTAGTGTCACATTACCGTTGTTTGCTGACGCTAATTTAGTGTCACATTACCGTTGTTTGCTGACGCTAATTTAGTGTCACATTACCGTTGCTTGTTGATGCTAATTTAGTGTCACATTACAGTTGTTTGCTGACGCTAATTTAGTGTCACATTACCGTTGTTTGCTGACGCTAATTTAGTGTCACATTACTGCTGTTTGTTGATGCTAATTTAGTGTCACATTACCGTTGTTTGCTGACGCTAATCAGCAGGAGATCGACGTCTGGGATTCACGACTCCCTTAGAATGTCAAGAAGCTAAAGGGCCGCAACTATGCTCGACGGGTCCTCTTCTGATGATCAGATTGCATCCTGCTGCGAAGCTCTGTATAAAGAGTTTTCTTTTGTTTAAATTAGTTTATCTTTCACTAGACTTACCATTCGTTCATTAGAAGTACATTGTTATTGTTTCAACTTCTTTATCTTTCACTAGACTTACCATTCGTTCATTAGAAGTACATTGTTATTGTTTCAACTTCTTTATCTTTCACAAGACTTACCATTCGTTCATTAGAAGTACATTGTTATTGTTTCAACTTCTTTATCTTTCACTAGACTTACCATTCGTTCATTAGAAATACATTGTTATTGTTTCAACTTCTTTATCTTTCACTAGACTTACCATTCGTCCATTAGAAGTACATGGGTGTCGTTATTGTTTTGTGATGTGTCATCATTTACAACCAAGTTGAACACCCAGTGGTCTTCAAACTATTGACGCCGTCGACTGCCTTCACTTGTTGATTATTTACCTGCAACGCCAAGATGTTATTTCCGATCGAATAAGTCGGTGCACGCTGACTCCTGTATGGAAACATAAGATGATGACAGAATTAAGACTCTCATGTAGAAGCTCGGTTTTTTTTTTTGGTACTAAAAAAATGTCAAGTCAATGTGAATATATTGTCATTTGATGATTTCTAACCGCTAGGTACTCAAACGAAGATATCACAGGGACCTAACCAAAGTTTGGCACCACCTCTGGGAGCAGTGGCATACACTTTTAGAACGACCTGTGAATTAATTTGTTTTCACTTCCATCATTTCCTTCTTTATAGTCGATGTTACTCATTCTTGTTGGCTTTTGTTCCGTTAATGAAAGTGTTCATTGTACTTGTGTGTGCTTGTAAAGTGTTCATTGTACTTGTATGTGCTTGTAAAGTGTTCATTGTACTTGTATGTGCTTGTAAAAAGTTCATTGTACTTGTGTGTGCTGGTAAAGTGTTTATTGTTCTTGTAAAATGTTCATTGTACTTGTGTGTACTTGTAAAGTGTTCATTGTACTTGTAAAATGTTCATTGTACTTGTATGTGCTGGTAAAGTGTTCATTGTTCTTGTAAAATGTTCATTGTACTTGTGTGTACTTGTAAAGTGTTCATTGTACTTGTGTGTACTTGTAAAATGTTCATTGTACTTGTGTGTGCTGGTAAAGTGTTCATTGTTCTTGTAAAATGTTCATTGTACTTGTGTGTACTTGTAAAGTGTTCATTGTTCTTGTAAAGCGTTTATTGTACTTGTGTGTACTTGTAAAGTGTTCATTGTTCTTGTAAAGCGTTTATTGTACTTGTGTGTACTTGTAAAGTGTTCATTGAACTTGTTTGTACTTGTGTGTACATTGTGTCTTTGATTATCTCTGTGGACCTGACATTGTGTCTTTGATTATCTCTGTGGACCTGACATTGTGTCTTTGATTATCTCTGTGGACCTGACATTGTGTCTTTGATTATCTCTGTGGACCTGACATTGTGTCTTTGATTATCTCTGTGGACCTGACATTGTGTCTTTGATTATCTCTGTGGACCTGACATTGTGTCTTTGATTATCTCTGTGGACCTGACATTGTGTCATTTATTATCTCTGTGGACCTGACATTGTGTCATTGATTATCTCTGTGGACCTGGCATTTTGTCATTGATTATCTATGTGGACCTAACATTGTGTCATTGATTATCTCTGTGGACCTGACATTTTGTAATTTATTATCAATGTGGACCTGATATTGTGACATTGATTATCTCTGTGGACCTGACATTGTGTCATTTATTTTCTCTATGGACCTGACATTGTGTCATTGATTATCTCTGTGGACCTCACATTTTGTCATTGATTATCTCTGTGGACCTGACATTGTGTCATTGATTATCTCTGTGGACCTGGCATTATGTCATTGATTATCTGTGTGGACCTGACATTGTGACATTGATTATCTCTGTGGACCTGGCATTTTGTCATTGATTATTTCTGTGGACCTAACATTGTATCATTGATTATCTCTGTGGACCTGACATTGTGCCATTGATTATCTTTGTGGACCTAACATTTTGTCATTGATTATCTCTGTGGACCTGGCATTTTGTCATTGATTATTTCTTTGGACCTAACATTTTGTCATTGATTATTTCTGTGCACCTGTCATTGATTATCTCTGTGGACTTGTCATTGTGTCATTGATTATCTCTGTGGACTTGTCATTGTGTCATTTATTATCTCTGTGGACCTGTCATTGTGTCATTTATTATCTCTGTGGATTTGTCATTGTGTCATTGATTATCTCTGTGGACCTGTCATTGTGTCATTGATTATCTCTGTGGACCTGTAGTTCTCGCTCACTTTTCCCTACCTTCAAACATCTTCTGGTGGCTGTTCTTCCATTTTGTTTGAGTAACACGAATGAGGGGCGTTCAAAAGGTAATGCACCACATCGGTTTTCTCAGCTAGTAACAAATATAGAAGAATTAAATTTTGGACACTTAAATATGGCTTGCATCGATTGTATGAACTGAATTGCACGGCATTCGGCCAAATAATACGACTGCACTAAACCGTTGAAATGGAGCATTTAAAGCAAATTGCGTTTAAACCAGCGAACTGTAATAGAATTTCTCGTTTTAGAGAAGGAAACTGTTGTGAACATTCACAAGCGCCTATGTGATATGTATGGAAGTTTTGCAGTCGACAGGAGCACAGTAAGTCGCTGGGTTCAGAGAATAAAAGAATCATTATGCGGAGATACGGAGCTTCTTGATCGGCCCCCCTGTGGACGACCTACCACAGCCACCAATACAGAGATGTTGAAATGCGCTGATGTCATTATTCTTGCTGATAGGTGCATCTCTGCTCAACAACTGGCCTTAAAGTTGCCAGTCAGCATTGGTAGTTCAAATGCATTTATACAACTCTCGGATTCTCTAAGGTTTGTACAAGATGGGTTCCACGAAATCTCACAAATGAGCCCCGATTGTAAAGACAAACAATTTCTTCTGAACTGTTGGAGCGTTTCAATGTTGACGGAGAGAACTTTCTGGCTAAGATTGTTACAGGGGACGTAACCTGGGCACGTCATGATGAACCTGAGACAACAAGACAGTCAATGGAGTGACGTCATCCGCACTCACCACGAAGAAAGAAATTCAAGACATTGCCTTCAGGTGGAAAGGTCATGGTCACTGTCTTTAAGGACATTGAAGGCGTGATTCTTGTGGATGTTATGCCAAGAGTAGAGACAATCAATTCGCAAGCTTACATTAAGACATTGAAGAAGCTCAATCAAGGTTTTCGCAGAGGTCGACCTCACAAGAATCCAGCAGACCTGCTTCTCCTTCACGACAATACGCGCCCTCACACTAGTCTGGCAACACGGAAGCAATCACCAGGTACTCCCCCCCATCCATCATACAGCCCTGATTTGGCAACCTCTGATTTTCATCTCTTTGATCCACTTAAAGATGCCCTACGTGGAACAAGGTTAGAAGATGATGAAGTAGTGATTCATGCAGCGAAGAAATAGCTACACGGTCAAGACTGGTACAGGCTAGGAATGCGTGCACTTGTTGCGCGCTGGCGTAATGCTGTACAAGTGGATGGGGATTATGTTGAATGATACCGATGTTTACATGACATATCCATATATATACATGTATACTGTGTAACAATGTCATACTTCTTGAGTTAGCAGTTCCGGAGAAAACCGATGTGATGCATGACTTTCTGAATGCACTAAGTACATTACACTATAATGCTACACTGAGTAATACATGACATTAGAGTGCTACATTGAAGAACACATGACACTAGAGTTTTACATTGAAGAACACATGACATTAGAGTGTTACATTGAAGAACACATGATACTAGAGTGCTACATTTAAGAACACATAACACTAGAGTGCTATATTGAAGAACACATGACATTAAAAATAAACTAAAAAAAACTATCTTTACGACACATAGCACCATTGCTGGTGTATGTCGGGGGGTTCACGACATGATCAGAGTGATAAAGGCCGCTTGGTCAAAGCAGTCGCCACGACGTGTGCGACTCAGGATTTTTATTTCACCCCCGATAGAAAAAATCCTTTCTGTCTACCGCGGGCTTCGAACACCGTACACCGGCGTTTCAGCCAGCGGAACAGTGGTTTTAGCGGCACGGCCACGCGCACATGACACTAGAGTGCTATATTGAAGAACACATGACATTAGAGTGCTATATTGAAGAACACATGACATTAGAGTGCTATATTGAAGAACACATGATGTATGTCAAGAAGAAACAGCCCGTTAAGTTCAGAAGCTAACAAGGAACATGATTTCACATAACATATTTGATGTAGTCACACCCAATTCTGGTCAGCGTAACGCCAGAGCCGTTTTCCTTTCCCAGAAAAATCCGGTACCTATTTATGGTTTGATGAAGCTAAAACTCCGCCCATCGAAATTGTTCCTCGACTTAAGTATATCGTTCAATTAATCAGCGGTCTATCATGGCTCTGATAACTTTAATAGATCGTCTACCATGGTTCTGATAACTTTAATAGATCGTCTAATGTGGCGTTGATAACTTTAATAGATCGTCTACCATGGCTCTGATAACTTTAATAGATCGTCTACCGTGGCTGTGAAAACTTTAAAAGATCGTCTAATGTGGCGCTGATAACTTTAATAGATCGTCTACCATGGCTCTGATAACTTAAATAGATCGTCTACCACGGCTCTGGTAGTTTTAATAGATCGTCCACCATGGCTCTGATAACTTTAATAGATCGTCTACCACGGCTCTGATAACTTTAGTAGATCGTCTACCGTGGCTCTGATAACTTTAATAGATCGTCTACCGTGGCTCTGAAAACTTTAAAAGATCGTCTAATGTGGCGCTGATAACTTTAATAGATCGTCTACCACGGCTCTGGTAGTTTTAATAGATCGTCCACCGTGGCTCTGATAACTTTAATAGATCGTCTACCACGGCTCTGATAACTTTAATAGATCGTCTACCGTGGCTCTGATAACTTAAATAGATCGTCTACCACGGCTCTGGTAGTTTTAATAGATCGTCCACCGTGGCTCTGATAACTTTAATAGATCGTCTACCACAGCTCTGGTAGTTTTAATAGATCGGCCACCGTGGCTTTGATAACTTAAATAGATCGTCTACCACGGCTCTGGTAGTTTTAATAGATCGTCCATCGTGGCTCTGATAACTTTAATAGATCGTCTACCACGGCTCTGATAACTTTAATAGATCGTCCACCGTGGCTCTGATAACTTTAATAGATCGTCCACCGTGGCTATGATAACTTTAATAGATCGTCTATCGTGGTTCTGATAACTTTAATAGATCGTCTACCACGGCTCTGATAAATTTAATAGATCGTCTACCGTGGCTCTGATAACTTTAATAGATCGTCTACCACCGCTCTGATAACTTTAATAGATCGTCTACCGTGGCTCTGATAACTTTAATAAATCGTCTACCACCGCTCTGATAACTTTACTAGACAGTCTACCGTGGCTCTGATAACTTTAGTAGATCGCCTATTATGGCTCTGATAACTTTAATAGATCGTCTACCACGACTCTGATAACTTTAGTAGATCGCCTATTATGGCTCTGATAATTTTAATAGATCGTCTACCATGGCTCTGATAACTTTAATAGATCGTCTACCACGGCTCTGATAACTTTAATAGATCGTCTACATCGGCTCTGATAACTTTAATAGATCATTTTACCGTGGCTCTGATAACTTTAATAGATCGTCTACCACGGCTCTGATAACTTTAATAGATCGTCTACCGTGGCTCTGTTAACTTTAATAGATCGTCTACCGTGGCACTAATAACTTTAATAGATCGTCTACCGTGGCTCTGATTACTTTAATAGATCGTCTACCATGACTTTGATAACTTTAATAGATCGTCTACCGTGGCTCTAATAACTTTAATAGATCGTCTACCGTGGCTCTGTTAACTTTAATAGATCGTCTACCATGACTTTGATAACTTTAATAGATCGTCTACCATTACTTTGATAACTTTAATAGATTGCAGCATTAGAGACAGGCGATGTAAACTATTTGGCCTTGTTATAAACACTTGTTTGTGTGACTACAGGTACCTACTTTACAACACTACCCCGCTGTGTCTGTGTGGTAGGGCCAGATTGATCTAACATCAAGAATGTATCGCTCCACCCTGGATCAAATGTGTTCATCTTCCCACCCGCGGGAAATAGTCGCAGCTTTCTTGTTGCTATTTCCAGCCGAGACATCACTTTGTCGTCTCCTGGCTCCGCCCACTTTGATTCCAGACAACCGGTTTCTGTTTTTGCGAGAAAGCAAAGATAATTTCCGGGACGCCTCCTCCAATCATCCAATGTCAGTCTGAACAAATCGATATTCCGGGCCAGTCTTTCAAATACATAACGCCCAAAAGCTTGTTCCATCTGCCATTTAACGGCCGAGGTATCAACTCAATGTCAGTTCACACTTTACATCTTTTCACCGTCTGTGCAGCAACAAAAGTCCACAGTAAAGATATTAAGCCACTATCTGTTTGATCGCATCATCTTGTTTAGAAACATTTTGTTTAGCGCAACTTCCTCATAGAAATCAGAAGATGTTTACAGCAACTCACAGTTTTTGTGTACAACGTCATGAGCACGAGAGGAAAATTAAAACCAGTCAAATTTAACAAATTAAATTATTAATTCTAAAAAAATGAAAAATAATTGTTCTGTTTTTATCCATTTTTAGATAACATAACTAATATTCTTTTACTCACAAGCGTAGTTCACTAGAGGACAATCAATGTTTGAATTCCTCAAAATCTCCATTATTATTCCACAAATGTACACATGAAATACGAAATAAATCCATTATTTTTATGAATTCTAATTTTTTTTTAAATTTTCGTGATAATTTTCAGATCCTTAATAAAAGAGTTGAACTTGTGTTTCCCAAATGCGAGATTTTGCTTTTAAAGCAGTTAATTTGATCGTTCGACATTTAGACTCAACAATTCACAACCCTTTCTCCTCCCTTCTTCGCTGTTCTGATAAAGACATAGCTGAAGGGGGGACAGTCAGACTACGATACAGTCAAGTTAACATTCCACAGTGCTAAACTTGACCATAAAAAAAGTCAAGCCGGCAAATCAAAATTACAAGGAGAGAAAGAGAGAGATAGAGAGAGAAAAAAAAAACAAAGACGATGTCTGGAAATGCCAGAATACCTCCGAAAAGTAAGTAGCAATAATTTCTTCTGCCATTTTACTCTTTGAATCTTGCAGCTCAATCTAATTAATGCTTGCTAGTAAAACTGATCGACTCGTTAACTTTAAGACAAACCGGCGAGTCCAATTAATTCATGTTATTGTTAGTCTCTAGTTAATCTTTAAGGAAATTACTGTTATTCTTATGTTTACTTTTAATGTTACTTCTTCATTAATCTTTAAGAAAAAAAAGTTAATGTCCCCCGTCGTTAATCTTTAATACAATCTTATGCTGATGTTAGCCCTGAAAGTTATCTCTTTCTTAATCTTGAAAGAAAATTGTTAGTGTTATTCCCCGTTAATCTTTGAGATAGTTAATGTTACCACATAGTTAATATTAAAGGCAGTTAATGTTACCACATCATTAATCTCTGTGACAGTTAATGTTACCACATCATTAATCTCTGTGACAGTTAATGTTACCACATCATTAATCTCTGTGACAGTTAATGTTACCACATCATTAATCTCTGTGACAGTTAATGTTACCACATCATTAATCTCTGTGACAGTTAATGTTATCACCACGTCGTTAATATTAAAGACAGTTAATATTACAAAATCATTAATCTCTGTGACATTTAATATTACCACACCGTTAATATTAATCGCAGTTAATGTAATTTAATTGTTAATCTTAAAGACAGTATTACACAATTATTGATCTGAATGTGAGTTTAAAATACCCATTCCTTTGTCTTTAAGACAGTTATACCACTGCGACATTAATCTTGAATACAGTTAGTTTACTGCGACATTAATCTTTTAAACAGTTATATCACTGCGACATTAATCTTGAATACAGTTAGTTCACTGCAACATTAATCTTGAATACAGTTAGTTCACTGCGACATTAATCTTGAATACAGTTAGTTCACTGCGACATTAATCTTTTAAACAGTTATATCACTGCGACATTAATCTTGAATACAGTTAGTTCACTGTGACATTAATCTTGAATACAGTTAGTTCACTGCGACATTAATCTTGAATACAGTTAGTTCACTGCGACATTAATCTTGAATACAGTTAGTTCACTGCGACATTAATCTTGAATACAGTTAGTTCACTGCGACATTAATCTTTTAAACAGTTATGTCACTGCGACATTAATCTTTTAAACAGTTATATCACTGCGACATTAATTTTGAAAACAGTTATACCACTGCGACATTAATCTTTTAAACAGTTATATCACTGCGACATTAATCTTGAATACAGTTAGTTCACTGCGACATTAATCTTGAATACAGTTAGTTCACTGCGACATTAATCTTGAATACAGTTAGTTCACTGCGACATTAATCTTGAATACAGTTAGTTCACTGCGACATTAATCTTTTAAACAGTTATATCACTGCGACATTAATTTTGAAAACAGTTATATCACTGCAACATTAATTTTGAAAACAGTTATACCGCTGCGACATTAATCTTTTAAACAGTTATACCGCTGCGACATTAATCTTTTAAACAGTTATATCACTGCGACATTAATTTTGAAAACAGTTATATCACTGCAACATTAATTTTGAATACAGTTAGTTCACTGCGACATTAATCTTTTAAACAGTTATATCACTGCAACATTAATTTTGAAAACAGTTATACCGCTGCGACATTAATCTTTTAAACAGTTATATCACTGCAACATTAATTTTGAAAACAGTTATACCGCTGCGACATTAATCTTTTAAACAGTTATATCACTGCAACATTAATTTTGAAAACAGTTATACCGCTGCGACATTAATCTTTTAAACAGTTATATCACTGCGACATTAATCTTTTAAACAGTTATATCACTGCGACATTAATCTTTTAAACAGTTATACCACTGCGACATTAATCTTTTAAACAGTTATATCACTGCGACATTAATCTTTTAAACAGTTATACCACTGCGACATTAATCTTTTAAACAGTTATACCACTGCGACATTAATCTTTTAAACAGTTATACCACTGCGACATTAATCTTTTAAACAGTTATACCACTGCGACATTAATCTTTTAAACAGTTATATCACTGCGACATTAATCTTTTAAACAGTTATATCACTGCGACATTAATCTTTTAAACAGTTATATCACTGCGACATTAATCTTTTAAACAGTTATATCACTGCGACATTAATTTTGAAAACAGTTCATGTTCTCCTGGATTGTTTCATAAACTACCGTGCTCTTTATCCAAGTATATCTATCTCTATTTGATCTATTCTCTATTTGATCTATTCTCTATTTGATCTATCTCTATTTGATCTATCTCTATTTGATCTATCTCTATTTGATCTATTCTCTATTTGATCTATTCTCTATTTGATCTATCTCTATTTGATCTATCTCTATTTTATCTATCTCTTTTTGATATATTCTCTATTTGATCTATTCTCTATTTGATTTATTCTCTATTGTCGTCATTAAAACTGTTGCAAAGAGTAACGACTTCATTGTCACGTGATAGATATGAATATTTATCTTGGGTAGAGATAAACTGTTACCTTTCACTGAAGTGCACTTTATTGTTTGTATCAATCGACTCGTCATAAATAATATCTCCATGAGAATTATCAAGGAGAACCACAACACAACTTCTAGTTATCATTTAATGTTCACAACATCTCTGTACCGAACAACATTTCTGAACCGAAAACATTTCTGTACCGACAACTATTCTGTACCAGCATGTCTGTACCGAAAACATTTCTGTACCGACACATATTCTGTACCAGCATGTCTGTACCGAAAACATTTCTGTACCGACAACTATTCTGTACCAGCATGTCTGTACCGAAAACATTTCTGTACCGACACCTATTCTGTACCAACATATCTGTACCGACAATATTTCTGCACCAAGTACAATTCTGTACCGACATTTCTGTACCGATAACTATTCTGTACCAACAACATATCTGTACCAAGTACATTTCTGTACCGACAACTATTCTGTATCGACATGTCTGTACCGACAACATTTCTGTAAAAAGTACATTTCTGTATCGACAACATTTCTGTACCAAGTACATTTCTGTATCGACATGTCTGTACCGACAACATTTCTGTAAAAAGTACATTTCTGTACCGACATTTCTGTACCGACAACATTTCTATACCGACAACATTTCTATGCCGACAACATGTCTGTACCGACAACAATTCTGTACCGACAGCTATTCTGTACCGACAACATTTCTGTACCGACAACATTTCTGTACCGACAACATTTTGACAAACAATTGCATGCCAAACAAGGACATTCCAACTTGAGACACATATTCTGTAATGATTGCATGTAAACTGACCAAATATATTGTCTCATAATGTCTTCTTTGACTCATCTTTCTTCATCTGTTCTATTCTCTGTTTGGTTTTGCCCAGTTCGTCGACATCACAGTGCGACCGTGCTTATCATCATCATCATCATCATCATCATCATCATCATCATCATCATCATCATCATCATCATCGAGTGCCTTCTCCGCAACGAAGGTTGGCTACCATGGAGCGCCATTCTGCTCCGTCTCTTGCTTTGATGTGCAGGTGGTCATAGGCTGACTTGTCCATCTTTTGATGTTACTCGTCCATGTTAGTCTTGGTCTGCCTCTGCCTCTTTTACCTTGTATTTTCCCCTCCAGGATTACTTTTAGTAGGTTGTTGTGTATTTTAACATGACCCAAAAATCGCATTTGTCTTGTTTGAATTGTGCTTAGTAGTTCTCTTTTCATTTTTAGTTGTTTTAAGACTTCATCGTTTGTTTTCTTTTCCTTCCATCCAATTCTACCTTTTCGTCTATATATCCACATTTCAAAGGCTTCAATTCTATGTTCTGTTTTCTGGTCTAATGTCCATGTTTCTGCATCATATAGGAATATTGAGAAGACATAACATTTTGCTATTCTTAGTTTTAGCCCTGGTGTTATTTGTCACCGTGCTCAGTGACAAGAAAATGTGAGAGCCGGTGAAAGCCTGAGAAGTCAACATATTTCTCAAGTTCGATGATATCACATTTATTAATCTCGAATTCATTAATCCCAATTTAATTGATTTAAAACTGACTAACCTCAATTTCATTAATCTCAAATTAATTTATCTCAAATCCATAGATGCCAAATTCATCGATCTGAAATTTATTTATCCCAAATTTATTTATCTCAAATTTATTTATCCCAAATTTATTTATATCAAATTCATTTATCCCAATTTTATTATCTAAATTTCATTTATCCTAAATTTATCTAAAATTCTTTACACGAAATTCATTATATAAAATTCATTTATCATAAATTTATTATCTAAAATTCATTTATCCCAAATTTATTATCTAAAATTCATTTATCCCAAATCTGTTATCTAAAATTCATTTATCCCAAATTCATTATCTAAAATTAATTTATCCCAAATTTATTATATACAATTCATTTATCCCAAAATCATTTATCCCAAATGTATTATATAAAATTCATTTATCCCAGATTCATCCCAAATTCATTATCAAAAAATCTTTTATCTCAAATTCATAGATGTCAAATTCATAGATGTCAGTTGGAGCATAATTCAGCTCTAGTAGACACGGTTATTGTGAGACTGAAAACCTCTCTGACATTGACAGCTTTTGGGAAGAGAACGCGGCACCGGAGCCGGGAAGACCTTAGCCCGAGACAACAGTTGGTCAGTAGTACCAGACCCAAACACTGCTCAAGTCCGTGATATGTTGGCCGTGTCAGTTTCTAAACTTCTCATCAATTACTGATACTAGCAACTTTTCCCTTTGCATGGGGTCCAACTTTTGTCTGCATCTTTATATTGTAATTACAAATGTTCTCCAGACTTCACACATTTATCAAAACAGTCATTCTTTCTATTGTTATTCGCATCTGTTTCTTAATTATTGGTGTATCAACAAATGTATTTAACAGCACCGACGTATATTTATTACATTTCACAAACCAGAGGCGTATCTGCAATTGTTCACCTGTAGGTAATGTAGGTACAACAATTACGTAATGAAATAAACACGGCAAGCAAAAAATATGGACTAGATATGAATATCAAAAAGACTAAAACTATGATCATAAACAAAGAAGATACTCAAAACCCACAAGTGGATATCAAAATAGAAGGAATGGACCTGGAGACAGTTCAGAACTATAACTACCTTGGACATACTATAACCAGTGATGGAAAATGTACAACTGAAATAAACAAAAGAATAGGAATGGCAAAAAGTAATTTTAATGTCATGAAGAACATACTAACATCAAAACAAATAACACCAGGGCTAAAACTAAGAATAGCAAAATGTTACATCTTCTCAATATTCCTATATGGTGCAGAAACATGGACATTAGACCAGAAAACAGAACAGAGAATTGAAGCCTTTGAAATGTGGATGCATAGAAGAATAGGTAGAATTGGATGGAAGGAAAAGAAAACAAACGATGAAGTCTTAAAACAACTAAAAATGAAAAGAGAACTACAAAGCACAATTCAAACAAGACAAATGCGATTTTTGGGCCATGTTAAAAGACACAACAGCCTACTAAAAGAAATCCTGGAGGGGAAAATACAAGATAAAAGAGGCAGAGGCATACCGAGACCAACGTGGACCAGTAACATCAAAAGATGGACAAATCACCCTATGACAACCATCAACGCAAGAGATAGAGCAGAATGGCGCTCCATGGTAGCCAACATTCGTTGCGGAGACGGCACTCGATGATGATGATGATGATGATGATGATGATGATGATGATGATAAGGTAATGTTATTTAGAGTGGTTGTACATGTCCTGCTTCTGTTTTCTACGTACAATGTCCTGACTCTGTCTATGTACAATGTCCTGCTGATGTCTATGTACAAAATTCCTTTAGTGTCAATAATTTTTTGCTCTGCAAACATCTATAAATCTCTCATTTAATCACTTTTTGTCAAAGTTGTCCCATTTATATTTCCGTGCCAGCTAACTTTTGGTATCTGTAGACACATTACAATCTTCGTTGAGCCATCTCGGTAATGTCCGGTCACCGAGGAAATGTTTTGTCAGGGTTCGGAATGCCCCCAATCTAAAATATCGATATTGCTTCAATACCACTTTCTTGGCATTAACGATTCTAAGTTTCAACGCTATTCCAATGAAAATACAAATTGTGAACTCCGAAATGCCCCGGTTTTATTTATTACGAAAACGAGACAGTATCGTCAATTATCAGAGTTTCTACAAATTTACTTTCATTACGTGCAAGTTCGTTCAGGATTTTCTTAAAAGAAATCTGACATGCGTTATTTTTAACTACCAGATGAATGCTACCAAAACATGACTCAAAAACTCATAAATAGTTAACGAAGCAGGATTAAGATTTATATATACATCTGGAAGAAGTAAACATCTTTTCTAATCACATGACAGGAAAAGATGTGACATGAGGTTGACGGTGATATAAACATGAACGAGGTTTGCTTCACCAATGTTGAGAGACACATTTTGTCAACAACAAATATTGGTGGACACGCTATGGGTATACTTCGGGTTGAAGTACACAAATAAGTGAGAGAGAAGAAAAGTAACAAACATATATGGAGAAGAAATATAGAAGAAGAAATATAACGTGTGAAATGGATAGTACATGAAAGAAAAATAACAAAATATAATAAATGAATAATGAAAATAAAGAAATAGACACGCGATGCAATAAGGGGAACTACATATTGGGACAGCAATCCCCTATACTTCAACACAAAGCAATATCTATTACCACCAAGAAACATCTTATACAGACCATATTCATTCCCACATTGTGCTACGAATGCCAAACATGGTCACTTACGACGAAGCACAAAAGAAAGCTAGTCACCTCAGAGATGCGATGTCTTATAGAAGCGATTGGAGTGACCAGAAAAGACAGAATCAGAAATGATATTATAAGAGAAAGAGTAGGCATCGAACCAATCCTAAGCTACATACAGAAACAACAAATAAACTGGTTTGCCAATCTAGAAAGAATGTGATTCCCTACCCTACACAGTATATATTAGAAGAAGAAAAGGGAGAAGAGCAAGAGGCAGACCCAGAGTAAGATGGACAGACAACATCAAAGAAACGCTACAATAACAATTGACAATGAGTGAAGCCGCCAAAAGGGAGAGAACTAGAACTTTGTATCTCCCTCGACTCTGGAACGGGTACGAGAGCAAGTAAAGAAAACAGAAATGGATAGTATTTGAGTGAGAAGTCTGTAGCAGAGACAGACAGTGAATATTTGTTGAGTGCCTTGTCTACAGGAATGATGACAAAGTTGTTGAGTGCCTTGTCTACAGGAATGATGACAAAGTTGTTGAGTGCCTTGTCTACAGGAACCATGACAAAGTTGTTGAGTGTCTTGTCTACAGGAATGATGACAAAGTTGTTGAGTGCCTTGTCTACAGGAACCATGACAAAGTTGTTGAGTGTCTTGTCTACAGGAATGATGACAAAGTTGTTGAGTGCCTTGTCTACAGGAATGATGACAAAGTTGTTGAGTGCCTTGTCTACAGGAATGATGACAAAGTTGTTGAGTGCCTTGTCTACAGGAATGATGACAATGTTGTTGAGTGCCTTGTCTACAGGAATGATGACAAAGTTGTTGAGTGCCTTGTCTACAGGAACCATGACAAAGTTGTTGAGTGCCTTGTCTACAGGAATGATGACAAAGTTGTTGAGTGCCTTGTCTACAGGAATGATGACAAAGTTGTTGAGTGCCTTGTCTACAGGAATGATGACAAAGTTGTTGAGAATCTTGTCATGCAACAAAATGACAACACTTTCGCGCCATCATTTGAATGGAACAGCTTCTCAACGCCTCAAAAGTGGACTTTCTCCACTCGTCTCTTTTATTATCTCCTTTTTTTTTAAATTATGTATTATCAGAATCGATGATGAGACAAAATACATCGCTGCAAGGAGATAAATAATGGAAGCAAATTCCATTGATGTAAGGCGATAAATATTGGAGAAAAATTACATTGATGTAAGGCGATAAATATTGGAGACAAATTACATTGATGTAAGGCGATAAATATGGGAGACAAATTACATTGATGTAAGGCGATAAATATTGGAGACAAATTACATTGATGTAAGGCGATAAATATTGGAGGCAAATTACATTGATGTAAGGCGATAAATATTGGAGACAAATTACATTGATATAAGGCGATAAATATTGGAGACAAATTACATAGATATAAAGAGATAAATATTGGAGACAAATTACATAGATATAAAGAGATAAATATTGGAGACAAATTACATAGATATAAAGAGATAAATATTGGAGACAAATTACATAGATATAAAGAGATAAATATTGGAGACAAATTACATAGATGGAAAGAGATAAATATTGGAGACAAATTACATAGATGTAAAGAGATAAATATTGGAGACAAATTACATAGATGTAAAGAGATAAATATTGGAGACAAATTACATAGATGTAAAGAGATAAATATTGGAGACAAATTAGTAGTAGCATCCATCAGTCATAGTTGACTATGTATTTTTCAGCGCCCCTAGAAATGTTTTTTTGTGTGTGTCTTTCGCCGTGTATTCTCTTTCTCTACGAATCTGTCTGCTTCTTGTTTGAGGTGAACCTTCAAAGTGTGTTTCCAGAGATTGCGGTCTGCAGCTTTGTCTTCCCATGCTGCAGGGTTTATGTTCAGAGTCTTCATGTCGCGTTTACACACATCTACAAATCGAAGTTTTGGGCGCCCCCTAGTTCTTTTACCATCTGCCAGTTGTCCGTAGAGTGTATCTTTCGGTATGGGGCCATCTTTCATACGGTGTACATGGCTAAGCCAGCGTAACCTACGTTGTTTGAGCAGCGTGTAGATATTCGGTAGGCCTGTGATAGTCATGACCTCCACGTTTGTCACTTTATCCTTCCAGGCGATACCAAGAATACGGCGTGGACATCGCATATGGAATGCATTTAGCCTCCTCTCCTGCTTTACATAGGCTGTCCAAGATTCGCTGCCATACAGGAAGATACTAATTATGCAGGCATTGTATACTGCGACTTTTGTTTTAAATGTCAGTTTGCTGTTTTGCCAGACACGCCTAGAAAGACGGGCAAAGGTGGTAGCGGCTTTACCAATACGAGTGTCAATTTCTGTATCTAAAGATAGTCTGTCGCTGATGATGGACCCCAGGTAGTTATACTTCCGCACGATATCAAGTTTATAGTTGTCGGTAGAGATTTCAGGTGTTGCTTCGACGTCCTGACCGAGTATGTTAGTTTTCTGCAGACTTATTGTTAGACCGAAGTCTCGGCAGGCATGCGCAAAGCGATGTACCATGCTCTGGAGTTCTTCCTGACTTTGCGTGACAAGTGCAGCGTCGTCAGCAAATAACAGATCACTAATAGAGATATGTCTGACCTTGGATCTTGCCTTTAGTCTTGAGATATTGAACAACTGACCATCAGATCTAGTATGAAGATAGACACCTTCATTCGCATGTGAGAATGCATGTTTTAACAGAAAAGCGAAGAAGATTCCTAATAGAGTTGGAGCAAGAACGCATCCCTGCTTGACACCACTGAATTTGCCAAAGGGTTGTGATGTGCTGCCACGTATTGGATGGTGCCCTTCATGTCCTCATGAAATGATTTGACTAGCGACAGTAGAGTATGTGGGCAGCCCATTTTGGAAAGTATTTTGAAAAGACCTTCTCTGCTGACAAGGTCAAATGCCTTTGTAAGGTCGATAAAGGCGATGAAGAGAGGCTTTTTCTGCTCTCTAGATTTTTCTTGAAGTAGACGTAAGGAGAAAATCATGTCTGCAGTTGATCTTCCTGATCTGAAGCCGCATTGCGATTCAGTATATACGCGTTCTGCGAGTTTTTGTAGCCTTCCTAAGATGACTCTGGCGAAGGTCTTGCCGACTATGCTGAGTAAGGAGATGCCTCTGTAGTTGTTGCAGTCGCTTCTATCTCCTTTATTTTTGTAGAGAGTTACAATCACGGAGTCTCTCATATCTTGAGGAATGGTTTTCTCTTTCCAGCATAGATGTAGTACTTCAAGCAGGGGATGTAACAATGCACTATTGCAGGATTTAATCAGATCGGGAGGGATCCCATCTTGTCCTGGATCCTTGCCTGTGGCCAAGCTATCTATGGCCTTGCTAAGTTCCTCTACGGTTGGTTCAATGTCCAACTCTTCCATAGGTGGGAGACAATGGGAGCCAAGCTATCTATGTCCTTGCTAAGTTCCTCTACGGTTGGTTCAATGTCCAGCTCTTCCATAGGTGGGAGACATTGGGAGCCAAGCTATCTATGGCCTTGCTAAGTTCCTCTACGGTTGGTTCAATGTCCAGCTCTTCCATAGGTGGGAGACATTGGGAGCCAAGCTATCTAAGGCCTTGCCAAGTTCCTCTACGGTTGGTTCAATGTCTAACTCTTCTATAGGTGGGAGACATTGGGAGCCAAGCTATCTATGGCCTTGCTAAGTTCCTCTACGGTTGGTTCAATGTCCAACTCTTCCATGGGTGGGAGACATTGGGAGCCAAGCTATCTATGTCCTTGCTAAGTTCCTCTACGGTTGGTTCAATGTCCAACTCTTCCATAGGTGGGAGACATTGGGAGCCAAGCTATCTATGGCCTTGCTAAGTTCCTCTACGGTTGGTTCAATGTCCAACTCTTCCATAGGTGGGAGACATTGGGAGCCAAGCTATCTATGGCCTTGCTAAGTTCCTCTACGGTTGGTTCAATGTCCAACTCTTCCATAGGTGGGAGACATTGGGAGCCAAGCTATCTATGGCCTTGCTAAGTTCCTCTACGGTTGGTTCAATGTCCAACTCTTCCATAGGTGGGAGACATTGGGAGCCAAGCTATCGATGGCCTTGCTAAGTTCCTCTACGGTTGGTTCAATGTCCAGCTCTTCCATAGGTGGGAGACATTGGGAGCCAAGCTATCGATGGCCTTGCTAAGTTCCTCTACGGTTGGTTCAATGTCCAACTCTTCCATAGGTGGGAGACATTGGGAGCCAAGCTATCGATGGCCTTGCTAAGTTCCTCTACGGTTGGTTCAATGTCCAACTCTTCCATAGGTGGGAGACATTGGGAGCCAAGCTATCTATGTCCTTGCTAAGTTCCTCTACGGTTGGTTCAATGTCCAACTCTTCCATAGGTGGGAGACATTGGGAGCCAAGTTATCGATGGCCTTGCTAAGTTCCTCTACGGTTGGTTCAATGTCCAACTCTTCCATAGGTGGGAGACATTGGGAGCCAAGCTATCTATGGCCTTGCTAAGTTCCTCTACGGTTGGTTCAATGTCCAACTCTTCCATAGGTGTGAGACATTGTATGGCATCAAGGGCGTTTGATGTAACAGTGTTTTCTATTGAATAAAGTGAAGAATAATGTTCCACCAATCTTTCCATCTGTTTGCCTCTGTCTATTATTTTCTCCCCAGTGGATGACTTTAGTGGGGCAATAGTGTATTTTGTTGGCCCAGGGGCTTTCTTTATGCCATCATACATTACTTTTAGGTTTCCAATTTGAGATGCAGTCTGGATGCTGTCGCTAAGCTGGAGCCAGTACTCATTTGCGCACCGTCGAGTTTTTTGCTGGACTTTGTTTCTGGTCATTTTAATAGCCTGCAGAGTATTTGCATTAGAGGCATGCTTGTGATCTAAGGAGGCCGCAAGTTTAGCTTCGATTACGGGTGTCATAACATGGGAGTTGGCTTCAAACCAATCGTGAGACTTAAGTGTCAGTTTTCCAAAGATGCTAACCGCGTTGTTGTAGATGACGTTGCGGAGATGCTCCCATTTTTCCACAGCGCTGGTGTAGTGTTCATGAGCGCTTTGCAACTCCTCGAGGTCTTGTTGAACTGCTCGACCAATCCAAAATGTGTTAGCTTGCTAGTGTCTATGCGAGGTCTCTTCTTTGGCTGCCTGGCATAGTGGAACCTCCTGGACAGTAGCTTAAGTTTGCATCAGACTAGTGAATGATTCGAGCGGCAGTCTCCACTGTGGTTTCACCGTGTGAGGATTACAGATTTGAGGAAAGAGCGTCTGACAAGTATCAAGTCTAGCTGGTGCCAGTGTTTAGATCGTGGGTGTCTGACAAGTATCAAGTCAAGCTGGTTCCAGTGTTTCGATCGCGGGTGTCTGACAAGTATCAAGTCTAGCTGGTGCCAGTGTTTAGATCGTGCGTGTCTGACAAGTATCAAGTCTAGCTGGTGCCAGTGTTTAGATCGTGGGTGTCTGACAAGTATCAAGTCTAGCTGGTGCCAGTGTTTTGATCGTGGGTGTCTGACAAGTATAAAGTCTAGCTGGTGCCAGTGTTTAGATCGTGGGTGTCTGACAAGTATCAAGTCTAGCTGGTGCCAGTGTTTAGATCGTGGGTGTCTGACAAGTATCAAGTCTAGCTGGTGCCAGTGTTTTGATCGTGGGTGTCTGACAAGTATAAAGTCTAGCTGGTGCCAGTGTTTAGATCGTGGGTGTCTGACAAGTATCAAGTCCAGCTGGTGCCAGTGTTTAGATCGTGGGTGTCTGACAAGTATCAAGTCCAGCTGGTGCCAGTGTTTAGATCGTGGGTGTCTGACAAGTATCAAGTCCAGCTGGTGTTTCGATCGTGGGTGTCTGACAAGTATCAAGTCTAGCTGGTGCCAGTGTTTAGATCGTGGGTGTCTGACAAGTATCAAGTCTAGCTGGTGTCAGTGTTTTGATCGTGGGTGTCTGACAAGTATCAAGTCCAGCTGGTGCCAGTGTTTAGATCGTGGGTGTCTGACAAGTATCAAGTCTAGCTGGTGCCAGTGTTTAGATCGTGGGTGTCTGACAAGTATCAAGTCTAGCTGGTGTCAGTGTTTTGATCGTGGGTGTCTGACAAGTATCAAGTCCAGCTGGTGCCAGTGTTTAGATCGTGGGTGTCTGACAAGTATCAAGTCCAGCTGGTGCCAGTGTTTAGATCGTGGGTGTCTGACAAGTATCAAGTCCAGCTGGTGTTTCGATCGTGGGTGTCTGACAAGTATCAAGGCCAGCTGGTGCCAGTGTTTAGATCGTGGGTGTCTCCAAGATGCTTTATGCTGAGGCTTGATTTTGAAAAAAAAGTATTTGTGACGTCACAGGTTGTGATAGGCGCAAAAACTCTAGAAGTCGTTGACCGTTTTCATTTAACTTACCAACTCCAAAGCGACCGAGGCAGGTTGGCCACGAACTGTGGTCTGCGCCAATTCTAGCATTGAAATCCCCCAGTAGAATAATGTGATCTTGTCCTGGTATACTTTCCATGATTTCTGTCAAATTTTCGTAGAAATTGTCCTTGGTTTCAGATGACGAGCACAAGGTCGGAGCGTAAAAACTTATAAGTGTAACTGGTCCTGATGTTGTATTAAGGCGGTGTGTTAGTATCCGCTCTGATGCATTCTGACCTAGTGTAACCAGACCTTTTAGAGATTTGTTCACAGCAAATCCCACATCGTGTTCTCTGATATCGTCGCTGCTCTTTCCTTGCCAATAGAACACGTAGTCCGCCTCGTTCAGCATGCCTGATCCTGCCACACGTAGTCCGCCTCGTTCAGCATGCCTGATCCTGCCACACGTAGTCCGCCTCGTTCAGCATGCCTGATCCTGCCAAACGTGTCTCTTGAAGTGCGGCTATATCCACCTGAAGTCTTTTCAGTTCATTATTAATTATGGCTGTCTTTCTAACGTCGTTTATATCACGCAAATTGTCAGATAGGCCAGTTTGCATTGTGCGGACGTTCCAGCAACCCAAACGTAGGTTGACTTTCTTAATTGTTGGTTTCACTTGTGTGGCAGGTGTGGATGGTATCCTGTCGACACCAAAATGGCGATTCTGGAGTGTTCTCTCCAGGGCGCGAGCTTGGGCAGAAAAAGAAAGAGACAAGTTGTTGCCCATGCAATATGTTTCTTCACTCCACGCAGCCGAGCGGTCCAAAGGTCTAGCAGGGCAAGAACAGTTTGGTGCCAGCTGCGCCGCAGGAGTTGCCAGAGCAATGTTGAAATCAACACTGAACTGCCTTAGGGACTCCATCTCCGGATTTTCCCTCAGGGTTTGCTCCCGAAGTCTATTCCGTGAACGGGTAGACCCGCTAGACAGCGGGGATTTATAGTCGGAGTTGACCTTCTCCTGGATTCGTTGCCCAATAGACAAATTACATCGATGTCAATAGAATTAATAATACATCGTTGTAAAGAGATAAACCATTTACATTTACACAAACGATTTACGATATTCAACAATTTGATCTCATCCTTCTCGTTTCTGTTTTACTTCCACTCCTCCCCCAGCCCTCCATGTCCTTCTTCACACGCAGACAGTGTATACGTTTCGTCTCTTACACTTTTTGTCGCTTCAACTAATTCTCATCTATTTCAGTTTCCCTCATTTCAACTAATTATTTTAAGTTTCAGTTTTTGTCATTTCAACTAATTCTCTTTTATTTCAGCTTTTCTCATTTCAACTAATTCTCTTCTATTCCAGCTTTTCTCATTTCAACTAATTCTCTTCTATTTCAGCTTTTCTCATTTTAACTAATTCTCTTCTATTTTAGTTTTTCTCACTTCATCTAATTTTCTCCAATTTCTTACCACAGTTAAGATACCCACATTTTGTTCTCAGCATCTAATTATTTTCTTCTTCAAACAAATCTTGATTCAATCAAATCTTGCTTCAATCAAATCTTGCTTCAATCAAATCTCTTGCTTCAGTCGAATCTTCATCACGTAGTGTTTCTATTCCATGAGGGTTATATTGTTAATGCCTTGTGTCTATAACTCTAGCTTTTATGTAGCTTGAACACATCCCAGCCCGTACTGTCTCTGCAACCACTGGGTTGTCAGAGCCTACTTGGGAGAAGTTCACGAAATAAAATTCGACAACTTTACTAGACTTGTCTGTGCTACACGAGTTGTCTGTCTGTGCTACACGAGTTGTCGGTCTGTGCTACACGAGTTGTCTGTCTGTGCTACACGAGTTGTCGGTCGGTGCTACACGAGTTGTCTGTCTGTGCTACACGAGTTGTCGGTCGGTGCTACACGAGTTGTATGTTTGTGCTACACGAGTTGTCGGTCTGTGCTACACGAGTTCTATGTTTGTGCTACACGAGTTGTCGGTCTGTGCTACACGAGTTGTCTGTCTGTGCTACACGAGTTGTCTGTCTGTGCTACACGAGTTGTCTGTCTGTGCTACACGAGTTGTCTGTCTGTGCTACACGAGTTGTCGATCGGTGCTAGACGAGTTGTATGTTTGTGCTACACGAGTTGTCGGTCAGTGCTACACGAGTTGTATGTTTGTGCTACACGAGTTGTCGGTCAGTGCTACACGAGTTGTCGGTCAGTGCTACACGAGTTGTCGGTCTGTCTGTGCTACACGAGTTGTCGGTCGGTGCTACACGAGTTGTCGGTCTGTGCTACACGAGTTGTCGGTCTGTCTGTGCTACACGAGTTGTCGGTCTGTCTGTGCTACACGAGTTGTCGGTCTGTCTGTGCTACACGAGTTGTCGGTCTGTCTGTGCTACACGAGTTGTCGATCAGTGCTACACGAGTTGTCGGTGACTTTGTGCTACACGAGTTGTCGGTCGGTGCTACACGAGTTGTATGTTTGTGCTACACGAGTTGTCGGTCGGTGCTACACGAGTTGTCAGTCTGTCTGTGCTACACGATTTATCGGTCTGAGCTACACGAGTTGTCAGTCTGTCTGTGCTACACGATTTATCGGTCTGAGCTACACGAGTTGTCGGTCTGTCTGTGCTACACGATTTATCGGTCTGAGCTACACGAGTTGTCAGTCTGTCTGTGCTACACGAGTTGTCGGTCTGTCTGTGCTACACGAGTTGTCGATCAGTGCTACACGAGTTGTCGGTGACTTTGTGCTACACGAGTTGTCGGTCGGTGCTACACGAGTTGTATGTTTGTGCTACACGAGTTGTCGGTCGGTGCTACACGAGTTGTATGTTTGTGCTACACGAGTTGTCCGTTTGTCTGTGCTACACGAGTTGTCGGTCTGTGCTACACGAGTTGTCGGTCTGTCTGTGCTACACGAGTTATCGGTCAGTGCTACACGAGTTGTCGGTCTGTCTGTGCTACACGAGTTGTCGGTCTGTCTGTGCTACACGAGTTGTCGGTCTGTCTGTGCTACACGATTTATCGGTCTGTCTGTGCTACACGAGTTGTCGGTCTGTCTGTGCTACACGAGTTGTCGGTCTGTCTGTGCTACACGAGTTGTCGGTCTGTCTGTGCTACACGATTTATCGGTCTGTCTGTGCTACACGAGTTGTCGGTCTGTCTGTGCTACACGATTTATCGGTCTGTCTGTGCTACACGAGTTGTCGGTCTGTCTGTGCTACACGATTTATCGGTCTGTCTGTGCTACACGAGTTGTCGGTCTGTCTGTGCTACACGATTTATCGGTCTGTCTGTACCAACTTCTATACTAGGGAAGACTGTAGCACTTCTCCCTCAAAGTTTAGTATATTTCCTCTGATTGTTGTTGACAGCGTGCTACACGAGTTGTCATTTATTAAGTTTGCTAAGGTTAAGTTTGCTAAGGTTAAGTTTGCTAAGGTTAAGTTTGCTAAGGTTAAGTTTGCTAAGATTAAGTTTGCTGAGGTTAAGTTTGCTAAGGTTAAGTTTGCTGAGGTTAAGTTTGCTAAGGTTAAGTTTGCTGAGGTTAAGTTTGCTAAGGTTAAGTTTGCTGAGGTTAAGTTTACTAAGGTTAAGTTTGCTGAGGTTAAGTTTACTAAGGTTAAGTTTGCTAAGGTTAAGTTTGCTGAGGTTAAGTTTACTAAGGTTAAGTTTGCTAAGGTTAAGTTTGCTGAGGTTAAGTTTGCTGAGGTTAAGTTTACTAAGGTTAAGTTTGCTAAGGTTAAGTTTGCTAAGGTTAAGTTTGCTGAGGTTAAGTTTACTAAGGTTAAGTTTACTAAGGTTAAGTTTGCTAAGGTTAAGTTTGCTAAGGTTAAGTTTACTAAGGTTAAGTTTGCTAAGGTTAAGTTTACTAAGGTTAAGTTTACTAAGGTTAAGTTTGCTAAGGTTAAGTTTGCTAAGGTTAAGTTTGCTAAGGTTAAGTTTGCTAAGGTTAAGTTTACTAAGGTTAAGTTTGCTAAGGTTAAGTTTGCTAAGGTTAAGTTTACTAAGGTTAAGTTTGCTAAGGTTAAGTTTACTAAGGTTAAGTTTGCTAAGGTTAAGTTTACTAAGGTTAAGTTTACTAAGGTTAAGTTTGCTAAGGTTAAGTTTGCTGAGGTTAAGTTTACTAAGGTTAAGTTTGCTAAGGTTAAGTTTGCTAAGGTTAAGTTTGCTTCACGGTGTGTTGGCTGCTTTGACTTCCGGCCAGGGCACTCGCTGCTTATCAGAGTGGCCAGGGTTTAATTCCAGTAAGCGGCGAATTGTTTTATTGTATCTCATCGAGCAGGCTCGGCAGGTGCTAGGGGCGGCTTGGCCTTGGGAGAGCCACATTGTCAAAACTGTGACGCTGGTCATGAACAAATCTGGTCACTGTTGCGACATCGGCTTGAGCCCCGCAAAAGGAGAGAAGGCAACCTGCATTTTTATTTTTTCATCGTTAAGTTATCAGACTCTCATCTTCAAAGTAGCACCAAAAGCAGGTACAAAATCTCCGAGTACAAATTCTCCAAAAGCAAGGTCAGCAATACGTCTAGCGGCTAGACCCAACTTTTTGCTTGTCACTGGGATTGAAGATTGCTCAACTTGGCTGTCGTCTTGATCGCGCACACAAAGCATTGTCACTTCCTGTCGTCCAGTCTCTATCACTTCCTGTCGTCCAGTCTCTGTCACTTCCTGTTGTCCAGTTTCTGTCACTTCCTGTCGACTAGTCTCTGTCACTTTCTGTTGTCCAGTCTCTATCACTTCCCCCAACTCTGTCCACCTTCTACTGCAACCACCATAGACTTTTTTCGTCGTTTTGTTTCCTTTTCAAATACTCATTTTAACCGCTTTGTCTCCACTACATGCACTGGGCATGCTGGTCGCGTGTTCCCAGTAGAAGTGCCTGCTCATTCCTCAAACCCCATATATGTGTTGATTTGATCAGAAAAAATGTCTTACACCAATTGTTCCGACAGGCGGCTGATGGGTCTCAAATCTGCTGCCTACTAAAGTTATAATTATTGTTGTAAAAATATTGATTGCTGTAGACAAGAAGTGGTGTTGATGATCAACAAACACGATTGATTTGGTACTAACTCAAGGTTATTGATTGATTTGGTACTAACTCAAGGTTATTGATTGATTTGGTACTAACTCAAGGTTATTGATTGATTTGGTACTAACTCAAGGTTATTGATTGATTTGGTACTAACTCAAGGTTATTGATTGATTTGGTACTAACTCAAGGTTATTGATTGAATTGGTACTAACTAAAGATTATTGATTGATTTGGTACTAACTAAAGGTTTATTGATTGGTTTGGTACTAACTCAAGGTTATTGATTGGTTTGGTACTAACTCAAGGTTATTGATTGATTTGGTACTAACTCAAGGTTATTGATTGGTTTGGTACTAACTCAAGGTTATTGATTGGTTTGGTACTAACTCAAGGTTATTGATTGATTTGGTACTAACTCAAGGTTATTGATTGGTTTGGTACTAACTCAAGGTTATTAATTGGTTTGGTACTAACTCAAGGTTATTGATTGATTTGGTACTAACTCAAGGTTATTGATTGATTTGGTACTAACTCAAGGTTATTGATTGATTTGGTACTAACTCAAGGTTATTGATTGGTTTGGTACTAACTCAAGGTTATTAATTGGTTTGGTACTAACTCAAAGTTATTAATTGGTTTGGTACTAACTCAAGGTTATTGATTGATTTGGTACTAACTCAAGGTTATTGATTGATTTGGTACTAACTCAAAGTTATTAATTGGTTTGGTACTAACTCAAGGTTATTGATTGGTTTAGACCACGTGCCAGCAGAGATTGGTGACTGGAATTAAGGGACACACTCAAGGCTGCTGACCTTGATATTCAAGAATGTACGTCAACAAGAGAGTAGTTCTGGTTGCTGCAGTTAAATCACATCACCTGACACATGATGATGGTAGTTAATGTTCACCACAGGAACACGTCCTTTTATTTTACCAGCTACAACAAGAGAGGGGCGTGGTCTGAGATGAAGAGCTGTCAAAGAGGAGGAGCTTGAGAGCAGCAACATCGACGAAACCACTGTAGACGCTTAGCAAAACTTCCAAACTGTAGATTGTTGATACAATCATATGGAAAAAAAATCACATGGATACAAAAACATGGAAAAAAAATCACATGGATACAATCACATGGATACAATGAAATGGATACAATGAAATGGATGCAATCACAATGATACAATCAAATGGACTGTGCAAGCTAATCACCTCCATTACGTGGAACCCGATGATGATGACTGATTGAATCAATTCCTTTTCGTTTGATTGTTTATGTAGCCTAGTCTCGACAACAATCAAATACAAACGTATGAGTATGGGATATCCATAAACTTTGGTTACTCACTTAAAGTAAAGACAAGTGGAACAATATTAAAACAAGTGGAACAATATTAAAACAGGTGGAACAATATTAAAACAAGTGGAACAATATTAAAACAAGTGGAACAATATTAAAACAGGTGGAACAATATTAAAACAGGTGGAACAATATTAAAACAGGTGGAACAATATTAAAACAGGTGGAACAATATTAAAACAAGTGGAAGAATATTAAAACAGGTGGAACAATATTAAAACAAGTGGAACAATATTAAAACAAGTGGAACAATATTAAAACAGGTGGAACAATATTAAAACAGGTGGAACAATATTAAAACAGGTGGAACAATATTAAAACAGGTGGAACAATATTAAAACAGGTGGAACAATATTAAAACAGGTGGAACAATTTTAAAACAGGTGGAACAATTTTAAAACAGGTGGAACAATATTAAAACAGGTGGAACAATATTAAAACAGGTGGAACAATATTAAAACAGGTGGAACAATATTAAAACAGGTGGAACAATATTAAAACAGGTGGAACAATATTAAAACAGGTGGAACAATATTAAAACAGGTGGAACAATATTAAAACAGGTGGAACAATTTTAAAACAGGTAAATAAATGTAAATATTTGGGAACAATCTTAACCTCAGATGGTTGATGTACAACAGACGTAAGATGTACAACAGACGTGAGATGTACAACAGACGTGAGATGTACAACAGACGTGAGATGTACAACAGACGTGAGAGGCAGAATGGCTCAGGCAAAAACAACTTTGCAAAAAATGAGGAAGATACTATGCAATCCATTTGTGACAATAGAAACAAGAAAAAGAGTTCTTAAATTGTATGTAGAGCCAGTCTTAACATATGGATGTGAATCATGGACAATAGGTCAACATACAAGAAAAATCACTTGAGGTTGTAGAATTGTGGTTTAACAGAAGAATGATGAGAAAACCATGAAAACAGCTAAGGAGAGTAATGAAAACGTACTGAAAGAGACCAAAGCAAAAAGAGAACTTTTCTAATATTAGGAAGAAACAATCATCATTTTGATTTTGGTGCGTCTAATATGGCGGTGTATTTTCACTAGACCGTTGTCAACGAAGCGTAATTTTATTTCTGTGAACTTCTAAAGGACGGAAAGCAATCGCCTACAGTGTCTCCACTTGCCGTAGAGATAATTGATTGGAGTTGGCCAGTCTATAACGTGGAAATGGGTTCTGGGCCGTGCGACTGAGTGAGTTCACATGAGTCTAGACCATCCACAGCATCGACGTTCAGCGACCATATCTAATTATCCAACACAGAACTGGAGTCGTCAGTCGCTGGACACCGCGGGACCTGTTGAGGAGGGGATCTGAGCATCTGTGGACATGTTCGGGGTGCAATGATGATGACCCGCTAGTAACTCAATAACTCACTACCTCAATCATCATATGTTGGCCATGTAATAAGAAGGGAACAGCTGGAATATATTGTAACAACTGGGAAAATTGAGGGACGAAGAGATAAAGGGAAGCGAAGAGAAAAGATAGCAGACAGCGAAAGAGAATGGCTTGGCAGAAGGTCAACAACAGAAATTATAAATAAATGTCAAGAAGAGATAAAAATATAATTTCAAAGCAGGTTCTTCTATGGGAAACATCAGGATACAGGAAAGGAGGAAGACCTAAAGAGGTACTGAAAAGAAAACTTATAAGAGAAGCAAAATTGGCAGGTATAGACCCATTAGATAAGATAGAACATATCGCCCAGAATAGAGATGGGGGTAAACACAATGAGATCTATGTGACATCACGCGACGCTGGATGGGCCAAGAACTCGAATATTGGAGTACATGTCTGTGACCATCAACGAAGGACCGATGTACAGACACAGATATTGTGTCAATTATGGCAAAAACTGAAGTGAAGGTGTTGGTCCCGGTGATGTCATGTTCTAGGAGAAATAGCGTCAATGGAGATCAGACCATAGCTAGACAGTAGTTTGTTAATGAGTCTAAGGGAGGTCAAGGGAAGTCAGACCAGAGCTAGACAGTAGCTTGTTGATGAGTCTAAGGGAGGTGAAGGGAAGTCAGACCAGAGCTAGACAGTAGTTTGTTGATGAGTCTCAAAGAGATCAAGGGAGGTCAGACCATAGCTAGACAGTAGTTTGTTGATGAGTCTAAGGGAGGTGAAGGGAAGTCAGACCAGAGCTAGACAGTAGTTTGTTGATGAGTCTCAAAGAGATCAAGGGAGGTCAGACCATAGCTAGACAGTAGTTTGTTGATGAGTCTAAGGGAGGTGAAGGGAAGTCAGACCAGAGCTAGACAGTAGCTTGTTGATGAGTCTCAAAGAGATCAAGGGAGGTCAGACCATAGCTAGACAGTAGTTTGTTGATGAGTCTCAGGGTGGTCAAGGGAAAATACACGAAGTAGGGTTGACATTTGGAATGAAGTCAGTTGGGCATTTGGAATGAGCTGAGGCGGGCATTTGAAATGAGGTGAGGTGGGCATTTTAAATGAAGTGAAGTGGGCATTCGAAATGAGATGAGGTGGGCATTTGAAATGAGGTGATGTGGGCATTTGAAATGAGGTGAGGTGGGCATTTTAAATGAAGTGAAGTGGGCATTTGAAATAAACTGAGATGGGTATTTGAAATGAGCTGAGGTGGGCATTTGAAATGAGCTGAGGTGGGCATTTGAAATGAAGTGAAGTGGGCATTCGAAATGAGATGAGATGGGCATTTGAAATAAGCTGAGGTTGGCATTTCAAATGAGCTGAGGAGGGCATTTTAAATGAGTTGAGGTGGACATTTGAAATGGGCTGAGGTGACCATTTGAAATGAGATGAGTTGGGCATTTGAAAATGAGCTGAGGTGTACATTTTAAATGAGTTGAGGTGAGCATTTAAAACGAGCTAAGGTGGGCATTTGAAAAGGAAGTGAGGTGGGCATTTGAAAGTGGTAGTGAGGTGGGCATTTGAAATGATCTGCGGTGGGCATTTGAAATGAAGTGAGGTGGGCATTTGAAATGAAGTGATGTGGGCATTTGAAATGAGCTGAGGTGGGCATTTGAAATGAAGTGAGGTGGGCATTTGAAATGAGCTGAGGTGGGCATTTGAAAAAGAAATGGGGTTGGGCATTTGAAAGTGGTAATGAGGTGGGTATTTGAAATGATCGGCGGTGGGCATTTGAAATGAGCTGAGGTGGGCATTTGAAATGAAGTGAAGTGGGCATTCGAAATGAGATGAGGTGGGCATTTGAAATAAGCTGAGGTTGGCATTTCAAATGAAGTGAAGTGGGCATTTGAAATGAGCTGAGGTGGGCATTTGAAATGAGCTGAGGTGGTCATTTGAAATGAAGTGAGGTGGGCAATAGAAATGAGCTGAGGTGGGCATTTTAAATGAGTTGAGGTGGACATTTTAAATGAGCTGAGGTGGGCATTTTAAATGAGTTGAGGTGGACATTTTAAATGAGCTGAGGTGGGCATTTTAAATGAGTTAAAGTGGACATTTTAAATGAGTTGAGGTGGGCATTTGAAATAAGTTGAGGTGGACATTTTAAATGAGTTGAGGTGCACATTTTAAATGAGTTGAGGTGAGGAGTTTAAATGAGTTGAGGTGGACATTTTAAATGAGCTGAGGTGAACATTTTAAATGAGTTAAGGTGGACATTTTAAATGAGTTGAGGTGTGCATTTTAAATGAGCTGAGGTGGGCATTTGAAACGAGCTGAGGTGGGCATTTAAAAGTGGTAGTGATGCGGGCATTTGAGAGTGGTAGTGAGGTGGGCATTTAAAAGTGGTAGTGAGGTGGGCATTTGAAATGAGCTGAGGTGGATATTATAAATGAATTGAGGTGAGCATTTGAAATGAGCTGATGAGAGCATTTGAAAGTGGTAGTTAGGTGGATATTTAAAATGAGCTGACGTGGGCATTCGAGAGTGATGGATGAGTTAGCCATTTGGGAGTGATGGATGATTTCGACATTTGGGAGTGATGGATGAGTTGGGCATTTGAGAGTGATGGATGAGTTGGACATTTGGGAGTGATGGATGAGTTGGACATTTGGGAGTGATGGATGAGTTGGACATTTGGCAGTGATGGATGAGTTGGACTTTTGGGAGTGATGGATGAGTTGGGCATTTGAGAGTGATGGATGAGTTGGAGATTTGGGAGTGATGGATGAGTTGGACATTTTGGAGTGACGGATGAGTTCGACATTTGAGAGTGATGGATGAGTTGGGCATTTGTGAGTGATGGATGAGTTGGACATTTGGGAGTGATGGATGAGTTGGACATTTGGGAGTGATGGATGAGTTGGGAATTTGAGAGTGATGGATGAGTTGGACATTTGGGAGTGATGGATGAGTTGGACATTTGGGAGTGATGGATGAGTTGGACATTTGGGAGTGATGGATGAGTTGGACATTTGGGAGTGATGGATGAGTTGGACATTGGGAGTGATGGATGAGTTCGACATTTGGGAGTGATGGATGAGTTGAACATTTGGGAGTGATGGATGAGTTGGACATTTGGGAGTGATGGATGAGTTGGACATTTGGGAGTGATGGATGAGTTGGGCATTTGAGAGTGATGGATGAGTTGGACATTTGGAAGTGATGGATGAGTTGGACATTGGGAGTGATGGATGAGTTGGACATTTGGGATTGATGGATGAGTTGAACAGTTGGGAGTGATGGATGAGTTGGACATTTGGGAGTGATGGATGTGTTGGACATTTGGGAGTGATATATGAGTGGACATTTGGGAGTGATGGATGAGATGGACATTTGGGAGTGATGGATGAGTTGGACATTTGGGAGTGAAGGATGAGTTGAACATTTGGGAGTGATGGATGAGTTGGACATTTGGGAGTGATATATGAGTGGACATTTGGGAGTGATGGATGAGTTGGACATTTGGGAGTGATGGATGAGTTGGACATTTGGGAGTGATGGATGGGTTGGACATTTGGGAGTGATGGATGAGTTGGACATTTGGGAGTGATGGATGAGTTGGAAATTTGGGAGTGATGGATGAGTTGGACATTTGGGAGTGATGGATGTGTTGGACATTTGGGAGTGATGGATGAGTTGGACATTTGGGAGTGATGGATGAGTTGGACATTTGGGAGTGATGGATGAGTTGGACATTTGGGAGTGATGGATGAGTTGGAGATTTGGGAGTGATGGATGAGTTGGGCATTTGAGAGTGATGGATGAGTTCGACATTTGAGAGTGATGGATGAGTTGGGCATTTGAGAGTGATGGATGAGTTGGACATTTGGGAGTGATGGATGAGTTGGACATTTTAGAGTAATGGATGAGTTGGACATTTGGGAGTGATGGATGAGTTGGACATTTGAGAGTGATGGATGAGTTGGGCATTTGAGAGTGTTGGATGAGTTGGGCATTTGTGAGTGATGGATGAGTTGGACATTTGGGAGTGATGGATGAGTTCGACATTTGGGAGTGATGGATGAGTTGGGAATTTGAGAGTGATGGATGAGTTGGACATTTGGGAGTGATGGATGAGTTGGACATTTGGGAGTGATGGATGAGTTGGACATTTGGGAGTGATGGATGAGTTGGACATTTGGGAGTGATGGATGAGTTGGACATTGGGAGTGATGGATGAGTTCGACATTTGGGAGTGATGGATGAGTTGAACATTTGGGAGTGATGGACGAGTTGGACATTTGGGAGTGATGGATGAGTTGGACCTTTGGGAGTGATGGATGAGTTCGACATTTGAGAGTGATGGATGAGTTGGGCATTTGAGAGTGATGGATGAGTTGGACATTTGGAAGTGATGGATGAGTTGGACATTGGGAGTGATGGATGAGTTGGACATTTGGGATTGATGGATGAGTTGAACAGTTGGGAGTGATGGATGAGTTGGACATTTGGGAGTGATATATGAGTGGACATTTGGGAGTGATGGATGAGATGGACATTTGGGAGCGATGGATGAGTTGGACATTTGGGAGTGATGGATGGGTTGGACATTTGGGAGTGATGGATGAATTGGACATTTGGGAGTGATGGATGAGTTGGACATTTGGGAGTGATTGATGAGTTGAACAGTTGGGAGTGATGGATGAGTTAAACATTTGGGAGTGAAGGATGAGTTGAACATTTGGGAGTGATGGATGAGTTGGACATTTGGAGTGATATATGAGTGGACATTTGAGAGTGATGGATGAGTTGGACATTTGGGAGTGATGGATGAGTTGGACATTTGGGAGTGATGGATGGGTTAGACATTTGGGCGTGATGGATGAGTTGGACATTTGGGAGTGATGGATGAGTTGGAAATTTGGGAGTGATGGATGAGTTGGACATTTGGGAGTGATGGATGTGTTGGACATTTGGGAGTGATGGATGAGTTGGACATTTGGGATTGATGGATGAGTTGGACATTTGGGAGTGATGGATGAGTTGGACATTTGGGAGTGATGGATGAGTTGGGCATTTGAGAGTAATGGATGAGTTGGAGATTTGGGAGTGATGGATGAGTTGGACATTTGGGAGTGATGGATGAGTTGGACATTTGAGAGTGATGGATGAGTTGGGCATTTGGGAGTGATGGATGAGTTGGTCATTTGGGAGTGATGGATGAGTTGGACATTTGGAAGTGATGGATGAGTTGGACATTTGGGATTGATGGATGAGTTGGACATTTGTGAGTGGTGGATGAGTTGGACATTTGGGAGTGATGGATGAGTTGGACAATTGAGAGTGATGGATGAGTTGGACATTTGGGATTGATGGATGAGTTGGACATTTGAGAGTGATGGATGAGTTGGACATGTGGAAGCGATGGATGAGTTGGACATTTGGGTGGGATGGATGGGTTGGACATTTGGGAGTGATGGATGAGTTGGACATTTGGGAGTGATGGATGTGTTGGACATTTGGGAGTGATGGATGAGTTGGACATTTGGGATTGATGGATGAGTTGGACATTTGGGAGTGAGTGATGAGTTGGACATTTGGGAGTTATGGATGAGTTGGGCATTTGAGAGTGATGGATGAGTTGGTGATTTGGGAGTGATGGATGAGTTGGACATTTGGGAGTGATGGATGAGTTCGACATTTGGGAGTGATGGATGAGTTGGACATTGGGAGTGATGGATGAGTTGGACATTTGGGAGTGATGGATGAGTTGAACATTTGGGAGTGATGGATGAGTTGGACATTTGGGAGTGATGGATGAGTTGGACCTTTGGGAGTGATGGATGAGTTCGACATTTGAGAGTGATGGATGAGTTGGGCATTTGAGAGTGATGGATGAGTTGGACATTTGGAAGTGATGGATGAGTTGGACATTGGGAGTGATGGATGAGTTGGACATTTGGGATTGATGGATGAGTTGAACAGTTGGGAGTGATGGATGAGTTGGACATTTGGGAGTGTTATATGAGTGGACATTTGGGAGTGATGGATGAGATGGACATTTGGGAGCGATGGATGAGTTGGACATTTGGGATTGATGGATGGGTTGGACATTTGGGAGTGATGGATGAGTTGGACATTTGGGAGTGATGGATGAGTTGGAAATTTGGGAGTGATGGATGAGTTGGACATTTGGGAGTGATGGATGATTTGGACATTTGGGAGTGAAGGATGAGTTGAACATTTGGGAGTGATGGATGAGTTGGACATTTGGGAGTGATATATGAGTGGACATTTGGGAGTGATGGATGAGTTGGACATTTGGGAGTGATGGATGAGTTGGACATTTGGGAGTGATGGATGGGTTGGACATTTGGGAGTGATGGATGAGTTGGACATTTGGGAGTGATGGATGAGTTGGAAATTTGGGAGTGATGGATGAGTTGGACATTTGGGAGTGATGGATGTGTTGGACATTTGGGAGTGATGGATGAGTTGGACATTTGGGATTGATGGATGAGTTGGACATTTGGGAGCGATGGATGAGTTGGACATTTGGGAGTGATGGATGAGTTGAACATTTGGGAGTGATGGATGAGTTGGGCATTTGAGAGTGATGGATGAGTTGGAGATTTGGGAGTGATGGATGAGTTGGACATTTGGGAGTGATGGATGAGTTGGACATTTGAGAGTGATGGATGAGTTGGACATTTGGGATTGACGGATGAGTTGGACATTTGAGAGTGATGGATGAGTTGGACATTTGGAAGCGATGGAAGAGTTGGACATTTGGGACGGATGAATGGGTTGGACATTTGGGAGTAATGGATGAGTTGGACATTTGGGAGTGATGGATGTGTTGGACATTTGGGAGTGATGGATGAGTTGGACATTTGGGATTGATGGATGAGTTGGACATTTGGGAGTGAGGGATGAGTTGGACATTTGGGAGTGATGGATGTGTTGGACATTTGGGAGTGATGGATGAGTTGGACATTTGGGATTGATGGATGAGTTGGACATTTGGGAGTGATGGATGAGTTGGACATTTGGGAGTGATGGATGAGTTGGGCATTTGAGAGTGATGGATGAGTTGGGCATTTGAGAGTGATGGATGAGTTGGACATTTGGGAGTGATGGATGAGTTCGACATTTGGGAGTGATGGATGAGTTGGGCATTTGGGAGTGATGGATGAGTTGGTCATTTGGGAGTGATGGATGAGTTGGACATTTGGAAGTGATGGATGAGTTGGACATTTGGGATTGTTGGATGAGTTGGACATTTGTGAGTGGTGGATGAGTTTGACATTTGGGAGTGATGGATGAGTTGGACAATTGAGAGTGATGGATGAGTTGGACATTTGGGAGTGATGGACGAGTTCGACATTTGGGAGGGATGGATGAGGTGGACATTTGGGAGTGATGGATGGGTTGGACATTTGGGAGTGATGGATGAGTTGGACATTTGGGAGTGATGGATGAGTTGGACATTTGGGAGTGATGGGTGAGTTGGACATTTGGGAGTGATGGATGGGTTGGACATTTGAGAGTGATGGATGAGTTGGACATTTGGGAGTGATGGATGAGTTGGACATTTGGGAGTGATGGATGAGTTGGACATTTGGGAGTGATGGATGAGTTGGACATTTGGGATTGATGGATGAGTTGGACATTTGGGAGTGATGGATGAGTTGGACATTTGGGAGTGATGGATGAGTTGAACATTTGGGAGTGATGGATGAGTTGGGCATTTGAGAGTGATGGATGAGTTGGAGATTTGGGAGTGATGGATGAGTTGGACATTTGGGAGTGATGGATGAGTTGGACATTTGAGAGTGATGGATGAGTTGGGCATTTGGGAGTGATGGATGAGTTGGTCATTTGGGAGTGATGGATGAGTTGGACATTTGGAAGTGATGGATGAGTTGGACATTTGGGATTGATGGATGAGTTGGACATTTGTGAGTGGTGGATGAGTTGGACATTTGGGAGTGATGGATGAGTTGGACAATTGAGAGTGATGGATGAGTTGGACATTTGGGATTGACGGATGAGTTGGACATTTGAGAGTGATGGATGAGTTGGACATTTGGAAGCGATGGAAGAGTTGGACATTTGGGAGGGATGAATGGGTTGGACATTTGGGAGTGATGGATGAGTTGGACATTTGGGAGTGATGGATGTGTTGGACATTTGGGAGTGATGGATGAGTTGGACATTTGGGATTGATGGATGAGTTGGACATTTGGGAGTGAGGGATGAGTTGGACATTTGGGAGTGATGGATGCGTTGGGCATTTGAGAGTGATGGATGAGTTGGAGATTTGGGAGTGATGGATGAGTTGGACATTTGGGAGTGATGGATGAGTTCGACATTTGGGAGTGATGGATGAGTTGGGCATTTGGGAGTGATGGATGAGTTGGTCATTTGGGAGTGATGGATGAGTTGGACATTTGGAAGTGATGGATGAGTTGGACATTTGGGATTGTTGGATGAGTTGGACATTTGTGAGTGGTGGATGAGTTTGACATTTGGGAGTGATGGATGAGTTGGACAATTGAGAGTGATGGATGAGTTGGACATTTGGGAGTGATGGACGAGTTGGACATTTGGGAGGGATGGATGAGTTGGACATTTGGGAGTGATGGATGGGTTGGACATTTGGGAGTGATGGATGAGTTGGACATTTGGGAGTGATGGATGAGTTGGACATTTGGGAGTGATGGATGAGTTGGACATTTGGGAGTGATGGATGGGTTGGACATTTGAGAGTGATGGATGAGTTGGACATTTGGGAGTGATGGATGAGTTGGACATTTGGGAGTGATGGATGAGTTGGACATTTTAGAGTGATGGACGAGTTGGACATTTGGGAGTGATGGATGAGTTGGACATTTGGGAGTGATGGACGAGTTGGACATTTGGGAGTGATGGATGAGTTGGACATTTGGGAGTGATGGATGAGTTGGAGATTTGAGAGTGTTGGATGAGTTGGACATTTGGAAGTGATGGATGAGTTGGACATTTGAGAGTGATGGATGAGTTGGATATTTGAGAGTGTTGGATGAGTTGGACATTTGGGAGTGATGGATGAGTTGGAGATTTGACAGTGATGGATAAGTTGGAGATTTGGATGTGGAAAGTGGTGACATAACTGACAAGATGGCGAATGCTTTAGTTGAAGGTTTAACTAGAAACTAGCACGATAATGGCCACGATGAAGATAAACATATTTTTAAATGCTTACTTCAGTGTACGTGGTTTCACTCTCTCTCTCTCTCTCTCTCTCTCTCTCTCTCTCTCTCTCTCTCTACATCTTTCTCTATATCTTGTGGTGAGCCTCTTTCAACATTATCTTGTGCCGTTTCCACATCGCAGGTTGGCTTATGGTGTAGCTCTATTTAATCCTGTTTTGGTGGTATACGCTGTCACGTGCTCTCCTATCTACCTCTTGATGTTGCCAGCCCACTTTAGCCTATGCCTGCCTCTGCCTATTCTGCTTTGTATTGTCCCCACTAAACTCATCATCATCATCAAGTACCGGGCCTGCTGGCGTAGGTGATCATGTCTTTCCACAACTTTCGATCTCGACAGTTATTTATCATTTCTGTTGTTGACCTTCTGCCAAGCCATTATCTGAAGCTGTCTGTTAATATTTTATCTTTGCTTCCCTCTATCTCTTCGTCCCTCAATTTTTCCAGTTGTTACAATATAATCCAGTTGTTCTCTTCTCATTACATGGCCAAAAAATGATGATTGTTTCTTCCTAATATTGGAAATTAGCTCTCTTTTTACTTTGACCTCTTTCAAAACATTTTCATTACTCTTCTTAGCTGTCCATGGTATTCATGATTGTACATAGAAGTTGCGACGGTGGTTTTCTGTTGCTTTCCGTCAGTTTGTTTACGGTTGGCTCCGCTTACCTTTGACTAAAAGTCTCACCCACAAGGCAGTGGGTTTGTTTTACTTCGGGGTACCCTCCCTTAGCCTTTTACTCTCCCGAGCTTACCTGCAAGGCAGCGGTGCAGCCACAGGTTGTACTGTTTACTGCATACAGTAGCCGATAAAATTACCCGACCTGACATCATCACTAACTAATGACTTCATGTTTTGTTTGAAATATGTTAAACAATACACCCTCTCCATCTTGAGGTTTTCTATTTGATCTCTTCTGTGTCCACTCAATTCTGATATATTTCCACATTTCGAGAACTTCATTTTTATTCTGTGTTTTGTAAATTAGTATCCATGTTTCTGCACCACACAGGAATTTGAGTAAATATAACATTTTACAATTCTTAATTTTAATTCTAATTTTCTCTGCTTTGGTGTGGTTGTGTGTTAACTTTGTTACCATTGCTTTTTGCCATTCCTCTTCTTTTGTTAAGATTTTCCATTACCAGTTACATGTCTAAGACTCTTATATTTTTGCATTGTCTCCATCTATCGGGATGTTTTCTTGCGCGTTTAATCTTCTTCATGCTCCAGTCCGTGTTTGCCTTGTGTCTATTGTTGTTACTAGTTGTTTTTTTTTCTTCTAAACTTCTGCCGTTAGTAACATGGACACATCTTATGTTGTTGATTTGCCATCGATTGAGACTTACACCTGGCATCTCCATGATGTCTTGAAGATCTGATCAGTATATAGATTCAACACAGATGGAGATAGAATACAGTCCTGTTTGACTTCTCTCTCTCTATCGCTATCTCTCTCTCTCTCTCTCTCCTTATATCAATAGGTGCAGAATTGTCCCTGTTATATCTTACCACTGCAGCATGATCCCGATATAAGATACAAATCTGTCCCATGTCAACATATCTAACTGCAGACGATCACTTGTTTATGTTGAACTATCAAAAGTCTTGGTGTAGTCTACGAAGTTCGCATAGTTCCTTCATTTCCATGTCCTCAAGCAGGCACTGGAACGGTAATCAGAGGCTAAAGGTGGCTGACCTAGAGGAGCACTAAAAAGAACATTAATGCTGCAGGCAACATCAGCAGGCATCAGCTACCTCGCCGATATTGAGCAACTCACCCAGAACAAAGTCGTGTGATGAGACACAATGCAGGACCTGTGCACGGTCTGACAGTTAGAAGACATAGATACGATAGATAGATAGATAGATAGATAGATAGATAGATAGATAGATAGATAGATAGATAGATAGATAGATAGATAGATAGATAGATAGATAGATAGATAGATAGATAGATAGATAGATAGATAGATAGATAGATAGATAGATAGATAGATAGATAGATAGATAGATAGATAGATAGATAGATAGATAGATAGATAGATAGATAGATAGATAGATAGATAGATAGATAGATAGATAGATAGATAGATAGATAGATAGATAGATAGATAGATAGATAGATAGATAGATAGATAGATAGATAGATAGATAGATAGATAGATAGATAGATAGATAGATAGATAGATAGATAGATAGATAGATAGATAGATAGATAGATAGATAGATAGATAGATAGATAGACAGATAGATAGATAGACAGATAGATAGACAGACAGATAGATAGACAGACAGATAGATAGACAGATAGATAGATAGATAGATAGATAGATAGATAGATAGATAGATAGATAGATAGATAGATAGATAGATAGATAGATAGATAGATAGATAGATAGATAGATAGATAGATAGATAGATAGATAGATAGATAGATAGATAGATAGATAGATAGATAGATAGATAGATAGATAGATAGATAGATAGATAGATAGATAGATAGATAGATAGATAGATAGATAGATAGATAGATATTTCTGAGGATGAGCAGAATCGAACTCGTACTCCTTGGCACAGCGCCTTGCCACGAAAAGCTAAACGCCAGGAAACACTGCCAACTCGGCAACTAAAAGCTATCATTGGCGATGTCTTTACTGCTCGTGTTAACTATAAATGGGGTCTGCGATCAAAACTCGAGAATAAATTGTGTATCTGTATTTGTCCTATTAAGGCAAGTATCTCCTGGTTTAATCCTGTTTAGGACCATATATTGTTCTTTATTTTTTTTTTTCTGTTGTTGATTATTTGAAATTTGTTTCCGAGTGCTGTAAACATACCCCTTACTCTGAATTGATTCACTGAATTATCGCCTCGGAAGTTTCCCCCTATAATAATATTCATTTATTATTATTTGTCTCCTGTCTAACTTTCAGCAAAATCATGATTACCTGGCTCATCAAATGTCACGTTCTTAACTTGATGCCGTCCACAGCGTCAGTCTCCCCACACAAGACAATTAATAGCGAGATGTCTTTACAGTCACGTGACTCGTGCTCTCTTCACTGGCCATCTTCCTTGACCACCCATTTCTTGTTCATCTCCCCTTCTCTATTTCCAACTGCCAACTGCAAACCCCGCCTCATTATCTAAGTAACGTATTCGACTAACTCACAACTCGTTTACTGCCAGTACTCGTCCTGCACCCCCGCATTCAGGACCTTACATCCCAAGAAAAAGAAAAGTCTCAAATCGATTCATTTATTTTTCACTTGCTATTTTCAAAATCGATATTGCCATTTCCGACCAAGGTTAGTTATATTTGGCCCTTTTCAATATTAGGTTTAGTTTTGGGCGAGCCAACCTGGCACTAGAGTTGAGTTATTTCAGGCCTGGACTATTTATGTTTTGCGACGTTTTTCTCTTTTCAGATGGGACTCGGGCATAAAGTACATGCAGTCACATACGATACCGGCGTGCTGTGACGTCACATGTCAGAAAATCTTAGAGAAATGTAAAGTAGTGTCAGGGTTTGGGGCGTGTTCTGGTGATGTTACTACTTTCCTGAACCCATTGATGGGTGTTCAGTAGCGTGGCGACTATCTCGCTGGCTTCAAGATACAGAGACATAGGGAGTTCTATCTCTGGAGCAATCTCTGATTAACAGAGATGGAGATAGTTCTATCTCTGGGGCAATCTCTGATTAACAGAGATGGAGATAGTTCTATCTCTGGTGCAATCTCTGATTAACAGAGATGGGGATAGTTATATCTCTGGGGCAATCTCTGATCAACAGAGATGGGATAGTTCTATCTCTGGGGCAATCTCTGATCAACAGAGATGGAGATATTTCTATCTCTGGGGCAATCTCTGATCAACAGAGATGGAGATATTTCTATCTCTGGGGCAATCTCTGATTAACAGAGATGGGGATTGTTATATCTCTGGGGCAATCTCTGATCAACAGAGATGGAGATATTTCTATCTCTGGGGCAATCTCTGATTAACAGAGATGGGGATAGTTATATCTCTGGGGCAATCTCTGATCAACAGAGATGGAGATATTTCTATCTCTGGGGCAATCTCTGATTAACAGAGATGGAGATATTTCTATCTCTGGGGCAATCTCTGATTAACAGAGATGGGGATAGTTCTATCTCTGGGGCAATCTTTTATCAACAGAGATGGAGATACTTCTGTTCCCGGATAGTCTCTGGTCAACAGAGATGGTGGTGGGGAGTTGGCGCGGGGATTGGGGGGGGGAGGGGGTGAGGGAATTCTATCTCAGGCAGTCTCTGTGTGACTCACCTGATGCCAGACGTACAGACTCGGTTACTGGTATATGGGATTCGGTAAAACGAAATGAGCACAGATATCGCATGTGAGACATTATGTGCGGCCGCGAGTATAGAAGCAGGAAACAAAGAAAATAAACCCAAAAAAATTGTATTGAATAGGTAGATTAACAGAAAAACAAGACGAACCACATCGTTTCGGCAAATGCCTTCTTCGGGTATATTAAACAAGTTATACAATGATGTAAGCACTGTCCCTCCCATTTGTAAAACCAGCAGCCGAGTATAGCCAGGTTCAGATAGGTCACAGACATGTTTGCTACACCGTGAGGTTGCTGACCATCACTTCAATGGCTAGATGCCCCTAAGTTTAACAAATGAGCCGTTGACAATTGTCATCTGGAAAATAAATCAATAAAATTATCATCTGGGAACATTTTTAACAAAATTGTCATCTTGGAACATTTTTTTACAAAATTATCATCTGGGAACATTTTTAACAAAATTGTCGTCTGGGAACATGTTTAACAAAATTGTCATCTGGGAACGTGTTTAACAAAATTGTCATCTGGGAACATTTTTAACAAAATTGTCATCTGGGAACATTTTTAACAAAATTGTCATCTGGGAACATTTTTAACAAAATTGTCATCTGGGAACATTTTTAACAAAATTGTCATCTGGGAACATTTTTAACAAAATTATCATCTGGGAACATTTTTAACAAAATTGTCATCTGGGAACATTTTTAACAAAATTATCATCTGGGAACATTTTTAACAAAATTGTCATCTGGGAACATTTTTTTACAAAATTATCATCTGGGAACATTTTTAACAAAATTGTCGTCTGGGAACATTTTTAAAAAAATTGTCATCTGGGAACATTTTTTTTACAAAATTATCATCTGGGAACATTTTTAACAAAATTGTCGTCTGGGAACATTTTTAACAAAATTGTCATCTGGGAACATTTTTAACAAAATTGTCATCTGGGAACATTTTTAACAAAATTATCATCTTCAAAATGTTGATGATCATGGACAATGAGACAACAGACAAGAAAATCACTGGAGTCTGTAGAAATGTGATTTTACAGAAGAATGTTGAGAATACCATGGACATCTAAGAAGAGTAATGAAAGCGTTCTGAAAGAGGCCAAAGCAAAAAGAGAGCTAATTTCCAATATTAGGAAGAAAAAATCATCATTTTTTGGCCATGTAATGAGAAGAGAACAGCTGGAATATATTGTAACAACTGGGGAAATTGAGGGATGAAGAGATAGAGGGAAGCAAAGAGAACAGATACCAGACAGCTTAAGAGAATGGCTTGGCAGTAGGTCAACAACAGAAATAATAAATAGCTGTCGTGATCGAAAGTTGTGGAGAGACATGGTCACCTACGCCAGCAGGCTTGTTACTTGATGATGATAATGCATCTTAAAAAAAAAATTACAAAATTGTCATTTGGAAAAACTTTACAAAATTGTCTTTTGGAAAAAAATTAACAAAATTGTTAACTGGAAAAAAAAATAATAAAAAATTTGCCATATGGAAAAAAAAATTAACGAAATTGTCTTCGGGAAAAAAAATTCACAGAATTGTTATCTGGAAAAAAAAATTAACTAAATTGTCATCTGGGAAAAAAAATTAACAAAATTGATTAATATGTGAAAAAAAAAATTAACAAAATTGTCATGTGGGCAACATTTTTTTTTAAATGTTAGTGGGAAAAAAATATTAGCAAAACTGTTATCTTGAAAAAAAAAATTAATAAAATTGTCATTTGGGAAAAAAATTAACAAAATTGTATTGTGGAAAAAAATTAACAAAATTGTATTGTGGAAAAAAGTTAACAAAATTGTTATCTGAAAAAAAAATTAACAAAATTGTTATCTGAAAAAAAAATTAACAAAATTGTTTTGTGGAATAAAATTAACAAAATTGTTAACTGGAAACAAATTAACAAAATTGTCATCTGGGAAAAAATTTACAAAATTATTTTCTGTAAAAAAAAAAATTAACAAATTTGTCATCTGGGAAAAGATTTTAAAAATTATTTTCCTGAAAAAGAATTAACTAAAATTGTCATCTGCGGAAAATATTTAACAGAATTGTCATCTGGGGAAAAAAATTAACAAAATCGTTATTTTTTTTAAAAATTAACAAACTTGTTATCTGGAAAATAAAAATTAACAAAATTGTTATCTGGAAAATAAAAATTAACAAAATTGTTATCTGGAAAATAAAAATTAACAAAATTGTTATCTGGAAAATAAAAATTAACAAAATTGTTATCTGGAAAATAAACCAACAGAAGTATCCTTTTAGATGCGATGTGTGTGTGTGTGTGTGTGTGTGTGTGTGTGTGTGTGTGTGTGTGTGTGTGTGTGTATGTGTGTGTGTGTGTGTGTGCTCGCGCTCGTGTATTTGTATGTGTGAGTGTGTGCTCGCATGTGTGGCAGCAATCAGTAATGAAATATTTCAAGCCACAACATATTTCAGATAATGTTGAGACTTAGCAGAGACGGATAGCGACAATTTGGATTTTCCGGTGGGGGGAGAGGGCGGGGGGAACTGTAGGACCAGAAATAAAGGCCACTTGCCCAGTGCAGGTGCCACGAAGTATTCGGGTCTGAATTTTTAGTTCACCTCCGGTAGAAACATAAATGTAACCCTAACCGGATTCGAACCCGCGTTCTTCTGGCTTGGAGCCTAGAAATTATCAATTCGGCCACCCACTCTGCCCTTCACCCACTCATCCGCTTTCCCACTCACCCGCTCTCCCACTCACTCGCTCATACGCTCTCCCGCTTACCCACTCACCCTCATTCCTGACCACCCGCTTACCCACTCACCCGCTTACCCGCTCTCCTGCCCACCCGCTCTCCCGTTCATCCGTTCACCCTCTGCCCCGTTCTCCAGTTCACCCGCTCACCCGCTCTCCCACTCACTCGCTCATACGCTCTCCCGCTTACCCACTCACCCTCATTCCTGACCACCCGCTTACCCACTCACCCGCTTACCCGCTCTCCTGCCCACCCGCTCTCCCGTTCATCCGTTCACCCTCTGCCCCGTTCTCCAGTTCACCCGCTTACCCGCTCTCCTGCCCACCCGCTCTCCCGCTCATCCGTTCACCCGCTCTCCTGCGAAATGTCACTGCCATGTTCAAACTGAGCAAAGAGAAAATACAAACTATTGACAGGTTAGTGTCACAAAGATATGATGTATTCCACTGCCTGGGCTATATAGCACAAATTTGACAAATATTAATTTACATGCGATTGCTAAAGAAGTGTATGCTGACCACTCTCTCTTTCTCTCTCTCACTTACTCTCACTCTCTCTCTCTCTCACTTTCTCTCTTTCTCACTCTCTCTCTCTCTCTCTCTCTCTGGTGAGAAAAACATGGATAAGCCCTTGGGTGCCTCGATAGACTGGTTGGTAAAGCCACCCGACTAAGCTACCGACGTTCGGACAACCTGTGTTCGATTCCCGCTGGAAGCAGTGTGAGTTGTACGCGTGGTTGGGAAAAAATATATCCCCGCGGTCGACCCAGCCGCTGGCAGAAATGGATACCAGGGTTTTACTCTGGGAAGGTGAGGAATGCCGACTCGCATCGTTAGTTTCGATGCTTGAAGCGACACTGTCCAGAAGTCTCCGAACACTTCTGGATAGGCGGCCGAGCACATATGGGTGGAAACTCGCGTGCTGAGACGCCGATTCAAGTCTCGTACTTGATCTCGACTTTTTACGTGAATAGACACGACGTCTACAGGTTCTCAAACTGTTAGGTATGTGAAGCATTGCAAGGAAGGCCCACAGTCTGCCACATCATAGACTAACAGCACACGCGACAGGCTGTATGGAAGAGAGGACAACCCTGCATTGACAACGATCGCATAAGAAGAAGGAGAAATTATCATCATCATCGAGTTGCTCTCTCCGCATCGAAGGTTAACTATCATTGAGCACCATTCCGCGCTGTCTCTTGCCTTTATGATGTAGGTTCCCATACGTTGACTTGTCTATCTTTTGATGTTATTCGTCCATGTTAGTCTTGGTCTGCCTCTGTCTCTTGCTTTTATGGTGCTTGTTGTCATAGGCTGATATGTCCATCTTTTGATGTTACTTGTCCATGTTAGTCTTGGTCTGCCTCTGTCTCTTGTTTTTATGGTGCTTGTTGTCATAGGCTGATATGTCCATCTTTTGATGTTATTCGTCAATGTTAGTCTTGGTTTGCCACTGTCTCTTGCTTTGATAGTGCAGGTTGCCATAGGTTGACTTGTCCATCTTTTGATGTTACTCGTCCATGTTAGTCTTGGTCTGCCTCTGTCTCTTGCTTTGATAGCGCTTGTTGTCATAGACTGATTTGTCCATGTTTTGATGTTTTTCGCCCATGTTAGTCTTGGTCTGCCTCATTTACCTTGTATTTTCCCTTCCAAGGCGACTTTCAGTGGGCTGTTGTTGATCGAATCTTTCTTGTATCAAGAGGCAATCACCGATCCATCGCCCATCAACGTTAACTGCGACAAGTCGTGAGAATAGTCGTACAGTTTTTGCTCGACAAGAACATTCATTCTAACTGATCCCTCCAACGGAACAAAAAAAGAGCACACCTCGAGGTGGCCAGTGATTTCACATTTTTAATTAACCGTTCACGTAGCCTGTACTAAAAGCTCACAGACAGGAGAAAGTTGTCAACTGTTCCTTACATCATTGATCAAGACGTCACAGAATTGAGGAAATCATGAAACATATTTCTCTAACAGCTTCCTAGACATGTCAACTACTTCACTTTTCTGTAATTTTGTTTATGTCCAGTCTTGCTTGCTTGCTTGCGTTCGCCATGTCCAGTCTATGTCCAGTTTATGCCGTCTATGTTCAGTTTATGTTCAGTTCATGCCCAGTTTATGTCTAGTTTATGCCCAGCTTATATCAATTGTATGTCTTTCTTATGTCTAGTTTATGCTCAGTTTATGTCTAGTTTATGTCCAGCTTATATCAATTTTATGTCTAGTTTATGTCCAGTTTATGTCTAGTTGATGTCTAGTTTATGCCCATTTTATGTCCATTTTATGTCCAGCTTATGTCTAGTTTATGTTCAGTTTATGTCTAGTTTATGTCTAGTTGATATCCAGTTGATGTCTAGTTTATGCCCAGTTGATGTCTAGTTTATGTCCAGTTTATGTCTAGTTTATGTCAAGTTTATGTGTAGTTGATGTCTAGCTTATGTCTTGTTTATGTCCAATTTATGTCTAGTGTATGTCCATCTTATGTCTAGCTTATGTCCAGTTTATGTTTGGTTATGTCCAGTTAATGTGTAGCTTATTTCGAGTTTATGTCTAGTTGATGTTTAGTTTATGTTCAGTTTATGTCTAGTTTATGTCCAGTTGATGCCCCGTTTATGCCCAGCGTATGTCCAATTGATGTCTAGTTCATGTCTAGTTTATGTCCAGTTTATGTCTAGTTCATGTCTAGTTTATGTCCAGTTTATGTCCAGTTTATGTCTAGTTTATGTCCAGTTTATGTCTAGTTTATGTCTAGTTTATTTCCAGTTTATGTCTAGTTGATGTCTAGTTTATGTTCAGTTTATGTCTAGTTTATGTCCAGTTGATGCCCCGTTTATGCCCAGCGTATGTCCAATTGATGTCTAGTTCATGTCTAGTTTATGTCCAGTTTATGTCTAGTTCATGTCTAGTTTATGTCCAGTTTATGTCCAGTTTATGTCTAGTTTATGTCCAGTTTATGTCTAGTTTATGTCTTGTTTATTTCCAGTTTATGTCTAGTTAATGTCTCGTTTATGTCTAGTTGATGTCCCGTGTATGGCCAATTGATGTCTACTTTATGTCCAGTCTATGTCCAGTTGATGCCCCATTTATGCCCTGCATATGTCCAGTTTATATCTAGTTGATGTCTAGTTGATGCCCCGTTTATGATCCGTTTATGTCCAATTTATGGCAAGTTGATCCTCCGTTTATGTCCAGTTGATACCCCGTTTATGCCCAGTTTATAGCTTTATTTGGAACAGAGAGCAACATTATCTAGTCTCATGTCACAAATAATTGTCCCCCAACGTTGGTTACGTCATATATTTTGTAAGATAATTATTTTTGAATTCTATTTGCTTGTGTTCGCCCGATGACTAAAGTATTCTAGAGTATTCGTAGACTGTAGAATTCCTCTTCGTCATCCGTCCTTAAAAGGACGTTAAGTGTGCGTGTCTGCGTTGTGTTGTAGTTTGTAGTATAACTGTTATATTTGCACCTTTCGGCCCAACACATCCGACTTCAGCACGACATTTTTGAATACCGTGTTGTTTTGCCTCTTCGATCCCTGCTCGCTTGGCCAGATTAGACAGGTTAGTCTGTTACTGGAGGCACCGCGGAGAGGTGGAGCAGGGTCTGGATGGTTTTGGTTCACCGATCCTGGCGCAGACAACTTCCAGCTGTGGTGCTGGGAGGCGCGCCTTCGTCTTCGACTTCTGTTTGATGAGTGCAGATCTGTCTTTAATACAATAAGCTCTTTCTTTGATACAATAAGCTCTTTATTTGATACAATAAGCTCTTTATTTGATACAATAAACTATTTCTTTGACACAATAAACCTCTTTCTTTGACACAGTAAGCTCGTTAGTAGATTATTACTATCAGACATTCAACTCTTTCTTCACAAATTGTTCAACTCTTTCTCTAAACTCTTTACTCTAGAGTAGACGGTCAGCAACAAAAGGTCCATCCTTGTTCAATATTTCACATCTTTCATGTTCTCTTTGACAGCCAAATCAACTGCAAAGTTCATTTTGCATAATTACCTAAAGGTCAAAAACAAAAGCAGCCAATAGGACTCGTCATGTTAATTAGTTCTACAGTTTACCTTGGTGACAGGTTGTCATGGAAACACCGGAACTTCCTGCCTCGAGGCACGTGACAAAGATATACAAAATGGCGAGATGGCGACAAGGTGACAGCAATTAGAAGAAACGTCTTGGAGGTCAACACTGCGAGGTTCACTGCTCAGTGCGAGACTGCTGTTAGCAAATGTCATTTAGCGACACGTTAATTTGGCTATATGCCAATTTTAATGTTCACTTGATGGCATCTATAAGAGACCGGATGTCTGATTGTTGTAGACAACTAGAGAACGTCCTTTAGGTGCAGCCTGCCGTATGTGCCAGTTTGGCAGACTTCCAGGTCATGGCACAGTGCTGTCACGTTTGGTAAAAGTATAAATATAGCTAGACATGTCAGTATGATCAAAGAGATCAGTACTTTGTATCGTTATATATTTGTCCTAGTGCTAGGACTATCTTCTGTGTTATAGGACATCTTGTAGCATTTCAATCTCTCTTCATATAAAACACAACATATTGGCGCAGTAAAGAAACTACCGAGCAAAGTAATGTTAGATAACAGATTAATTATTGAAGCCTTAGTGGCCGAGTGGTTAGCGTGCCCGCTTCATGATCAGAAGGGATCTAGGTTCGGGCCCCATAAAGGGAGAGGTGGTTCGGACCGCACAAGGCTCCGGGGTTCACCTAGCCTCTAAAAATGAGCACCAGATCAGTTTTCTGGGAAGTAAAGGCGGCCTGACGTGATACCGACCATATCACCCAATAATGTGCCATGGTCATATAAAATCTTGTCTATGAAACCACATCTTCAAACATGCATAGCAAGGTAGGGACAGGCGGATAGATAGATAGATAGATAGATAGATAGATAGATAGATAGATAGATAGATAGATAGATAGATAGATAGATAGATAGATAGATAGATAGATAGATAGATAGATAGATAGATAGATAGATAGATAGATAGATAGATAGATAGATAGATAGATAGATAGATAGATAGATAGATAGATAGATAGATGATAGATGGATGGAAGGATGGATGGATGGAAGGATGGACGGATGGATGAAGATAGATGGATGGATGGATGGATGGATGGATGGATGGATGGATGGATGGATGGATGGATGGATGGATGGATGGAACGGATTGATGGACGGATGGATGAACGGATGGATGGATGAATGGATGGATGAATGGATGGATGGATGGATGGAAGGATGGAAGGATGGATGGAAGGATGGATGGATGGATGGATGGATGGATGGATGGATGGATGGATGGATGGATAATATGTTTTAGCGTCTGCCATCTTTGTCCAGCAACTTGTAAACAAAAACAGCCAAAATATGGTGGCCAGACAGGAACTATGCGTGTCTCATGGAATCAATGTCTGGACTGCCAGAGAAGACTGGCATGTAGAGACTATCATAGACCGACAGTTAAGCCAGGCCTACAGAAAGCCTAGACGTTCAGGGAATAAGTTACTTGGGAAATTACGTCATTGGAGGAGGTGGGGGAGAGAAATAAACGATCTAAGGGAGAGAACCGGCGAGGATATCGTCAATCAAAGGGAGAGAATGAATTCTTTCAACTTCAATCTGTTTCCTGTGGTGTTCATATACTTTGTTACCCCCACTTCTCATTCTCAATTAAGATGCCCCGACAACCGTCATTCTCTCTGCTCTTCCTCTTGTACCCGTCAACCCAAGTAGTCCTCAAGTCCCCGCGAGGAGAAAAAGTCCTTACGCAAGATGAGATGAGTCCAAGCGGGGACAAATATTAGTCCGCAAACAAACTTCCTGCACGGTTCCCAAGTCACGAGTGGGATCAATTATAACTTAATGGCAACTAGATCAACAGATTAGCCTGGAGGGCGCACGAGAGAGCAGGTGACGCGATTTCCACGCCGCGCGCGCTAATTGGGACCAGCGTCCCGGCTCTGCCATACCTGTCCGGACTTCAAGACAAACTAGCCTTCTTTCAATGGAAGATTCTCAAACTGTGAAGCCAGTGACCTGCTCAATTGGTGTGTTGGTTTGTGACCAGAAGTTAACAGACGGACCAGACGCCGTGAAATCCCGGGACATTGTTAACAATTCAAAATGTTCGAAGTTAAACTCACACAGGCAGTGGGAGACAGACAGAACATTCAGCTGGTCGGACATCGTCATGTTTGCACCAAATCTATCTGAACCGCTGCTATGGTTGGTCTTCAACTGATAGCACAACTTGAAAACCGTCGGATTTGTGACGACATCATTCAGACAGGAGCTTTTTTTGAACGTTGACCTTTAACCTTGTAACAAAGAGTCATCCAGCAGTTGACCTTTAACCTTGTAACAAAGAGTCATCCAGCAGTTGACCTTTAACCTTGTAACAAAGACTCCATCAGCTGACACATTTATATTGTAACAAAGACTCTCTCTATTTACTATTTAAAATTACTCTAGTCTATAAGTACTCTAGTCTGCAAGTCTACATGTACTCTAGTCCATAAGTACTCTAGTCTGCAAGTCTACATGTACTCTAGTCTGCAAGTCTACATGTACTCTAGTCCACAACTACTCCAGTCTATAAGTACTCTAATCTATTTACTGGTCACACTGGAAGATCACAATAAATCTCGAAACTCCGACGAGGGCCCTCGGGACTTGGTTTACTTTTGACACGATTTTATTTTGTAGTTTTATATGACCCTGGCAACAGCATAGAACCTTCTCTTGACAACTTTCAACTGCTACAACTTCTCATGTGCCTTAAAGTTGTGCATCATCTCTCTTAACACGATTTGAACAAGACCCTTTCAAGCAGGGAGCAAGAACTCTATCCAAAATGACCACATGTCGCAGGCCCCTCACTTTGCCCAAAAACTGTTTCGCAACGAGGACAAATAATAATAACTGAATATTATTATGGAGGGAAACTTCCGAAGCGATAATCAGCGAATCAATTCAGAGGAAGAGGTATGTTTACAGCACTCGGAAAAATTACAAATAATCAACAACAGAAAAAAAAAAAAAACAAAGAACAATATATGGACCGAAGCAGGATCGAACCCGTACTCAGTGGCACAGCGCCTTGCCACGAAAATCCAACTGAGTGGCAGTATTCCTCACCGTTTGGATTTTCGTGGCAAGGCGCTGTGCCACTGAGTACGGGTTTGATCCTGCTTCGGTCCATATATTGTTCTTTGTTTATTTTTCTGTTGTTGAGTATTTGTCATTTTTTCCGAGAGCTGTAAACATACCTCTTCCTCTGAATTGATTCACTGTTTCACAACGACCTGGCTGCTTCTCTTAAAGTTGTCAACCGATTCATCCTCAAGCAATGTGGCGACCTTGTGACACCAGGTAAAAAACAGGGCCCCTGACAGCTCATAGACTGTGAGAATCTCTGGAAACATCACGATTATTTGACCGCATATAGTATTCCTGGCTCTGCCTGATCCGTCCATAGTTCACGTGACTTCTTCTCGACTTTCCACCGTGTGTGTTCTGACTACAGCCGGCTCGGGCGATCAGTTGGCAGTCCCAAAGATAACACTCTAGTGTTACTTCAGTGTTAGGGTTTCCCTTTTGCTCGACCGTTTGTTTAGTTCAGAAAATAGAAAGCCTTATACATAATAGAAGATGCCAGTGTTTGCTTGAAGTCCAGAAATATTGGATTTTCTTCAACAAAAGCTATCTTCTCTATTTGTTGACCTGACCTCCTGGTGAGTGGATTATTGATTTCAGCGGAGATTCCGGTCCGGTAGAGATAAATGGTGTGCACGTTATGCAGCACAGCACAGAGCATTATGGACATCGGGGAATGTCCGCTTGAGGAAATGTCCACTTGAGGAAATGTCCATTTGAGGAAATGCCCGCTTTAGGAAATGTCCACTTGAGGAAATGCTCGCTTTAGGAAATGTCCAGTTAATGAAATGTCCGCTTGAGGAAATTTCCGATTTAGGAAATGCCCACTTAAGCAAATGTCAACTTGAGGAAATGCCCGATTTAGGAAATGTCCACTTGAGGAAATGTCCGCTTGAGGAAATGCCTGGTTCAGGAAATGTCCACTTGAGGAAATGTCCGCTTGAGGAAATGCCCGCTTTAGGAAATGTCCTCTTGAGGAAATGTCCGCTTGAGGAAATGTCCACATGAGGAAATGTCCGCTTGAGGACAACCAGTCGGGGATTTGGGAATTTTGAGCAAATCAATGAGGTCCCCCATGACGTCATGGAGACTTACTCTTTCACACCCCGGGTCTAGAGAGAGGAACACATTTCTGGGATCACTTGTCTGTACATGCTGAAGTCGGATACCATTGGGCAAAAGTCACAGATGTCACGTCAAGTTTGCTATAAACATAGGGGCAAGAAAGTGGCGCATAATTAGCGCCCTTTCGCAAGCGACCGACGAGCACAAACCATCATGGACCGAGAGCATCCTGTCTGTCTCGTTGTCTGTTCTCTAGCAACATTCAGGTTTGACACGCAAGATTATCCTCCACCGCCTAGAGTAGACTTTCTATGCTAGTGACAACACCAATAAGAGCACAAATAACAAGAAGAGCACCAATAGCAATAAGAGCGCTAATAACAAGAAGAACACCAATAGCAATAAGAGCACAAATACCAAGAAGAGCACCAATAGCAATAAGAGCATTAATAACAAGAAGAGCACCAATAGCAATAAGAGCACAAATAACAAGAAGAGCACCAATAGTAATAAGAGCACAAATAATAAGAAGAGCACCAATAGTAATAAGAGCACAAATAATAAGAAGAGCACCAATAGCAATAAGAGCACTAATAATAAGAGCACCAATAGCAATAAGAGCAGTAATAATAAGAAGAGCACCAATAGCAATACGAGCACTAATAACAAGAAGTGCAGCAATAGCAATAGAGCACTAATAACAAGAAGTGCAGCAATAGCAATAAGAGCACTAATAACAAAAAGTGCAGCAATAGCACCAGTAGCACCAAAAGCAATAAGAGCATCAATAGCAATGAGAGCACCAATAGCAATAAGAGCATCAATAGCAATGAGAGCACCAATAGCAATAAGAGCATCAATAGCAATGAGAGTACCGATAGCAATAAGAGCATCAATAGCAATGAGAGCACCGATAGCAATAAGAGCATCAATAGCAATGAGAGCACCGATAGCAATAAGAGCATCAATAGCAATGAGAGCACCAATAGCAATAAGAGCACCAATAGCAATGAGAGCACCGATAGCAATAAGAGCATCAATAGCAATGAGAGCACCGATAGCAATAAGAGCAATGATAGAAATAAGAATCACCAATGAAATTAAGATCACAAATAGCAATAAGAGCATTCTCGTATGTTATAGATTTGTCTAGGACTTTTAAATCTAAGTAAAAGACAGACTGAACGCGTTCCAGTTTATTCCGGCAGGAAGAAGGCCTAGATGAGATCAGTTTTCTAATGTCCAGGTCAGGTTTATGTTTTATAGGGTCGCCTTGGTCCCCAACCAAAGATGAAGGATGGGGACCTCTCCACTGGTCTACGGGACCCCCAAGTCAAGGTGCTAACAGACAAGCTTGTTACTTGTGATTTTTGCTTATTTATGTTTTTTATTTCTTCAAGTTGGTAGACGTTTTGTCATTAGTTACTCGTTGTTCATACTATCCCTCCTATTATTTGTAAATGTTGTTTTTTTAAATTTTGTTTGTGTTGTTTAGTGTTATCATTGTATGCTAGTGTTGCTAGTTATATGTTATTATTTGTGTGTGTTGTTATTGTTGTATGCTAGTGTTGTTATCTGTAGTTATTATATGTGTGTGTGTGGTTAGTTATATGTTGTTATTATTTGTGTGTGTGTGTGTGTGTTGTTCTTGTTATGTCAAAACATGAAAAGAGACAAAGCTCCAGGTCCTGACAATATACCAATCGAAGAGATAAATGCATTAGGAGAGCTGGTAGTACAAGTCATAACAAAATTACTCAATGACATATATAACACTGGACACATACCCGAAGATCTACTAAAATCTATCTTTGTAGCCATACCTAAGAAGTCAAGCGCCACTGATTGTGAAGACCGTCGCATTATTAGTCTCATGAGCCATATGACTAAAATATTACTAAGAATCATCATGAGACGTGTAAGGAACAAAATAAAACCAGAAATAAGTGAGGAACAATGTGGATTTGTGGAAGGAAAGGGCACCAATAATGCAATATACATCTTAAGAACATTGATAGAAAGATCTATAAAGGTAAAGAAAGATCTATCTATATATGTACTTTATAGACTACAAAAAAAGCATTTGACAAAGTAAAGCATGTGGAAATAATCAATATGCTGGAGAAATTAATCATTGATGGCAAGGATCTGAGAATCATAAAAAACATGTGCTGGCAACAAACAGCAGCTATACGAATTAACAAACAAACAGGACAATTCCAATATATAAAACAAGGAGTCAGACAAGGCTGTGTTTTGTCACCGGATTTGTTTTCACTTTACATCGAAAATATTGTGAGATCAATAGTAAACAAAAAATAAATTGAAGTCAACGGTCACAACATAAATAATTTGCGATATGAGGATGATACAGTCTTAATAGCAGAGACAGAGAATGAACTACAACAAATGATAGACAAAATAGTAAAAGAAAGCAACAAGAAAGGTCTCAGTCTGAATAGTAAGAAAACAGAAGTAATGGTTACATCGAAGAAACAATCATCACCATCATGCAGCATAAAAATAAACAGGACAAATCTGAAACAAGTGCAACGCGTCAAATACTTGGGCACAATAATAACATCAGATGGAAGATGCACCACAGAAATAAAAAAGCAGAATAGCTCAGGCCAAAATAGCATTTCAGAAAATGAAAAAAATATCCTATGCAACAAATCTTTGTCAATAGAAGTGAGAAAGAGAGTGCATCGATGCTACATAAAACCAATTGTGACCTATGCAAGGAAATCATGGACATAAGACATGAAAAGACCATTAGAGGTCACAGTGATGGGATTTCTCAGAAGAATGTTGAGAGTTCCCTGGACAGCTAAAAAGATCAACGAGAAAATTCTCAAAGAGGCCATAAACACAAAAATGGAGCTCCTAAAAAAACATCAAAAAGAAACAATCAACATTTTTTGGGCACATCATGAGAAGAGCAAAGTTTGAATAGTTAGTTACAACTGCCAAAACACAGGGAAAGAGATATCGCGGACGACAAAGAGAGAAATACTATATATATAAATTATAGATAGCTTGGTGTCATGACATGGAAAACAGCCAACAACAGAATTGCTACGTTACAGAAGATTGTGTAAGGACACGATCGCCTCTACCAACCTGTATGGCACATGATGATGGTTGCTATGTTTTAGTTTAATCTCTGTTTTTATAACTTTGTTTCTGTAGTTGTTTTTGTTATTCTTATTTGTCGGTTGTGTTAACGTTGTTGGTAGTGTTGTTATCAGTTTATTTTGTTTCATGTTGGGGTGCCATACAAAGTTGTGTAGTCGCGTCATACAAAGTTGTATACACGCGTCATACAAAGTTGTGTAGTCGTGTCATACAAAGTTGTATACACGCGTCATACAAAGTTGTGTAGTCGTGTCATACAAAGTTGTGTAGTGGCGTCATATAAAGTTGTGTAATGGCGTCATACAAAGTTGTGTTGTCGTGTCATACAAAGTTGTGTTGACGCGTCATACAAAGTTGTGTAGTGGCGTCATATAAAGTTGTGTAGTCGCGTCATATAAAGTTGTGTACACGCGTCATACAAAGTTGTGTACACGCGTCATACAAAGTTGTGTAGTCGTGTCATACAAAGTTGTGTAGTCGCGTCATACAAAGTTGTGTACACGTGTCATACAAAGTTGTGTAGTCGTGTCATACAAAGTTGTGTACACGCGTCATATAAAGTTGTGTACACGTGTCGTACAAAGTTGTGTACACGCGTTATACAAAGTCGTGTACACGCGTCACACAAAGTTGTGTAGTGGCGTCATACAATTTTGTGTAGTTGTGTCATACAAAGTTGTGTACACGCGTCATACAAAGTTGTGTAGTCGCGTCATACAAAGTTGTGTAGTGGCGTCATATAAAGTTGTGTAGTCGCGTCATATAAAGTTGTGTACACGCGTCATACAAAGTTGTGTACACGCGTCATACAAAGTTGTGTAGTCGTGTCATACAAAGTTGTGTAGTCGCGTCATACAAAGTTGTGTACACGTGTCATACAAAGTTGTGTAGTCGTGTCATACAAAGTTGTGTACACGCGTCATATAAAGTTGTGTACACGTGTCGTACAAAGTTGTGTACACGCGTTATACAAAGTCGTGTACACGCGTCACACAAAGTTGTGTAGTGGCGTCATACAATTTTGTGTAGTTGTGTCATACAAAGTTGTGTACACGCGTCATACAAAGTTGTGTAGTCGCGTCATACAAAGTTGTATACACGCGTCATGCAAAGTTGTGTACACGCATCATACAAAGTTGTGTACATGCGTCAATAATGTCCGGTTGACAAAATCTCACCGATGACGTGACGACAGATGAAACATTGCAAAACACGATCAGAATTATCCAATGAAATCTTTTGCTTCATGTGTGTTGTCAGTCAGATGTCCCGGACGAACCGATGGTCTGTGTGGCCGCCTATGACGCAGGTTTGGTCCACACAGGTTCTCTTCTTTCAATGTTCTCTATGGAAGGTGTTGGCGACGTCACCATCCCGTAGAATGTTCTAAACTATCAGAATCACTGACGTCACAATACCAGAGAAAGGGTCACGGTTGGAGTGTCAAAGGTCATGCGAGCGAAATTGAAATACATGTATATTTTTTTTTTGTTTCAATGAAAACATTAACTTAAATCATGAGTTTATGATTTACATTAACTCTTGAGGTACCGATACACCTTAACTCTTGAGTTACCTATACACCTTAACTCTTGAGTTACCGATACACTTTAACTCTTAAGTTACCGATACACCTTAACTCTTGAGTTACCGATACACTTTAACTCTTGAGTTACCGATACACCTGAACTCTTGAGTTACCGATACACTTTAACTCTTGAGTTACCGATACACCTTAAATCTTGAGTTACAGATGCACTTTAACTCTTGAGTTACCGATACACTTTAACTCTATAGTTACCGATCCACCTTAACTCTTGAGTTACCGATACACTTTAACTCTATAGTTACCGATCCACCTTAACTCTTGAGTTACCGATACACTTTAACTCTCAGTACGCAAAAAAGGAACGTTTTAAAATGTGCTTGTTATTTGTATTTTTTAATCTTGTTTTGTTAAAGAGTAAATATTGTGACATAGGTTTGTGATTTCCTGACAAATAGAAACTCTGTCGAGTAGACTCAGATCTATGACTTTTTGTTTAGCGAAAGTGAAAATGTCTGAACTCTTCGATGGCACTTATTTCAACCACAAGCTGTCTCTGATCTCACATCATCATCATCGTGTGCCGTCTCGACATCGAAGGTTGGCTACCATGGAGCGCCATTCTGCTGTTTCTTGCTTTGATGGTGCAGGTTGTCATAGGCTGACATGTCTAGCTTTTGATGTTACTCGTCCATGTTAGTCTTGGTCTGCCTCTATTCCCACATCATCATTGTGTGCCGTCTCCACATCGAAGGTTGGTTACCATGGAGCGCCATTCTGTTCTGTTTCTTGCTTTGATGGTGCAGGTTGTCATAGGCTGACATGCCCAGCTTTTGATGTTATTTGTCCATGTTAGTCTTGGTCTGCCTCTGTTCCCACATCATCTTTGTGTGCCGTCTCCACATGGAAGGTTGGCTACCATGGAGCGCCGTTCTGCTCTGCTTCTTGCTTTGATGGTGCAGGTCGTCATAGGCTGACATGTTTAACTTTTGATGTTACTCGTCTATGTTAGTTTTGGTCTGCCTCTGTATCTTTTACCTTGCATTTTCCTGTCGAAGATTACTTTTATTAGGCTGTTGTGTCTTTTAACATGTCCCAAAAATCTAATTTGTTTTGTTTGAATTGTACTTAGTAGTTCTCTTTTCAAGTTTAGTTGTTGTAAGACTTCATCGTTTGTTTTCTTTCCTTTCCATCCAATTCTTCCTATTCTTCTTTATATCCACATTTCAAAGGCTTCAATTTTCTGTTCTGTTTTCTTGTCTAATGTCCATGTTTCTACACCATACAGACATGTTGAGAAGATGCAACATTTTGCAATTCTTATTTTTAGCCCTGCTGTTAAATGCTTTGATATTTGTATAGTTTTCATGGCATTACAAGTGAGAGTTCACTAAATCCGACGAATTTTGTTGAGTTGTCAAACATCTGCTTCATTTACTCTGCTTAGATCGCGAATTGTGAGATCTTTGCCGCTACACAAGTATTCTCTTTTCCTGTTTTAATACCGTAATTTTTACGTCACTTTTGGACAGGTTATAATATATTCTCGACGATCTTAATGGCGGGTGTCGCCAGGGGAAACTACTGTGATGGCAGACAATCTACGACATTCATTTGTTGAGTCCTGAACTTAACCAGCGAAAGGGGAAATAACCGTAGACACATTCAACGAATTCAAATCCCCGTTAAAGATAATACCGGCCCTTTCATTGTCTTGACAAATGCTGCAATCATTTCACAATCCACGGCCCAAATTCCTCGTTCCTGGAGGGAGGGAAAATCGGTGTGATTGTGTTGATTGTTTAGTTCAACTGCACGCTCTATTTTCCCGGTTGGTCGGCTAATGCATTCCGCGGGAAAGTGACGTTTGGCGCGGCCGTTGTCAAAAAGGAACAAATTAACCGATTCTTGTAATCGAATCAGTTAATGTACACAAATGAGGGCCGATCCCACAATGCCTTAGCGAGGGCTGAAATGAAAATTAATAAGTCTAATTATGTCGTTGACGAGAAGCATCACATGATGAATTCCTGTATCAAGTTCCGAGGAGGAACCGAGGGGAAAATTCCATTTTCCTTGCCACTTTGCGATCGACATTTTCTTGAAAGCTTTACAGCTTGAGATTTTGAGAGGAGAGAGAGAGAGAGAGAGAGAGAGAGAGAGAGGGAGAGAGAGAGAGGTAGGGAGAGATAACCGATCCTTTTCTTCATTTGGACCGTCAGATTTGAGCAGTTTAAATGGTGGAGTATTCGATTACAGGTAGCTGGTTGCTGTAGCGATGAGGTTAGGTGGGGACGACTCGAGTTTTTGTGACTGACTCTCCGCCGACATGGAGTATGTTGCTGAGAAGTTGTTTCGTTTGTCTGGAGACATTGGGTGTGGTTGGTGGTGGAGGTGTTGGTCACGTGGGAAGTTTGTTGTAGACACGAGCTTGCTGGTCCGTTCCAAACAATGACATGGGCAACAACAACAACAAAAAGCTTGACCAGCAACTTACAGCTGACGTCATTGAAAGGGAACCGAGATCCTCTTGACGTTGGCCAGGTGTGTCAGGGAAGAGAAGGCAAGTCCGTTCTAAGAATTTGAAATAACATTTAGGATGCACTGTACAAATATTTCAGCCTGGCTGCCAGATATTACGTCATGTTTATCTCCTGCTGTGTCCAACAACTCTGACGTCACAGGCGGTAGCACGGAAGTGTTTACAACACTCGACGGGAAATAAACAATAATCAACAACAGAAAGGAAACAATAGAAGGTCCGACGAAGGATCGAACCTGTACTCAGTGCCATGGGAGCCAAGTCGGGTTATTACCACCCACACATGACCCCACAAGTTGTGTTACTACCACCAACACATTACCCCACAAGTCGAGTTACTACCATCCACACATGACCCCACTAGTTGTGTTACTACCACCAACACATTACCCCACAAGTCGAGTTACTACCATCCACACATGACCCCACAAGTTGTGTTACTACCACCCACACATTACCCCACTAGTCGAGTTACTACCACCCACACATGACCCGACAAGTTGTGTTACTACCACCGACACATTACCCCACGAGTCATGTTACTAGCACCCACACACTATCCCTCAAGTCATGTTACTAGCACCCACACACTATCCCTCAAGTCATGTTACTAGCACCCACACACTATCCCTCAAGTCGTGTTACTGTCACCTGTAGACTGAGTAGCACCAATTCAATTGAGGAGGCCAGTGCTATATAGGGATTAGATTAATTTTCTGGCTCTTAGTTTTAGAGACTGAGTTTTCTGTGCTACCTCTTGTCTAATGGGGCGTGTCCGGATGTTGTTGAGTTATGAAGACTGTCTGGTGGGGCGTGTCCGGATGGTGTTGAGTTATGAAGACTGTCTGGTGGGGCGTGTCCGGATGGTGTTGAGTTATGAAGTCTATCTAGTGGGGCGTGTCCGGATGTTGTTGAGTTGTGAAGACTATCTGGTGGGGCGTGTCCGGATGTTGTTGAGTTATGAAGTCTATCTAGTGGGGCGTGTCCGGATGTTGTTGAGTTATGAAGTCTATCTGGTGGGGCGTGTCCGGATGTTGTTGAGTTGTGAAGTCTATCTAATGGGGCGTGTCCGGATGGTGTTGAGTTATGAAGTCTATCTAGTGGGGCGTGTTCGGATGTTGTTGAGTTGTGAAGACTATCTGGTGGGGCGTGTCCGGATGTTGTTGAGTTGTGAAGACTATCTGGTGGGGCGTGTCCGGATGTTGTTGAGTTGTGAAGACTATATGTTGGGGCGTGTCCGGATGTTGTTGAGTTGTGAAGACTGTCTGGTGGGGCGTGTCCGGATGTTGTTGAGTTGTGAAGACTATATGGTGGGGCGTGTCCGGATGTTTTTGAGTTGTGAAGACTATCTGGTGGGACGTGTCCAGATGTTGTTGAGTTGTGAAGACTATCTGGTGGGGCGTGTCCGGATGTTGTTGAGTTGTGAAGACTATCTGTTGGGGCGTGTCCGGATGTTGATGAGTTGTGAAGACTATCTGGTGGGGCGTGTCCGGATGTTGTTGAGTTGTGAAGACTATCTGTTGGGGCGTGTCCGGATGTTGTTGAGTTGTGAAGACTATCTGTTGGGGCGTGTCCGGATGTTGTTGAGTTGTGAAGACTATCTGTTGGGGCGTGTCCGGATGTTGATGAGTTGTGAAGACTATCTAGTGGGGCGTGTCCGGATGTTGTTGAAAAACGAGAGCTCTATTATGACGTCTCACTTTCTGTTATTGGCATTACTCTCATGTTTGTTTGGTGCACGACTGGTGCATGTTTGGTGCATGACTGGTGCATGATTGGTGCACGATTGGTGCATGTTTGGTGTATGGTTGGTACATGTTTAGTGCATGCTTTGTGCATGTTTGGTGCATTTTTTGTTACATGTTTGGTGCATGTTTTGTGCACGTTTGGTGCATTTTTGTTGCATGTTTATTGCATGTTTGGTGCATTTTTGGTGCATGTTTGATGCATGTGTCGGGTGATCTCCCAGACTAACCAATAATCTGTTGTTTATAAAAAAAAAGCGTCATCAATAGTTTCTTGTCGTGTTCGCTGACGTCATCAATAGTATCGTGTCGTGTTCGCAGACGTCATCAATAATTTCTTGTCGTGTTCGCTGACGTCATCAATAGTTTCTTGTCGTGTTCGCTGACGTAATCAATAGTTTCTTGTCGTGTTCGCTGACGTCATCAATAGTTTCTTGTCGTGTTCGCTGACGCCATCAATAGTTTCTTGTCGTGTTCGCTGACGTCATCAATAGTTTCATGTCGTGTTCGCTGACGTCATCAATAGTTTCTTGTCGTGTTCGCTGACGTCATCAATAGTTTCTTGTCGTGTTCGCTGACGTCATCAATAGTTTCTTGTCGTGTTCGCTGACGTCATCAATAGTTTCTTGTCGTGTTCGCTGACGTCATCAATAGTTCCTAGTCTTGTTTACCGACGTCATCAATAGTTTCTTGTGTTTACTGATGTCATCAATAGTTCCTAGTTTTGTTTACTGACGTCATTAATAGTTCCTATCTTGTTTACTGACATCAGCAATAGTTCCTAGTCTTGTCTACTGACGTCATCAATAGTTTATAGTCTTGTTTACTGACGTCATCATTAATTCCTAGTCTTGTCTACTGACGTCATCAATAGTTTCTAGTCTTGTTTACTGACGTCATCAATAGTTTCTAGTCTTGTTTACTGACGTCAGCAATAGTTCCTAGTCTTGTTTACTAACGTCATCAATAGTTCCTAGTCTTGTTTACTAACGTCATCAATAGTTCCTAGTCTTGTTTACTAACGTCATCAATAGTTCCTAGTGTTGTTTACTAACGTCAGCAATAGTTCCTAGTCTTGTTTACTAACGTCATCAATTGTTCCTAGTCTATTTTACTAACGTCATCAATAGTTCCTAGTCTTGTTTACTAACGTCATCAATAGTTCCTAGTCTTGTTTACTAACGTCATCAATAGTTCCTAGTCTTGTTTACTAACGTCATCAATAGTTCCTAGTCTTGTTTACTGACGTCATCAATAGTTTCTAGTCTTGTTTACTGACGTCAGCAATAGTTCCTAGTCTTGTTTACTAACGTCATCAATAGTTCCTAGTCTTGTTTACTAACGTCATCAATAGTTCCTAGTCTTGTTTACTGACGTCATCAATAGTTTCTAGTCTTGTTTACTGACGTCAGCAATAGTTCCTAGTCTTGTTTACTGACGTCAGCAATAGTTCCTAGTTTTGTTTACCGACGTCAGCAATAGTTCCTATTCTTGTTTACTGACGTCATCAATAGTTTATATTCTTGTTTACTGACGTCATCAATAGTTTATATTCTTGTTTACTGACGTCATCAATAGTTTATATTCTTGTTTACTGACGTCATCAATAGTTTATATTCTTGTTTACTGACGTCATTAATAGTTCCTATTCTTGTTTACTGACGTCATCAATAGTTTCTATTTGACGTCTGCTGTTTCTCTTCCTCTCTTACCCCTCCCCACTGACCTTGGCCTTCATCTCATTAACAATCTTTTTGTAAACACCCAAAATAGCAACCGCAGAAGAAATACATTTGACATTTGATGTGTCATTCAACATCTAGCTTGCTAATGTATCATTTCTTCCTTTACTTTGACATTGGAATATTAATAGAACCATATATTCGCCGTGTACTGTGTTCTTGTCACAGATTGTTAATTCTTGTCACCAATTATTAATTCTTGTCAGCGACTGCTAGTTCTTATCACAGATTGTTAGTTCTCGTCACAAATTGCTAGTTCTTGTCACAGATGGTTAGTTCTTATCACCGATTGCTAGTTCTTGTCACAGATGATTAGTTCTTGTCACAGCTTGTTAGTTATTGTCCCCAATTGCTAGTTCTTGTCATAGATTATTAGTTATTCTCACTAATTACTGGTTCTTGTCACCGATTGTTAATTCTTGTAACAGATTGCTAGCTCTTTTCACATATTATTGTTTATTGTCACCGATTGCTAGTTCTGGTCGAAGATTGTTAGTTCTTGTCACCGATTGCTAGTTCTTATCACAGATTATTATTTCTTGTCACCGATCGCTAGTTCTTGTCACAGATTATTATTTCTTGTCACCGATTCCTAGTTCTTGTAACCGATTGTTAGTTCTTGTCACCGATTGCTAGTTCTTATCACAGATTATTATTTCTTGTCACCGATGGTTAGTTTTTGTCACCGAATATTAATTGTAGGCACTGATGGTTAGTTCTTTATCATCGAGAATCATTTTAGTTTTTGTCACTGATTGTTAGTTCTTGTCACTGATTATTAGTTCTTTATCATATTAATTCAGTTCCTGTCACTGATTGTTATTTCTTATCAAGAAATGTTGCTTCTTTGCAGCTTGGGCAACCCCCAAACACAAACTTCTTTATTAGTTCCGGTCGTAGGTCACCCTTCCCGCCAGGCAAACATCCCTTCTACTATCTTTGTTTCTCACTGCATCCCTTCTACTATCCTTGTTTCTCACTGCATCCCTTCTACTATCCTTGTTTCTCACTGCATCCCTTCTACTATCCTTGTTTCTCACTGCATCCCTTCTACTATCCTTGTTTCTCACTGCATCCCTTCTACTATCCTTGTTTCTCACTGCATCCCTTCTACTATCTTTGTTTCTCACTGCATCCATTCTACTATCCTTGTTTCTCACTGCATCCCTTCTACTATCCTTGTTTCTCACTGCATCCCTTCTACTATCCTTGTTTCTCACTGCATCCCTTCTACTATCCTTGTTTCTCACTGCATCCCTTCTACTATCCTTGTTTCTCACTGCATCCCTTCTACTATCTTTGTTTCTCACTGCATCCATTCTACTATCCTTGTTTCTCACTGCATCCCTTCTACTATCCTTGTTTCTCACTGCATCCCTTCTACTATCCTTGTTTCTCACTGCATCCCTTCTACTATCCTTGTTTCTCACTGCATCCCTTCTACTATCCTTGTTTCTCACTGCATCCCTTCTACTATCCTTGTTTCTCACTGCATCCCTTCTACTATCCTCGTTTCTCACTGCATCCCTTCTACTGACTTTGTTTCTCACTGCATCCATTCTACTATCCTTGTTTCTCACTGCATCCCTTCTACTATCCTTGTTTCTCACTGCATCCCTTCTACTATCCTTGTTTCTCACTGCATCCCTTCTACTATCCTTGTTTCTCACTGCATCCCTTCTACTATCTTTGTTTCTCACTGCATCCCTTCTACTATCCTTGTTTCTCACTGCATCCCTTCTACTATCCTTGTTTCTCACTGCATCCCTTCTACTATCCTTGTTTCACACTGCATCCCTTCTACTATCCTTGTTTCTCACTGCATCCCTTCTACTATCTTTGTTTCTCACTGCATCCCTTCTACTATCCTTGTTTCTCACTGCATCCCTTCTACTATCTTTGTTTCTCACTGCATCCCTTCTACTATCTTTGTTTCTCATTGCATCCCTTCTACTATCCTTGTTTCTCACTGCATCCCTTCTACTATCCTTGTTTCTCACTGCATCCCTTCTACTATCCTTGTTTCTCACTGCATCCCTTCTACTATCCTTGTTTCTCACTGCATCCCTTCTACTATCCTTGTTTCTCACTGCATCCCTTCTACTATCCTTGTTTCTCACTGCATCCCTTCTACTATCCTTGTTTCTCACTGCATCCCTTCTACTATCTTTGTTTCTCACTGCATCCCTTCTACTATCCTTGTTTCTCACTGCATCCCTTCTACTATCCTTGTTTCTCACTGCATCCCTTCTACTATCCTTGTTTCACACTGCATCCCTTCTACTATCCTTGTTTCTCACTGCATCCCTTCTACTATCTTTGTTTCTCACTGCATCCCTTCTACTATCCTTGTTTCTCACTGCATCCCTTCTACTATCTTTGTTTCTCACTGCATCCCTTCTACTATCTTTGTTTCTCATTGCATCCCTTCTACTATCCTTGTTTCTCACTGCATCCCTTCTACTATCCTTGTTTCTCACTGCATCCCTTCTACTGACTTTGTTTCTCACTGCATCCCTTCTACTATCTTTGTTTCTCACTGCATGCCTTCTACTATCTTTGTTTCTCACTGCATGCCTTCTACTATCTTTGTTTCTCACTGCATGCCTTCTACTATCTTTGTTTCTCACTGCATCCCTTCTACTATCTTTGTTTCTCACTGCATCCCTTCTACTATCTTTGTTTCTCACTGCATCCCTTCTACTGACTTTGTTTCTCACTGCATCCCTTCTACTATCTTTGTTTCTCACTGCATGCCTTCTACTATCTTTGTTTCTCACTGCATGCCTTCTACTATCTTTGTTTCTCACTGCATGCCTTCTACTATCTTTGTTTCTCACTGCATCCCTTCTACTATCTTTGTTTCTCACTGCATCCCTTCTACTATCTTTGTTTCTCACTGCATGCCTTCTACTATCCTTGTTTCTCACTGCATCCCTTCTACTATCTTTGTTTCTCACTGCATGCCTTCTACTATCTTTGTTTCTCACTGCATCCCTTCTACTATCTTTGTTTCTCACTGCATGCCTTCTACTATCCTTGTTTCTCACTGCATGCCTTCTACTATCCTTGTTTCTCACTGCATCCCTTCTACTATCCTTGTTTCTCACTGCATCCCTTCTACTATCCTTGTTTCTCACTGCATCCCTTCTACTATCCTTGTTTCTCACTGCATCCCTTCTACTATCCTTGTTTCTCACTGCATCCCTTCTACTATCCTTGTTTCTCACTGCATGCCTTCTACTATCTTTGTTTCTCTTTGCATGCCACCTTAGCGGCTACGAGTTTTCTTTATTATTTCATATTAATGTCCATGCTTGACGTTGATCGTGACCAAAAAAAAAAAAAAAAATCAAGTGCATGTTGCTGTTGCTGCATCCGTCCGTCGACTAGAGTCTTCTGTTGATTGTTAATGTCCATGCTTTGCTTCGCTTTTCTCGAGCTGCTCTCTGTTTCAGCCTTATATTCCTCAACTTCACCATCTACGACAGACCCCACCCAAATCGCTGAAATCCTCTCACTTCTCTAAACTTCTTCCCCGATCAATCATTATACTTGTATCTTTGTTCTTGTACAATATTAATCTTCATACTTCAATAACTACATCTTGACTCGTTGTGATGTTCCTGTCGCTCTGTTAGAACCTATTTCTATAGGAAATGCAAAACATGACCCATAAAAGTCATATATACATCAGTTCTATTGAAATGATACTCAGATACAACGATTACACGCTGGCCAGTCGGCTCACTAAAATAAACGGAGACTGTCATATTAGAAGGTAGGGACCACTGGTTACACGGGAGCAGAACCGCTGAACCTATTCATTGACGGGCCACTGGATACGCAATGACAGAAACGCTGAACCTATATTAGAAGGGTGGAGGTACTAATTACACAGGGACAGAACCGTTGAACCTACATTATAAGGTAGGAGCCACTAATTACACAGGGACAGAACCATTGAACCTATATTAGAAGGGTGGAGGCACTAATTACACAGGGACAGAACCGTTGAACCTATATTAGAAGAGTGGAGGCACTAATTACACAGGGACAGAACCGTTGAACCTATATTAGAAGGGTGGAGGCACTAATTACACAGGGACAGAACCACTGAACCTATATTAGAAGGGTGGATGTACTAATTACACAGGGACAGAACCACTGAACCTATATTATTGGTCGTTTCAAATCTAAATGTTCACGATTAACATGAAATATCTCCTCTTTCCCTGCACTTACAAACTTGATTTTTTGCATCTGGCCTTGTTTTTCCAAGGTCCCACCGATTTCACAAAATTTAATGATGTAGGAAGTATGCTTCATCATGAAGCAGCACTTTCCTTTGATCTCAGTGAATTTACGGATCTTTTTGCTCCTGGAGAAAATAATTTACCGTACATTAATGGAAATCAGCTTCTCGACATAGGCGTCTCTACACAACTTGAAAGTTGGAGGCGTTTATCAACTGTTTACTTTCTATTGTTTACTTTCTTTAAAATACTATGAGAATGTCAATGTTATAGCCTTTACAGACGGTCTAAAACAAATCAGCGTATAAACAGTTCCATTAATGAAAACTATTTAAACAATATACAACAAAGAATACATTTAAAAAATTAATTATCCGTTGCGAGCGATAACGAGCATGACATATCAAGCAAAGTTATTGTTTATGGGTACGCATGTGACTAAAGAGTCCGATGTAAGCACGGGATCCTCTTCACTGTAAAGAGCTACATTGTTCGTTTTATGTCTTTCCATGTGACTTTCATTATTTTACGTAAACAAGACATATGAAAGTGATTTAGTTTCTTTGCATGCCTGCAGTACACATATCAAGAATCTTTACATTTTCAAAACGTTATCAACTTTAGCTAAAGATTGATCATGCGGACATATAAAAACGTCCATTATTATTTCATTTATTCTGAATCAGAGGAGTCTAACATATTGATTACTAATCTAGGCTGAACGAACGATAGTCCATCTTTTTTCCAATAGTCATTTTCTTCTTTTAAGACATGATCTTCACATTTGCACCAAAAATCTTTGTCAATCTGTGATAGAGCAGCATATGTCAGTCCTTTTATATCGCATAGTTTAAAACTTGTATTCTCAGCTGCCACCTGCCCTTTAATTTTTGCCCAAACGAGTTCAATGGGGTTTAATTGTGGATGATAAGGGGGCAGTCTCAAGCACGTATGACCATGCTGTTGAATGATTTTGTCTATTTGGAATACTTTGGTCTTTTGCGATTTCTTAACAAACGACAGTAATTCAGGTTTCAAAAATCCCTCGTTAAATGGAATTCCTTCCTTTCTTAGCCAAATCTTTATAACATCTTTTGTACTGGTAGATGTAGGAATTTTGTCTTCTTCTGCCACAGCGTTGTGGTACGACACGTTGTCCATTACCAGACAGGATGGTCTGTCTAGAATTGGAAGAAGAGTATTTTCAATCCACTCTCTAAATATATGGCAATTCATCTCGGTGTGATAGTCCCTGTTGTCAGTATAATTAGAGGTGAATATAAGTTCTGCATTTTTCACCAACCCTTCTTTTCGGCTGCCTGCATGTGCCATTATAATACGCTGTCCTTTTCCAGTGGGTACACATCTTTTAATACTTCCATCTGATAACTGCCATTCCTTGGCACTTGTGTGGTGAGAATTTATCCAAGATTCATCTAGAAATACAATATCATAACCTTGGTTACGCATTTCCCGTACTTCACGTAAATATTTACTCCTCATAGAAACTAAGTGCGGCTTCTCGCAGATGACATTTCTACCACTATCGTACTTTCTAAACGTAAAACCGATGCTTCTAACAGTTCTCCATAATGTTGTTTTCGACACAACAATGTCATTTTCTGCTCTCAGTCGAATTTTCAGTTTTCTTAAAGTCACAGTTTCTTTGGAATCGAACATTTTACAAATTGCTCTTCTAATCACTTCCTTGTCAAAACTATCTACTACTTTCTTTCTTCCTAGCGTCCTAGTCTTGATTGAACTGGACACTCCGTTAGCTTTAAGCACTTGTTTGAAAAAAGCGTTTGCTTATACCCAATGCGTGAATAGTTCTCTTTTCTGGCTTTGAGATGCTTCGATACAGTTTTCCACGCTTAGCTTCTATGCAAAAATATTTATACACCTTTATTGCCACTGATTGCAATGTAAGGAACTTTACTTTTATACCCATTGACTAACAGATCACAAATTTAACGAAATTACCCAATAATTAGGATACGCCGTTGCACATAAATCACAACAAAACGACAGGAAATGGGATGCACCGGATATAAAATTATAACTATGACGCGTTTTATGTGTTTTTTAGTGCTTAAAACAGGGAAATTGGCGCGCATTACGTTCAAGATGACAAGTCCGTGGGTGCTCACTCATATGAAGCGGTAATTCCTCCAAATATATGGTTTGACCAAAATGCCTTAAATTTGTATACTTCAAATAAAGAATATTTAAAACTATACGTTTGTTGGTGAGGAAATGAATGTACTTCTTGGGACCAAAAAATCACAAGACCATATGCAAAATTTCAGCATTATCAATCAATTGGTTGCAGAGATATGGAATTTTAAACACCTTCAAAATATTTTGAAACGACCTATAGAAGGGTGGAGGCACTAATTACACAAGGACAAAACCGCTGAACCTATATTCAATGTAACAAAGTCTAAAACCAAAGATCAGGAAATGCTGGAATATTGTGTCTTTCTTCATTTCTTTTATTATTGATTTTTTTACTTTATTTTTGTAAAGTTGGTCCTGCTTGAGTTTTATCAAACAGAAATAATTTTTCTTTTTTTCAATTTTCTGAAAAAGTCTGTTGACATGCGTGCCCGGGTTTCGATACCGCCTGCAGTGCTGGGAAGTCACAGAACGGACAGTCGTTGTTTGAAAGTGTGGCTCCCTGGTCAGATAAAGGATTTCCTACTCTGGCATCAATAGCCAGTCATCTCTGATAATACCAGAACAATTTCTGTCATAAAGAAGCGGACAGGTGGCGCTCTCCGCCAGACTTTCCCACGACTTCAAAGCGCCACTTTCGGCGCTGCTAATAAAAACATCGCTGGCTGCGATTCTTGTTGCCGGCCGCCTTGATGGTTCTGCTCATTACAAGATGGCGGCAAGGAATCAATGCATGATTTGTCCTTGATGACTCGCACACTGTTCTAATTATGATGGCTGCTCGATTCCCCCTCATTTTATTTTTTCTTCTTTTAAAACTGTCTCGCTCTGTCTCTCACTATCTCTCTCTCTCTCACTCTCTCTCTCTCTCTCTCTCTCTCTCTCTCTCTATATATATATATATATATATATATATATATATACACATATATCATCTATTGGGTGTTATTTATAAAAACTAACATTCATCATCATCATGTTCGTCATACAACTTCTTCAGGGACATCAACAAACTATGATAATCATTTCTCTTCACTCTCTCCTCTGTTGTGTTCTTTTATTAATCTGTTACCTTCACTTTGTCATTTGTGACGTGGCCTCTCCATCATTTCTATTAACACTCTAACCTCTGATATTATTTGTGAAAAGCTCTTATTGACTGTGCGATTCTACCACCTCACCTTTGTTGTACATCTACCACCTGAACTATTCTACACTTCACCTCTGTTGTACATCTACCACCTGAACTATTCTACATCTCAATTCTGTTGTACATCTACCACCAGAACATTTCTACACCTCATCTCTGTTGGACTGAACTATTCTACATCTCAATTCTGTTGTACATCTACCACCAGAACATTTCTACACCTCATCTCTGTTGTACATCTACCACCTGAACTATTCTACACCTCACCTCTATTGTACATCTACCACCTGAACTATTCTACACCTCACCTCTATTGTACATCTACCACCTGAACTATTATATAACTCACCTCTATTGTACATATGCCACCTGAACTATTCTACACCTCACCTCTGTTGTACATCTACCACCTGAACTATTCTACACCTCAATTCTGTTGTACATCTACCACCTGAACTATTCTACATCTCACCTCTATTGTACATCTACCACCTGAATTATTCTACACCTCACCTCTGTTGTACATCTACCGTCACAACTCAACATCGTTCCCATGTACTATTTAATCCATTGACATGTACTGTCCCACTGACTTTATCTGCACATGTCAATGTCATTGCTGCAACCATCACTTCTGTCTTGTTGAGACTAGTGCCTATACTTTCCATGTCACTTTAATGTCCGCCATTTTCCATCATTCATTGTTTGTCTTAGCTATTAGGACGGTGTCATCACTATACCTCTGTTTGTTTACAATCACTGATTAATGTTTCAACTATGTCTTTTGTGGGTCTCAGTAGAACCTCGCTACAGAAAAGAAATAAATCCAGTGATGGCACTTTAAATCAGCTTGACATTGTTGTACTCATCCCCCCCCCCCCCCACACACACACACATCTCAGAAAACTAATGTTTGTGACCCAGCATGTAAGGTAACAAGAACTGCGTCTCTCTACAACTAATCAAGCTAAGCGTCACATACCACCATCTGTGTTTACATTAGTTACCATGAACTTTTAACATCGGGGATACATATGGTCAGTGAGTACACATTTAATAGTGGAGAGAATTATGTTCGGTGAGTGCACATTTAATAGTGGAGAGAATTATGGTCAGTGAGTGCACATTTAATAGTGGAGAGAATTACGTTCGGTGAGTTCACATTTAATAATGGAGAGAATTATGGTCAGTGAGTACACATTTAATAATGGAGATAATTACGTTCGGTGAGTACACATTTAATAGTGGAGAGAATTACGTTCGGTGAGTGCACATTTAATAGTGGAGAGAATTACGTTCCGTGAGTTCACATTTAATAATGGAGAGAATTATTGTCAGTGAGTACACATTTAATAATGGAGAGAATTATGGTCAGTGAGTACACATTTAATAGTGGAGAGAATTACGTTCGGTGAGTTCATATTTAATAATGGAGAGAATTAAGGTCAGTGAGTACACATTTAATAATGGAGAGAATTATGGTCAGTGAGTACACATTTAATAATGGAGAGAATTATGGTCAGTGAGTACACATTTAATAGTGGAGAGAATTAAGTTCGGTGAGTGCACATTTAATAATGGAGATAATTACGTTTGGTGAGTGCACGTTTAATAATGGAGAGAATTACGTTCGGTGAGAGCACATTTAATAATAGAGAGAATTATCGTCAGTCAGTACACATTTAATAATGGAGAGAATATGGTCAGTGAGTATACATTTAATAGTGGAGAGAATATGGTCAGTGAGTACACATTTAATAATGGAGAGAATATGGTCAGTGAGTATACATTTAATAGTGGAGAGAATATGGTCAATGAGTACGCATTTAATAGTGGAGAGAATATGGTCAGTGAGTACACATTTAATAGTGGAGAGAATATGGTCAGTGAGTACACATTTAATAGTGGAGAGAATATGGTCAGTGAGTACACATTTAATAGTGGAGAGAAATATGGCCAGTGAGTACACATTTAATAGTAGAGAGAATATGGTCAGTGAATACACATTTAATAATGGAGAGAATATGGTCAGTGAGTTTACATTTAATAGTGGAGAGAATATGGTCAGCGTGTACACATTTAATAATGATGAGATTTACGTTCGGTGAGTACACATTTAATAATGGAGCGAAATATGGCCAGTGAGTACACATTTAATAGTGGAGATAAATATGGTCGTTGAGTACACATTTAATAATGCTGAAAATTATGGTCAGTGAGTACACATTTAATAGTGGAGAGAATATGAAAAGTGAGTACAAATTTAATAATATAGAGAATTATGTTCTGCGAGTACACATTTAATAATAGAGAGCATTATGATCAGTGAGTACACATTTAATAATGGAGAGAATCATGGTCAGCGTGTACACATTTAATAGTAGAGAAATATGTGGTCAGTGAGTACACATTTAATAGTGGAGAGAGAGAATTATGGTCAGCGTGTACACATTTAATCTTCTTCTTTCTTTTTCACTTTTCACTGATACCTAAAAGATGTCGTGGTTTATATTGTTTGTCGTTCTTGAGCTGCTCGAACAGTCTGAATTAGTGATTTTCCTTTGTTGTTACATGTCTCTGTCACTGCATCTATCCATTTTCTTCTGGGTCTTCCTCTTGGTCTTTTCCCATGCATTCTCGAGAAGAACGCCCTTGATGGTGATTTGGTAAGGATTCATTCTGACCAGGTGGCCAAACCATTTAAGTTGTTGTTGTTCTATATATTCTTGGCAGGGTTTAGTATATATTTAATATACATATATAGTACACATTTAATAATGGAGAGAATTATGGTCAGCGTGTACACATCTAATAGTAGAGAGAAATATGGTCAGCGAGTACACATTTAATAATGGAGAGAAATATGGTCAGGGAGTAAACATTTAATAATGGAGATAAATATGGTCAGTGAGTAGACATTTAATAATGGAGAGAAATATGGCCAGTGAGTATTCATTTAATAGTGGAGAGAATTATGGTCAGTGAGTACACATTTAATAATGGAGAGAAATATGGTCAGTGAGTATACATTTAATAGTGGAGAGAATTATGGTCAGTGAGTACACATTTAATAATGGAGAGAAATATGGTCAGTGAGTATACATTTAATAGTGGAGAGAATTATGGTCAGTGATTACACATTTAGTAATGGAGAGAATTATGGTCAGTGATTACACATTTAATAACGGAGAGAATTATGTTCAGTGAGTACACATTTAATAACGGAGAGAATTATGGTCAGTGAGTACACATTTAATAATGGAGAGAATTATGGTCAGTGAGTACACATTTAATAACGGAGAGAATTATGGTCAGTGATTACACATTTAGTAATGGAGAGAATTATGGTCAGTGAGTACACATTTAATAACGGAGAGAATTATGGTCAGTGAGTACACTTTTAATAACGGAGAGAATTATGGTCAGTGAGTACACTTTTAATAACGGAGAGAATCACGGACAGTGAATAAACTGTTCTACTTATGACACGATGTTTTGTTGACCCTACCGATAGCTTCTTAGTTCTTCCAGCCATTGATTTTTTAAAATGGAAAAACCGGAACTGTGCCAACAACCGCAGGTGGCGAGGTAGTTGTTATTGCAGTAGTTGTACTAGTAGTTGGAGTACTTCTGGTAGTTGTTATTGCAGTAGTTGTACTAGTAGTTGGAGTACTTCTGGTAGTTGTTATTGCAGTAGTTGTACTAGTAGTTGGAGTACTTCTGGTAGTTGTTATTGCAGTAGTTGTACTAGTAGTTGGAGTACTTCTGGTAGTTGTTATTGCAGTAGTTGTACTAGTAGTGGGAGTACTTCTGGTAGTTGTTATTGCAGTAGTTGTACTAGAAGTTGGGGTACTTCTGGTAGTTGTTATTGCAGTAGTTGTACTAGTAGTTGGAGTACTTCTGGTAGTTGTTATTGCAGTAGTTGTACTAGTAGTTGGAGTACTTCTGGTAGTTGTTATTGCAGTAGTTGTACTAGTAGTTGGAGTACTTCTGGTAGTTGTTATTGCAGTAGTTGTACTAGTAGTTGGAGTACTTCTGGTAGTTGTTATTGCAGTAGTTGTACTAATAGTTGGAGTACTCCTAGCAGTTGTAGTAGTTACTGTTGCAGTAGTAGTTGTGGCAGCAGTAGTAGTTGTGGCAGCAGTAGTAGTTGTGGCAGCAGTAGTAGTAGAATGTATTTTAGTCGTAGTTGTATTACATTTTGTAGCTGATGTTGCAGTAGTAGTTGTGGCAGCAGTAATAGTTGTGGCAGCAGTAGTAGTTGTGGCAGCAGTAGTAGTTGTGGCAGCAGTAGCAGTTGTGGCAGCAGTAGTAGTTGTGGCAGCAGTAGTAGTTGTGGCAGCAGTAGTAGTTGTGGCAGCAGTAGCAGTTGTGGCAGCAGTAGTAGTTGTGTTGCAGCAGTAGTAGTTGTGGCAGTGGCAGCAGTAGTAGTTGTGGCAGCAGTAGTAGTTGTGGCAGCAGTAGTAGTTGTGGCAGCAGTAGTAGTTGTGGCAGCAGTAGTAGTTGTGGCAGCAGTAGTAGTTGTGGCAGCAGTAGTAGTTGTGGCAGCAGTAGCAGTTGTGGCAGCAGTAGTAGTTGTGGCAGCAGTAGTAGTTGTGGCAGCAGTAGTAGTTGTGGCAGCAGTAGCAGTTGTGGCAGCAGTAGTAGTTGTGGCAGCAGTAGTAGTTGTGGCAGCAGTAGTAGTTGTGGCAGCAGTAGCAGTTGTGGCAGCAGTAGTAGTTGTGGCAGCAGTAGTAGTTGTGGCAGCAGTAGTAGTTGTGGCAGCAGTAGCAGTTGTGGCAGCAGTAGTAGTTGTGGCAGCAGTAGTAGTTGTGGCAGCAGTAGTAGTTGTGGCAGCAGTAGCAGTTGTGGCAGCAGTAGTAGTTGTGGCAGCAGTAGTAGTTGTGGCAGCAGTAGTAGTTGTGGCAGCAGTAGTAGTTGAGCAGTGTAGTTTAGTCGTAGTTGTATTACAGTTTTGTAGCTGATGTTGCAGTAGTAGTTGTGGCAGCAGTAGTAGTTGTGGCAGCAGTAGTAGTTGTGGCAGCAGTAGTAGTTGTGGCAGCAATAGCAGTTGTGGCAGCAGTAGTAGTTGTGGCAGCAGTAGCAGTTGTGGCAGCAGTAGTAGTTGTGGCAGCAGTAGTAGTTGTGGCAGCAGTAGTAGTTGTGGCAGCAGTAGTAGTTGTGGCAGCAGTAGTAGTTGTGGCAGCAGTAGTAGTTGTGGCAGCAGTAGTAGTTGTGGCAGCAGTAGTAGTAGAATGTATTTTAGTCGTAGTTGTATTACATTTTGTAGCTGATGTTGCAGTAGTAGTTGTGGCAGCAGTAGTAGTTGTGGCAGCAGTAGTAGTTGTGGCAGCAGTAGTAGTTGTGGCAGCAGTAGTAGTTGTGGCAGCAGTAGTAGTTGTGGCAGCAGTAGTAGTTGTGGCAGCAGTAGTAGTTGTGGCAGCAGCAGTAGTAGTCGTGGCAGCAGTAGTAGTAGTTGTGGCAGCAGTAGCAGTTGTGGCAGCAGTAGCAGCAGTTAGTGGCAGCAGTAGCAGTTTTGGGCAGCAGTAGTAGTTGTGGCAGCAGTAGTAGTTGTGGCAGCAGTAGTAGTTGTGGCAGCAGTAGCAGTTGTGGCAGCAGTAGTAGTTGTGGCAGCAGTAGTAGTTGTGGCAGCAGCAGTAGCAGTTGTGGCAGCAGTAGTAGTTGTGGCAGCAGTAGTAGTTGTGGCAACAGTAGTAGTTGTGGCAGCAGTAGTAGTTGTGGCAACAGTAGTAGTTGTGGCAGCAGTAGTAGTAGAATGTATTTTAGTCGTAGTTGTATTACATTTTGTAGCTGATGTTGCAGTAGTAGTTGTGGCAGCAGTAGTAGTTGTGGCAGCAGTAGTAGTTGTGGCAGCAGTAGTAGTAGAATGTATTTTAGTCGTAGTTGTATTACATTTTGTAGCTGATGCTGCAGTAGACTCGAGCAAAAACAAAAACAAATGATGCCCTACTTAAAGAACTGTTATTTGTTGACAGTGCAGCCCTAGTCGCTCATAGGGAAGCCACCCTGCAATCTCTGATCAACAACCTGGACAAATCATGCGACCTTTTTTCACTGTCAATTAGTGTTCAGAAAACATTTATACTAAACCAAGGCAACATCAAACCTCTATTAATCACTTTAAAAGATTGCCCAATAGAATCAGTTCAGAAATTCACGTATGTTGAATCCACAATTACGCAAACAACTTCTCTTGATGATGAAATAAACATCCGAATTGGTAAGGCAGCTATGATTTTCGGCAAACTCACAAAAGGGCCTGGAACAACACGAAACTAACACTGAAGACCAAACTCTTAATAATCAAACTTGTGTGCTTAGCAAACTTTTATATGGATCTGAAACCTGGACAACATACTCAAATCATGAGAAAAGACTAAATGTCTTTCACATGCGATGTCTCCGCAAAATAATGCACATCAAATGGCAGGATAAAATAACCAACTTAACTGTCCTGCAACGTGCTAAGACCCTAACAATCATGTCGATGTTCAGATGTCGAAGACTAAGATGGCTGGGGCACGTCCAGCGAATGGAAGAAAAGAGCATCACCAAGCAAATACTATATGGTGAACTAACACACGGGAAAAGACAAATCGGCAGACCTAAACTACGATATAGAGATATCTGTAAATCGTCTCTGAATGACTTCTCCATATGTGAAAATGATTGGGAACATCTGGCAAGTGATCGCACATCATAGAGAGCATGTATAAGGAATGGTAAAACATCATTTGAGACTGTGCTAAGGCAAAACTTAGAAGAGAAAAGACTCGTGAAAAAGGATGGAAAACTCTGTGGATCAGTGGGCCTGACTTGTTCATTGTGGCCGTGTGTGTTTGTCAAACATTGGTAGAATTAGCCACGAGAGAAGCTGTTGGACAAAAACCAAAACCTCAAAATAAAAAAAAACACAATAGCCTCCACTAGACCGCCTGACAAGATGAAAAGGGTCATATAAATGTAGTTTTTGTAGTAGTAGCAGTAGTAGTAGTAGTAGTAGTGGTAGTAGTAGTAGTAGTTGCAGTAGTAATTATATCAGCAGTTGCACTAGTCTTTATAGCAATAGTTTTAGTAGTAGTAACTGATGTAGTAGTTCTAGTAGTATTTGTTGTAGTAATTGTAGTAGTTTGAATATAAGCAGCAGTAGAATTTGTAGTTGCAGTATTACTAGTACTTGTACTATTGCAGCAGTATTAGTTATTGTGGTAGTAGTAGTTGTAATAGTATTATTTTTGTAATAGTAGTAATTGAAGTAGCAGCTGTTGTAGTAGTTGTAGGGGAATTGCCATCATCATTATGTGCCACAGCGGTTGGTGAAATCAATTACGCCCTTCCACAATTCGTGATCACAACAATCGATCACACAAGAAAGCCTGCAGAGAGAGAAGTACATGCTCGGTTTGAGGAGAAGCCACGAACACAGAATACAATCATTTCTGTCATAATGAGACACATCAATGGAGACTAGGAGAAGATCCATTGTAATGTTAGCAGAATATTAAAGTTAGCAGATAGTAAAGTTAGCAGAATATTAAAGTTAGCAGAATATTAAAGTTAGCAGAATATTAAAGTTAGCAGAATATTAAAGTTAGCAGAATATTAAAGTTAGCAGAATATTAAAGTTAGCAGAATATTAAAGTTAGCAGAATATTAAAGTTAGCAGAATATTAAAGTTAGCAGAATATTAAAGTTAGCAGAATAGTAAAGTTAGCAGAATATTAAAGTTAGCAGAATATTAAAGTTAGCAGAATATTAAAGTTAGCAGAATATTAAAGTTAGCAGAATATTAAAGTTAGCAGAATAGTAAAGTTAGCAGAATATTAAAGTTAGCAGAATATTAAAGTTAGCAGAATAGTAAAGTTAGCAGAAGAACATTCATTGTAAAGTTAGCAGCCACGAACACAGAATACAATAATTTCTGTCATAATGAGACACATTAATGGAGACTAGGAGAAGATCCATTGTAATGTTAGCAGATAGTAAAGTTAGCAGAATATTAAAGTTATCAGAAGAACATCCATTGTAATGTTAGCAGAACATTAAAGTTATCAGAAGAACATCCATTGTAATGTTAGCAGAACATTAAAGTTATCAGAAGAACATCCATTGTAATGTTAGCAGAAGTACATTTAATTTAAAGTGACATAAGAACATTCATTTCAAACTGACAACAGCAAAAAAAACATTCACTTAAAGTAATAAAAGAACATTCATTATAAAGTAACAGAATAGGAATCGTTGTGAGGTAATGGAAGAACGTTCAATGTAAAATAACAGGAGAACATTACGAGGGAAGGGGGAGGACAGAGAGAGAGAGAGAACGACATTGCTTGTAATATGAAACTGTCAATGAAAATAAATAAAAATCAACATTCATGGGGGTGGGACAAAACAAAAATCGATGAAAAGAAAAGAAAAGAAATTCAGTGAAATCTAACAAAACAGCAATCTGTTGAGAATAACAAAGCGACAATCTGTGTGTGTATGCGCCACCAACGTACAGAAACAGCACAGATCTAAAAGTTCAAGAACGGGGCACATATTAAACAAAAAATAGGATTGAAATTGTGTAGTGCACTTAAGCAGTTCAGTGAAGTGTAGCTTTCATGAGGTTGTAGCCTGCATGATGGAGCAAAGGGAGACAATAGAGAGACGTGGATGAGAAGCAAGCTTTGACACAAATTTATGCAGACCTGACACGCGATTAAGCTGGCAAAACGTGGCGATAGAAAAAATGCCGATGTAGAAAGTGCAAGATATTATAGATAAATGATTTCTTCTAGTTATTTATCATAGTTTCAATGCAGAAGGTAAAAACAGAAATGAACGAGGCGATAAATGTGGATAGAAAGAAGCAAAGATTAATGAAGTTTGCCTGCCAGTGAAAGGTAGTGATAAAAAATGTTGAGTGAACGAAAGGGGAGAGCAGAAGCTGTAATGACCTATTGAATATCCTTCAATTATATCGGCACTCGGTCCTGGAGCTATTAGAAGGGAAAACTCCTTTTTAGCGGATGGACAAGATGGAAAGTGTCAATGACAATGTGTGGAGGCACTTGAGAAGGTCTAGTTGTGCGTGTTCTCCATTCTCGGGCCCAGCTTGAACATTGGCAACACCAGAAAATTACAAAATTACCCATTTTAGGGGGGCCATTTCGCCGATGGACAGTGGGGAAAAGTGTTGGGATGTGAACATGGCGCGGTCTCCATGCATCTGTCGTCGTTGTGGGCATGAATGTGCCCCGGGAGCTTGTTTAGCAGATTGGAAAATCAGGAACAGAGAAGTGCTCGGAGAAGAAACTTGCTCCAAATGTGATACATGACAATAAATCGTTGATGCAGAGCACTCTCTGGTGCCTTCTCTATTGTGGTGGGTCGAGTTAAAAAGTTGTCGTCTTTCACAAGTGGAGCTCGTTGTGGCACTTTCTCTTTCACGTTGGCGTGGAAAGTTTGTCAGGCTCCCATAAAGAGCCGATCGTTACATAATTATCTGTGCCCCTAACGGGACATCTTGACAGGGGCGTAGCTGTTGATGGGGTCCGGGTCTACCACAGTGACGGAAGGAGATCACATCGAGAGCTAGAGAAAACTACTTCAAGCACACAAGTGCTCGGACTTCACGGTGCTGCTATGTCTCTCACAAATAAGTGTCTCACAACAAAGTGGGGGAGGGGGGACTTTTGTGACTTTCATTTGTGTCAGAACTTTCTCTGTTGTTGTGTTTGTTTTATTTGGGTTGTGTGTTGGGGGGGGGGGGGGGGGGGGGTTGAGCGTATGGTTGTGTGGATGTTGTGTGGTTGTTGTGTGGGGGTTGTGTGGTTGTTGTGTGGGGGTTGTGTGGTTGTTGTGTAGGGTTTTGTGGAGGCTGTGTGGGGTTGTGTGATAGTTGTGTGGGGGGTTGTGTGGAGGGGTTGTGTGGGGGTTGTGTAATAGTTGCGTGGGGGTTGTGTGATAGTTGTGTGGGGGGTTGTGTGGAGGGGTTGTGTGGGGGTTGTGTAATAGTTGCGTGGGGGTTGTGTGATAGTTGTGTAGGGGTTGAGTTGGGGCTGTGTGATAGTTGTATGAGGGTTGTGTGGGGGTCGTGTGATAGTTGTGTGGAAATTGTGTAGTTGTTGTGTGGGGGTTGTGTGATAGTTGTGTGGGAATTGCGTGATAGTTGTGTGGCGGAATGTGTGATAGTTGTGTGCGGGTTGTGTGATAGTTGTGTGGAGGTTGTGTGATAGTTGTGCGATGGTTGTGTGATAGCTGTGGAGGTTGTGTGGTTGTTGCATGGGGGGTTGTGCGATAGTTGTGAGGGGTTGTGTGGTTATTGTGTGGTGGTAGTGTGATTGTTTTGTGGGGGCGGTGGGTTGTGTGATAGTTGTGTGTGGGTTGTGTGATAATTGTGTGGGGGTTGTGTGGGTGTTGTGTGGGGTTGTGTGGAGGTTGTGTGATAGTTGTTTGATGGTTGTGTAGGGGTTATGTGATAGTTGTGTGTGGGTTATGTGATCGTTGTGTGCGAGTTGTGTGATAGTTGTGTGGGGGTTGTGTGATAGTTGTGTGGGGGTTGTGTGGGTGTTGTGTGATATTTGTGTGATAGTTGTGTAGGGGTTTTATGGATGTTGTGTGATAGTTGTGTGGGTGTTGTGATTGTTGTGTGGGGGTTGTGTGGTTGTTGTGTGGTTGTTGTGTGATTGTTGTGTGATTGTTGTGTGGGGGATGTTTGGTTGCTGTCTGATAGTTGTGTGGTTGTTGTGAGGGATTGTTTGGTTGTTGTGAGGGCATTGTGTATTTGCTGTGAGGGGTTGTTTGGTTGTTGTGTGGTTGTTGTGTGATATTTGTGAGGGGGTTGTGTGGTTTGTTGTGTGGTTGTTGTGAGGGGGCTGTGTGGTTGTTATGTGGTTGTTGTGCGATTGTTATGTGCTTGTTGTGTGCTTTTTGTGTGGGGGTTGTGTAATAGTTGTGTGGGGTTGTGTGATAGTTGTGTGTTTATTGTGTGATAGTTGTATGGAGGTTGTGCTGTTGTTGTGTGATAGTTGTGTGGGGGTTGTGTGATAATTGTGTGGTTGTTGTTCTATAGTTGTGTGGAGGTTGTGTGATTTTTGTATGGGGGTTGTGTGATAATTGTGTGGGGGTTGTGTGATAGTTGTGTGGTTGGTGTGTGATAGTTGTGTGTGGGTTGTGTGGTTGTGAGATAGTTGTGTGTGGGTTGTGTGGTTGGTGTGAGATAGTTGTGTGTGGGTTGTGTGGTTGTGAGATAGTTGTGTGTGGGTTGTGTGGTTGTGAGATAGTTGTGTGTGGGTTGTGTGGTTGTGAGATAGTTGTGTGTGGGTTGTGTGGTTGGTGTGAGATAGTTGTGTGTGGGTTGTGTGGTTGTGAGATAGTTGTGTGTGGGTTGTGTGGTTGTGAGATAGTTGTGTGTGGGTTGTGTGGTTGTGAGATAGTTGTGTGTGGGTTGTGTGGTTGTGTGATAGTTGTGTGTGGGTTGTGTGGTTGTGAGATAGTTGTGTGTGGGTTGTGTGGTTGTGAGATAGTTGTGTGTGGGTTGTGTGGTTGTGAGATAGTTGTGTGTGGGTTGTGCGGCTGTTGTGTGGGTGTTGTGTGATAGTTGTGAGGGGTTGTATGTGCGGCTTGTTGATGTGTGAGGGTTGTGTGAGAATTGTGGTTGTGTGAGGGCTGTGTGTGATTTGTGGTTTGGGCCGGTGTGGGGTGGCTACGGTGCGAGAGCTAGCTCCCCACTTACAAACACCAGATTCCAATCAAGTGAGGGGCAACACTTTATGTTGTCTTTGAAGTGATCAGAGCTACAAGAATAGGTGACACCGAGTGCCTAGTCCTGCCGGAAGGGGACTACACAGAACGTATGTGCCATGTCCAAGCTAAGCGAGTGCTAGGCGATGTGCCAGCGGTTAGATAACACGGAACTGAGACCCTACGATAAATTGATTTTATGATCTCCCTTTGAAATAATTGTAACCAATTTTCTTAAATTACTCCCAACATGTACTACGGATAATGTGCACTTTGCTGATTAATGGATGAGAGTACTATTAGACACTGTCCGAATACTTTGCTCTATTCTCTAGGATAGGAGCAGTCGTCCACAAATGGCGGAATAACAAAGCTGGGGGGACTCCATTAAAATTCTGCCGTGATGAAAGATTGGGTCAGCTGGAAGAGAAGGGCGTACAGTGCAGAAGTGGGGGGGGGGGGGTGTGTAAGGTGCCGGCGGAAACATGACGAGTAAGGGCAAGGACGCTGCGGGAGGCCCAGGTGAGGGTCATTGTCTTGGACAAGACACAAGGGCTGAACCTACAGGTCTTTCATTACAGCGGCAGATATGGGTGACGTAATACCAGAAGAGTGACTCTACAGTTATAGACTGATGCCAGAGTCTAAACCTGGTAAAGACCTTGTTTCACGCATGTGTGGGCACAGAGAAATAACCTTACATAATAATGACCTTACAGAATAATGACCTTACTGAATAATGACTTACAGAATAATGACGTCACAGGATAATGATCTTACATAATAATGACAAAACATAAGGTGTTTGTCGCAGGGTGTGTTGTGTGTTGTATGTTGTGTGTTGTATGTTGTATGCCGTGTGTTGTATGTTGTGTGTTGTATATTGTGTGTTGTATATTGTGTGTTGTATGCTGTGTGTTGTATGCTGTGTGTTGTATGTTGTGTGTTGCATGTTGTATGTTGTGTGTTGTATGTTGTATGTTGTATGTTGTATGTTGTATGTTGTATGTTGTGTGTTGTTTAGATACTTGCTCACTTAAACACGGACACATCTAGTGAAAGTATTATCTATAGCGCTGTCATGGGTGACTTCTTCACTTGGCAGTGGATACATTTATGGAAAGGCAAGTTGAAATGTGGGAATGACAGGTTGACATGTGGAAATGTCAGGTTGGAATGTGGAAATGTCAGGTTGAAATTTGGCAGTCATGCGTCCTCGAGTTGTTTTGAACAGTGGTATGTTGACAAGCGACAACCTGGAAACCAAATAAAGATAAACCCACACCCCATGGACGTCTAAGAACCAGATGAAACGACATTATACATTCGTAGAACGATCGAGTGCTGTGCTTGAAACAAATAAGAAAACAAACGAGCGGTTCTCTCTGTGTCCTTGTATACGACAATAAGCATCAATATGCTCAACCTGTGTCCATTATATTTACTTTCTAGTCATATGGGATGATACTAACACAATGCACGAACTCCGGTGCCCCTAGCATAGCCCCTGATGTAATTACATAAAGTTGATGACTATTTGTTTGAGTTATAACAAGGCATTGACTCTGGTGTGCCACGTCAGCGGATGTCTGCTGTAGACGATACTCAAATATCATCAACGGTTCTGCAACCTACACTAGGTGGGCACTACTGCTGGACGTCTGTTGTAGCCCAGACTCAAATATCATCAACGGTTCTGCAACCTACACTAGGTGGGCACTACTGCTGGACGTCTGTTGTAGACGAGACTCAAATATCATCAACGGTTCTGCAACCTACACTAGGTGGGCACTACTGCTGGACGTCTGTTGTAGCCCAGACTCAAATATCATCAGCGGTTCTACAACCTACACTAGGTGGGCACTACTGCTGGACGTCTGTTGTAGCCCAGACTCAAATATCATCAGCGGTTCTGCAACGTACACTAGGTGGGCACTACTGCTGGACATCTGTTGTAGCCCAGACTCAAATATCATCAACGGTTCTACAATCTACACAAGGTGGACACTACTGTTGGACGACTGTTCTAACCGAGACTCAAATATCGTCAATAGTTCTACAATAGGGCGACCATTTTTTTCCCATTGTTTTCGGGGACATTTGTCATATTTTTTACATTTCAGAGGATTTTTTTGCTTATTTCTGAGACTGTCCCACAAAATCGGGGATGAACGATAATATATATATATATATATATGTGTGTGTGTGTGTGAGTGTGTGTGTGTGTGTGAGTGTGTGTGTGTGTGTGTACATATATATATATATTTATATATATATTTTTTATATATATTTATAATATGTGTGGGTGGGTGTGTGTGCAAGAAATTTTGTAGATGCAAAAAAAAGATAACTTTAAATTTCATAATAACTGTGTTTATTTGCTGTTTGATTTTATTTGTGTTAATATTCACGGTACTTATGCGATACACGCACTTAATGAAATTACAATAGCTAGTTTTGTTTCTCAATAACAAAAACAAAGTTTAAAATAAAAAAAATGTAAACAACATATAGATATCAATTGCAATATTAAAGTAATGTTTACAGTACCTTATTTATACTGACGAGGTTGTTGCCTCGGCGTGATACTTGTTTTTTGAGTGTATCTTTCTCAAGATCTCATGATTTGAAGCAAGTTTTTCACTGAAGCTTTCACACAATAAATTAATGTTAGTTTTTACTGTTAACATGGCTTGCTCACATTAATCCGTGATTTCTCTTCGGACCAGACGTAGTTCATTTGAGAAAATAGTCTTTCTACAGATGCATTGCTGCCAGGCAAGCACATAACAAGTTCAAGAATTCTCTTCACATTAGCATGTGGTACATTATTTTCTTTCAAGTACCTGAGTACTTCATTCCATTTTCTACATGGGGACTTGTTACTGAACCACTCACATTCTTTTTGCAACAGATGGCCTCGCAAATAAGTAAATTCATCAAAGAGCTCATCACGATTGACGTTTACAACTTCATGACACTTTGAAGATATCTGTTCTACTGCATTATCAAAATGTTTCCATTCAGGCACATTATCCAAGAGAAGGCAGCTCAGTTGTGACAAGTCCTCATTGTGCTTGTTCCAAGACTGCAAGTAATGTACAGCAGTATTATAGAATTCTTTACTTATTTGGAAATACCTTTCCATTTGGATGTCACCACTTTCTACTAAATCAGTTAGCAAACTCTTTACCATGTGTGGGATGAAATTTTCATCGCGTCGAGTTTCTAATTTTATAATGAGATTGTTTACAGCTAGTGCTGATTCTGTTGCACTCTTGTCGTCGCCTTCAATCGCCTTAATTGTTTCATGGAAGAGTGATGCGCGAAGATGAGCAAAGCTGAGCCAAAGCTATGATTCACTGTTTTCAAAGAATTGTTTCAATATTGTAGGACAGTGTGTTTCTGACAAGAAGAAAGATCTCAGTGATTGATACAGTTTCAATATTCTTTCCAAGGCTGGAAGTAATGACAACCACCTTATATTCGAATAACCTAATAATTGCTTAAACTCCTGTCCAGCAAATTCACAGAAGTCTTTTAGGCGTTCTACACGAACCGTGTCAATGTGAAAGTATCCAAATATTTTTGTTACAATCACTTCCATATCCATAGGCATGGAATCAAACGCTGTTTTTGCACAATTGTGAATTATGTGTGCGTTACAACCAAGACCCATTATGTGTCTGTTTAACTTGGACTTTATTTTAGTTATGACATTATCTCTCCCTTTCCTCAACAAGCCTCCAAAGTTTGTATTTGTATTGTCTGCTGAGAGTCCAACAATCTTTTTGTTTAAGTCAAAATTATCAATTGCTTTCAACAATTGTTCAGATATTATGTCGGACGTTTCTCCTGGGATATCTATAAAAGCAATCAGTTTGGTCTTTACTGGAGTTTCCAGCTCATAAGCCTGAAAATAATGAACTAAAATAGGAAGTAGCTTAACATGTTTATGATTAGATGTATCGCAAGACAATGCTACGAAGCTGACATATTTGATGTCATTTTTTAGTTCATCAATAGCCCAAGGAGCAAAAACATTGGTAATTATGGATTTACACTTTGTTCTTGCACAGGAAAATTGTTTCGTTGAAAATTTCTTGTGTAGAATTGTTGTACAATCCATACTGCGGAAACTATGATTACGAAGTACAGTATCATAAGCGAAGGTTCCTTCATGAACAGCTAGAGTGTATTCATCTTTTGAGGGTTCTGTTTTACACAAATAATTTGTCATACACCCAGACTGAGACTTACAAAGCAGCTCATCCTTATGCTTTTTTGCCTGTAGATGATCAGTTATTGATGTCCTTCCACCACTTGCTATAGAAAAAATTTGAACTACATATATTACATTTTACTAGCGTTCCATCCTCTAAAATTGCTTGTATAATAAATGGAAATTCAGCTTTCAGCTAATCACTAAAATGACGCTTACGTTTTTTGGAAAGCATTGTTTTTATGCAACAGACGTCCACTGATCACAAATAGAAAACACGACTGCACTGTACTGTCATTACACTCGGGCTGATTTGAAAATTGGCCGGGAAAGATACTTTGGCGGGAGATGTCCGGAAAGGTTGGGGTGGATGGAGAGAGAGAGATAGAGTCTCTGCTTTTTTAAAAATTAAACCCATCCCAATAGAAGTCAGTGGCTGGAATAGAAGTGACGTAGCACCGTGCTTCAAGAGTTCAAAGAGCTATCTCCGACACAACGCGTCCAAGTCTTCTCTTTTATCTTCCAGGTAATGCCGCTCAGTCTGGGATAAAGAAGCACAACTCAGTAACGTCCTGAGTCCTAGTGATTATTTTAAAAGGGGGCTGATTCCGTGTATGAACATTTATTTATTCACTGAAATCGGGGACAAATTTCTTTCGGGGACAACTTCTACACTTCGGGGACTGTCCCCGAAAATCTGGGACGAATGGTCACCCTATTCTACAACCTACACAAGGTGGACACTACAGCTGGTCTTCATTCGAAGTTCGGTTGAGTCGACACACGCTGTCGCTAGGTCCCTGTCGTGGCGGTCTGGCTGGAGCCGCGTCCCTGTACATTCGAACTTAGTACTATTACACGCTAAGTTAGCACCGAGTACTTTTACACGCTAGGCTAGCATCGAGTACTTTTACACGCTAGGCTAACTTCGAGTACTTTTACACGCTAGGTTAACATCGAGTACTTTTACACGCTAGGCTAGCACCGAGTACTTTTACACGCTAGGCTAGCATCGAGTACTATTACACTCTAAGTTAGCACCGAGTACTTTTACACGCTAGGCTAGCATCGAGTACTTTTACACGCTAGGCTAGCATCGGGTACTTTTACACGCTAGGCTAGCAGCAAGTACTTTCACACGCTAGGCTAGCATCGAGTATTCACACGCTAGTCTAGCATCGAGTACTTTTACACGCTAGACAAGCACCGGATAATTTTACACGCTAGACTAGCATCGAGTACTTTTACACGCTAGACTAGCATCGGGTACTTTTACACGCTAGACTGGCATCAATTACTTTCACACGTTAGACTAGCAGCAAATACTTTCACACTTTTATCTAGCAGCAAGTACGCTCACACTTTATACTAGCAGCAAGTACTTTCACACTTTAGACTAGCAGCAAGTACGTTCACACTTAGGCTAGCAGCAAGTACGCTCACACTTTATACTAGCAGCCAGTACTTTCACACTTTAGACTAGCAGCAAATACTTTCACACTTTAGGCTAGCAGCAAGTACGTTCACACTTTAGACTAGCAGCAAGTACGTTCACACTTTAGACTAGCAGCGAATACTTTCTCACTTTAGGCTAGCAGCAAGTACGTTCACACTTTAGACTAGCAGCAAGTACTTTCACACTTTAGGCTAGCAGCAAGTACGTTCACACTTTAGACTAGCAGCAAGTACTTTCACACTTTAGGCTAGCAGAAAGTACGTTCACACTTTAGACTAGCAGCAAGTACGTTCACACTTTAGACTAGCAGCAAGTACGTTCACACTTTAGACTAGCAGCAAGTACTTTCACACATTAGACTAGCAGCAAATACTTTCACACGTTAGACTAGCAGTAAGTACTTTCACACGTTAGACTATCAGTAAGTACTTTCACACGTTAAACTAACAGCAAGTACTTTCATACGTTAGACTAGCAGTAAGTACCTTCACACGTTAAACTAGCAGCAAGTACTTTCACACGTTAGGCTAGCAGTAAGCACTTTCACACGTTAAACTAGCAGCAAGTACTTTCACACGTTAGACTAGCAGTAAGTACTTTCACACGTTAAACTAGCAGCAAGTACTTTCACACGTTAAACTAGCAGCAAGTACTTTCACACGTTAGACTAGCAGCAAGTACTTTCACACGTTAAACTAGTAGCAAGTACTTTCACACGTTAGACTAGCAGTAAGTACTTTCACACGTTAGACTAGCAGCAAGTACTTTCACACTTTAGGCTAGCAGCAAGTACTTTCACACTTTGCGCTAACGCCAGTTGTAGCGATCCACAGACAAAAGATGTAATCTTGTGTTGGCTTTCAAGCAGGCATCATCACTACCACCATCACTACCACCATCACTACTACCAACATTACCACCATCACTACCACCATCACTACCACCATCACTACTACCATCACTACCACCATTACTACTACCATCACTACCACCATTACTATTAACATCACTACCACCATCACTACCACCATCACTACTACCTTCACTACAACCATCACTACCACCATTACTACCACCATCACTACCACCATCACTACCACCATCACTACAATCATCACTACCACCACCACTACCACCATCACTACCACCATCACTACTACCATCACTACAACCATCACTACAACCATCACTTCCACCATCACTACTACCATCACTACCACCATCACTACCACCATCACTACTACCATCACTACAACTATCACTACCACCATCACTACCACCATCACTACCACCATCACTACCACCATCACCACCACCATCACTACCACCATCACTACAACCATCACTATCACCATCACTACTACCATTACTACTACCATCACTACCAACATCACTACTACCATCACTACTACCATCACTACCACCATCACTACCACCATCACTATCACCATCACTAACACCATTACTACCACCAAACACTATCACCATCACTACCACCATTACTACTACCATCACTATAACCATCACTACCGCCATCACTATCACCATCACTACCACCATTACTACCACCATGACTATCACCATCACTACCTACCACCATTACTACCACCATCACTATCACCATCACTACCACCATCACTACTACCATCACTACCACCATTGCTACCACCATCACTATAACCATTACTACCACCATCACTATCACCATCACTACTACCATCACTATCACCATCACTACCACCATTACTACCACCATCACTATCACCATCACTACTACCATCACTACCACCATTACTACCACCATCACTACCACCATCACTACCACCATTACTACCACCATCACTACCACCATCACTACCACCATCACTACTACCATCACTATCACCATCACTACCACCACCACTATCACCATTACTACCACCATCACTACCACCATCACTACTACCATTACTACCACCATCACTACCACCCTCACTACCACCATCACTACTACCATCACTATCACCATCACTATCACCATCACTACCATCACCACTACCACCATTACTACCACCATCACTACCACCATTACTACCACCATCACTACCACCATCACTACCACCATCACTACCACCATCACTATCACCATCACTACCACCACCACTACCACATCACTACCACCATCACTACCACCACCACTACCACCACCACTATCACCATCACTATCACCATCACTACCACCATCAATACAACCATCACTACCACCATCACTACTACCATCACTACTACCATCACTACCAACATCACTAATACCATCACTACTACCATCACTACTACCATTACTACCACCATCACTACGACCATCACTACCACCATCACTATCACCATCACTATCGCCATCACTATCACCATCACTATCACCATCACTATCACCATCACAATCACCATCACTATCATAATCACTATCACCATCACCATCACTATCGCCATCACTACTACCATCACTATCACCTTCGCCATCACTATCACCATCAATATCACCATCACTAACACCATCACTAACACCATCACCATCACTATCACCATCACTTTCACCACGACATTGAAAGGTTAGCCTGAACTAGAAATGCGGCGATGGTGATGTCATGTCACTGAGAGATTAGCTTTGGTGGTGCTGTCATGTATATTCTATTACCGGACAGAGTATATAATCTATAACTGGATAGTATATATTCTGTAACCGGATAGTGTATACATTCTATAATCGGATAGAGTATATATTCTATAACCGGATAGAGTATATATTCTGTAACCGGATAGTGTATACATTCTATAATCGGATAGTATATATTCTATAACTGGATAGTGTATACATTCTATAATCGGATAGTATATATTTTATAACAGGATAGTGTATATATTCTATAACCAGATGGTGTATATATTCTTTAACCGGATAGTGCATATAATCTATAACTGGGTAGTGTATATATTCTATAACCGGATAGTGTATATATTCTATAACCAGATGGTGTATATATTCTTTAACCGGATAGTGTATATCTATAACTGGGTAGTGTATATATTCTGTAACCGGATAGAGTATATATTCTATAACCGGATAGAGTATATATTCTATAACCGGATAAAGTATATATTCTAAGCGTTGAACTAAGATGCTTCTTTTTAGTTATTTCTTCTTTTAGTTCTTCATCTTCTTCTTCAACGATGAGCTATTTCTATGCACCTAGACGTTTATACCAGCTTGGGTTGCAAACAAGACGGTGCGTTTAAGATCTTCACCAGTTCCCCATAACTTGTCATACTGGCTTTTTTCTATGGGCGGTCATATTTGTGTTCTTAGGGTGTTGAGAGTGCAGCAGTCCTGTAGGATATGTTGTAGAGTTTGTCTGGATGCTCCTGTGTTGAGAGTGCTACAGTCCTGTAGGATATGTTCTGGAGTTTGTCTGGATGTCTCCTGTGTTGAGAGTGCTACAGTCCTGTAGGATATGTTCTGGAGTTTGTCTGGATGTCTCCTGTGTTGAGAGTGCTACAGTCCTGTAGGATATGTTCTGGAGTTTGTCTGGATGCTCCTGTGTTGAGAGTGCTACAGTCCTGTAGGATATGTTTTGGAGTTTGTCTGGATGCTCCTGTGTTGAGAGTGCTACAGTCCTGTAGGATATGTTCTGGAGTTTGTCTGGATTTCTCCTGTGTTGAGAGTGCTACAGTCCTGTAGGATATGTTCTGTAGTTTGCCTGGATGTCTCCTGTGTTGAGAGTGCTACAGTCCTGTAGGATATGTTCTGGAGTTTGTCTGGATGCTCCTGTGTTGTGAGTGATGCAGTCCTGTAGGATATGTTTTGGAGTTTGTCTGGATGCTCCTGTGTTGAGAGTGCTACAGTCCTGTAGGATATGTTCTGGAGTTTGTCTGGATGTCTCCCGCGTTGAGAGTGCTACAGTCCTGTAGGATATGTTCTGCAGTTTGTCTGGATGTCTCCTGTGTTGTGAGTGCTACAGTCCTGTAGGATATGTTCTGGAGTTTGTCTGGATGTCTCCTGTGTTGTGAGTGCTACAGTCCTGTAGGAAATGTTCTGGAGTTTGTGTGGATGTCTCTTGTGTTGTGATTGCTACAGTCCTGTAGGATATGTTCTGCAGTTTGTGTGGATGTCTCCTGTGTTGTGAGTGCTACAGTCCTGTAGGATATGTTCTGGAGTTTGTCTGGATGTCTCCTGTGTTGTGAGTGCTACAGTCCTGTAGGATATGTTCTGGAATTTGTCTGGATGCTCCTGTGTTGAGAGTGCTGCAGTCATGTAGGATATGTTCTAGAGTTTGTCTGGATGCTCCTGTGTTGAGAGTTCTGCAGTCCTGTAAGATATATTCTGGAGTTTGTCTGGATGCTCCTGTGTTGAGAGTGATGCAGTCCTGTAGGATATGTTCTGGAGTTTGTCTGGATGTTCGTGTTGAGAGTGATGCAGTCCTGTAGGATATGTTCTGGAGTTTGTCTCAATGCTCCACAGTCACATGTTGCAGCGTCACTGAGTCCTATCTTGTGTATGTGAGCTCTGAGACCACAGTGGTATGTTCTACGTCTGAATATTTTGGCCAGCTGATGTCCGCAAGTTTGTTTAAATTCTCGTGTTCTGGCTCATATTTTCCATAGAACTCTCTCTCTACTCTGTTATCCTGCGTCTTCGTTATTTGTTCGTTCTTTTCTTCGTGCCAGCACCACCCTCTTGACAAGACGTAGCCCAAACCCTCCCCGGATTCTCTCAGTCGCGACCTCCAGTTCACCAGAAAAAAACGGGTCTCAGAATATTGGTGCCCCAGCCACGCACAACTTTAGAACCGCTGGTAAAGAACAAAAAATGTGATCTTGGAGGCAAAAATGACGTATTCAGGCTAATAACTTTCTCAAGAGGCTGGAGAGAAAACACTGACGTTTTCAACCTCGCTTCCGAGAGAGGTAATTCACAAAAATATCAGAGACAGGCTTGTCGCTTCAATACTGGGTTGTTGACACTCAGAATGTCGTGGCGTTTTCGAGTTGAAAATCTTGTTTAATCTGTTTGATTTCCTGTCTTCTGCCTGAATCCTGAGTTCTAATTACGCGCTCGAGATTGAAGGCAAGCAGCAGGGGCGGAGACATGGTGAGATCACAGGACGAGCACCAAACGGGTGAATAGATTTTCTTGTTTTTGGTCAAGCCCGTGGTAATCGATGTCTGTATTGTTTGTTATATAAATCATACGTATATTAAAGCATATCTTTCAAGCAGGTATAGTTTTATATTCCTTTTTTTATTATTATTAAAAGGAAACCTAAATCTGGATATTTCCTGCTCTCTTACAAAAATACTGATCTAAATTAAACATTTCCCACGCAGCCACACTAACTTCTCCCACACAGCCACACTAACTTCTCCCACACAGCCACACTAACGTACCCCATACAGCCACACACACTTTTGCCACACAGCTACACTAACTTCTACCACACAGCCACACTAACTTCTCTCACACAGCCACACTAACTTCTCACACACAGCCACACTAACGTACCCCACACAGCCACACTAACGTATCCCATACGGCCACACAAAATTTTCCCACACAGCTAGACTAACTTCTCCCACATACCCACATTGAGAGCCGCAATAGCTCAGTGGTTAGTGAACTGGACTACAAAGGACAAGAGGTAGGGTTCGATCCCAACCGACGGCTTCCGGTTCACCCAGCCTGTAATGGGCACCGGATTTTTTTCTGGGAAAGTGAAGCGGCACGGGCGTAATACCAACCACATTACCCCAAAAATAATGTGCTGAAGGTCTGTAAAATATAGGGCCACTAACACCATATTCCCTATACTCCAATTGATGTGACGGGGGTACTTTACTTTTTTACATACCCACATTAACTTCTCATATTAAATGACTGATCGACCTCAGACTTCTCTCATTAAATGACCGATCGACCTTAGACTTCTCTCATTAAATGACTGATCGACCTCAGACTTCTCTCATTAAATGACCGATCGACCTTAGACTTATCTCATTAAATGACCGATCGACCTTAGACTTCTCTCATTAAATGACTGATCGACCTTAGGCTTCTCTCATTAAATGACTGATCGACCTCATGCTTCTCTCATTAAATGACTGATCAACCTTAGAATTCTCTCATTAAATGACTGATCGACCTCAGACTTCTCTCATTAAATGACTGATCGACATTAGACTTCTCTCATTAAATGACTGATCGACCTCAGACTTCTCTCATTAAATGACCGATCGACCTTAGACTTCACTCATTAAATGACTGATCGACCTTAGGCTTCTCTCATTAAATGACTGATCGACCTCAGACTTCTCTCATTAAATGACTGATCGACCTTAGGCTTCTCTCATTAAATGACTGATCGACCTTAGGCTTCTCTCATTAAATGACTGATCGACCTCAGACTTCTCTCATTAAATGACCGATCGACCTTAGACTTCTCTCATTAAATGACCGACCGACCTCAGACTTCTCTCATTAAATGACCGATCGACCTTAGACTTCTCTCATTAAATGACTGATCGACCTTAGGCTTCTCTCATTAAATGACTGATCGACCTTAGGCTTCTCTCATTAAATGACCGATCGACCTTAGACTTCTCTCATTAAATGACTGATCGACCTTAGACTTCTCTCATTAAATGACCGATCGACCTTAGACTTCTCTTATTAAATGACTGATCGACCTTAGGCTTCTCTCATTAAATGACCGATCGACCTTAGACTTCTCTCATTAAATGAATGATCGACCTCAGACTTCTCTCATTAAATGACCGATCGACCTTAGACTTATCTCATTAAATGACCTTTCGACCTTAGACTTCTCTCATTAAATGACTGATCGACCTTAGACTTCTCTCATTAAATGACTGATCGACCTTAGAATTCTCTCATTAAATGACTGATCGACCTCAGACTTCTCTCATTAAATGACTGATCGACATTAGGCTTCTCTCATTAAATGACTGATCGACCTTAGAATTCTCTCATTAAATGACTAATCGACCTTAGACTTCTCTCATTAAATGACTGATCGACATTAGGCTTCTCTCATTAAATGACTGATCGACCTTAGGCTTCTCTCATTAAATGACTGATCGACTTCAGACTTCTCTCATTAAATGACTGATCGACCTTAGGCTTCTCTCATTAAATGACTGATCGACATTAGACTTCTCTCATTAAATGACTGATCGACTTCAGACTTCTCTCATTAAATGACCGATCGACCTTAGACCTCTCATTAAATGACTGATCGACCTTAGAATTCTCTCATTAAATGACCGATCGACCTCAGACTTCTCTCATTAAATGACTGATCGACCTTAGGCTTCTCTCATTAAATGACTGATCGACCTTAGGCTTCTCTCATTAAATGACTGATCGACCTCAGATTTCTCTCATTAAATGACCGATCGACCTTAGACTTGTCTCATTAAATGACCGATCGACCTCAGACTTCTCTCATTAAATGACCGATCGACCTTAGACTTCTCTCATTAAATGACTGATCGACCTTAGGCTTCTCTCATTAAATGACCGATCGACCTTAGACTTCACTCATTAAATGACTGATCGACCTTAGGCTTCTCTCATTAAATGACTGATCGACCTCAGACTTCTCTCATTAAATGACTGATCGACCTTAGGCTACTCTCATTAAATGACTGATCGACCTTAGGCTTCTCTCATTAAATGACTGATCGACCTCAGACTTCTCTCATTAAATGACCGATCGACCTTAGACTTCTCTCATTAAATGACCGATCGACATTAGGCTTCTCTCATTAAATGACTGATCGACCTTAGGCTTCTCTCATTAAATGACTGATCGACTTCAGACTTCTCTCATTAAATGACTGATCGACCTTAGGCTTCTCTCATTAAATGACTGATCGACATTAGACTTCTCTCATTAAATGACTGATCGACTTCAGACTTCTCTCATTAAATGACCGATCGACCTTAGACCTCTCATTAAATGACTGATCGACCTTAGAATTCTCTCATTAAATGACCGATCGACCTCAGACTTCTCTCATTAAATGACTGATCGACCTTAGGCTTCTCTCATTAAATGACTGATCGACCTTAGGCTTCTCTCATTAAATGACTGATCGACCTCAGATTTCTCTCATTAAATGACCGATCGACCTTAGACTTGTCTCATTAAATGACCGATCGACCTCAGACTTCTCTCATTAAATGACCGATCGACCTTAGACTTCTCTCATTAAATGACTGATCGACCTTAGGCTTCTCTCATTAAATGACTGATCGACCTTAGACTTCTCTCATTAAATGACTGATCGACCTCAGACTTCTCTCATTAAATGACTGATCGACCTTAGGCTTCTCTCATTAAATGACCGATCGACCTTAGACTTGTCTCATTAAATGACTGATCGACCTTATACTTCTCTCATTAAATGACTGATCGACCTTAGGCTTCTCTCATTAAATGACTGATCGACCTCAGACTTCTCTCATTAAATGACCGATCGACCTTAGACTTCTCTCATTAAATGACCGATCGACCTCAGACTTCTCTCATTAAATGACCGATCGACCTTAGACTTCTCTCATTAAATGACTGATCGACCTTAGGCTTCTCTCATTAAATGACCGATCGACCTTAGACTTCTCTCATTAAATGACTGATCGACCTCAGACTTCTCTCATTAAAAAACCGATCGACCTTAGACTTCTCTCATTAAATGACCTTTCGACCTTAGACTTCTCTCATTAAATGACTGATCGACCTTAGACTTCTCTCATTAAATGACTGATCGACCTTAGACTTCTCTCATTAATTGACCGATCGACCTTAGACTTCTCTCATTAAATGACCGATCGACCTTAGACTTCTCTCATTAAATGACTGATCGACCTTAGACTTCTCTCATTAAATGACTGATCGACCTTAGAATTCTCTCATTAAATGACTGATCGACCTCAGACTTCTCTCATTAAATGACTGATCGACATTAGACTTCTCTCATTAAATGACTGATCGACCTCAGACTTCTCTCATTAAATGACCGATCGACCTTAGACTTCTCTCATTAAATGACCTTCGACCTTAGACTTCTCTCATTAAATGACTGATCGACCTTAGACTTCTCTCATTAAATGACTGATCGACCTTAGAATTCTCTCATTAAATGACTGATCGACCTCAGACTTCTCTCATTAAATGACTGATCGACATTAGACTTCTCTCATTAAATGACTGATCGACCTCAGACTTCTCTCATGAAATGACCGATCGACCTTAGACTTCTCTCATTAAATGACCGATCGACCTCAGACTTCTTTCATTAAATGACCGATCGACCTTAGACTTCCCTCATTAAATGACCGATCGACTTCAGACTTCTCTCATTAAATGACCGATCGACCTCAGACTTCTCTCATTAAATGACTGATCGACCTTAGACTTCTCTCATTAAATGACTGATCGACCTCAGACTTCTCTCATTAAATGACCGATCGACCTCAGACTTCTCTCATTAAATGACCGACCGACCTCAGACTTTTCTCATTAAATGACCGATCGACCTTAGACTTCTCTCATTAAATGACTGATCAATCTCAGACTTCTCTCATTAAATGACCGATCGACCTCAGACTTCTCTCATATCTACCTGCAATGACGCCTCGAATGAACTGAGCGGGTGGTGTCCAGTTGGTTGTGACTGATCATATTTGAGTGAGAAAGTTCAGCTCTGACGTCTCGTCGACAAACATCTCTGGACTTGCAACAAGAGTGGTTTATTGTGATAGAGAATAGACTAGAAGTTGGTGATGCAGATGTCCAGATGTTAAAGTCCAGAGTTGTCGTGGGTAGAATAGTCTTCTCATCGCAAGTTGGTGCTGGCAAACCTTTCATGGGCGGTTGTGGTAGCTTCAATATCATTATTAACAGCTGATGATTTGACTTATAGTGGGGACAAACACAACACGGATTGTGTGTAACAACACGGATTGTGTATACCAACACGGATTGTGTATAGCAACACGGATTGTGTATAGCAACACGGATTGTGTACAGCAACACAGATTGTGTATAGCAACACGGATTGTGTATAGCAACACGGATTGTGTATAGCAACACGGATTGTGTACAGCAACACAGATTGTGTATACCAACACGGATTGTGTATAGCAACACGGATTGTGTACAGTGTTTATTTTTAATGTGTTAAATATTTCTTCATCTTTTTTTTTTTTCATTTTCAGTAGATTCAGAACTTCCTTGTTTGTCTTCTTTTCCTTCCACCCAATTCTCCCCATTTTCCTGTAGATCCACATTTCAAAAGCTTCAATTTTTTGCTCTGTTTTCTTATTTAATGTCCATGTTTCTGCACTATACAGGAATGTTGAGTAAATATATCATTTTGCAATTCGTAGCTTTAATTATGATGTTATTTGCTTTGATGATATTATATTTTTCATGCTAAAATTGTTTTTTGCCATTCCTATTCTTTAATTTATTTCTGTCTTACACTTCTCATGGGAGCCGCGATAGCTCAGTGGTTAGTGAACTGGACTACAAAGGACAAGGAGTAGGGTTCGATCTCAACGACGGCTTCCGGGTTCACCCAGCCTTAAGTGGGTACCGGATTTTTTTCTGGGAAAGTAAAGCAGCACGGGCGTAATACCGACCACATTACTCCAAAAATCATGTGCTGAAGGTCTGTAAAATATAGGGTCACTAACACCATATTTCCATATACGTCACTTGGCGTGACGGGGGTACTTTACTTTTTTTTACACTTCTCATCATTTGTTATAATATGTTCAAGATAGCTATATTCTTGAACTCTTTCTAGGTTCTTTCCATCTACTTCAATATCTCCTGGTTTATTTGGTGCCTTTTCTCTGCTAGTAATCATAATTTTATCCTCTTTATTATTTATCACAAAACACAGTCGGGGGGGGGGGGGGGGAGAAATGAAACATGCCAAGGGAAGCAACTGTAGGAAATATAAAAACTGACGTGGTCAATTTGGAGCAGCGGTGAGGGGAGGTGGGGTGTAAACGTGCCACGGTGGAGCAGTAGGGTAGCTGGGCGGGGGTGGGGGGGAGAGGAGGGAGGAAACCCGAACGACATCTTCCAGTTTCCCAGGTTCACCCAGCCTGACGAGTTGATTTTGTGTCAAAGAAAAACAGCCCTGACGTAGTGCTGGCGATGAACGAACGGTCGAAATAATGCAGTCACGAACGCCATGCTTGCTCTACGTGACTTGGTCCTTCTCTACCCGCACACAGCTCCAACAATGGTGGAGAATAAAGCCGAGACTTTGTTGCTGTAGATCATGTTTGTTGCTAGGATTGTCAACACTGCACACCGGACGAACCCATAGGTGCCCCGATATCTTCCTCGAGAACATCCGAGTAAAACCCTGACCGAGGTACACGAACTCCGTAACACGGCCTGGGATCCACGGTGTGGGTAGGTTTATGCTGAGAATTTTGCCCGGGCAGCGGCATACTTATGGCCTACTCTTTTCGACTTTAACTACTAAGGGACTTTTAACGTGCGCGAGTGCACGCTGGATCTCAAATTTATTGCCGCTATCAGCGAGGGCTAGACATCAGATCTCACTAGCCAAGAGATCATATCTCACAAGTCAAGACATCAGATCTCACTAGCCAAGAGATCAGGGGAAGGTAACGTCATCAAGAAACCACGGATCAAAATGGCAGGCAGAATAGCCAAGGAAGACAGTGGTGCATACGCCATGACCACGAGTAGCATGACAATGGAGGTGATGGCAGTGACCAAGGCATTCAAATGGTTAGAGCCACAAGACTACACCCACGCATGTATACTGAGTGATTCGATGAGCATGATAAAAAAAAGTGGAGGCGGGCTCTGTACGCATGCAATGGGTAGAGTCGTTGCAGAAATCCAAAATACGTAAGGTCACCTTTGTCTTTGTCCCTGGACATGCGGGAGTACGGGGAAATGAGAGAGCGGACAGGTTGGCTAGCTGTGCTGTCGTTGAGGACGGGCAATCGATGGATCGGGCGGACATCATCAATGCCTTTCGTGAAGTGGGAAGAGCACAGGACTTCGACAAACACAGATCCACGTCACTTCTTCGGATGATGGAAATGGGAGTTAAGGTGGACACAGCCAGAAATGAGAAACTTAGTGGCCGTGTAAGAAGACTTATCAACCAACATTGAACTGGAGTCGTCAGTCGCTGGACACTGAGGGAATTGCTGAGGAGGGGATCTGAGCACCTATGGACATGTTCGGAGTGCAATGATGATGACCCGTAAATAACTCAATAACTGAGGAGGGGATCTGAGCACCTATTTACATGTTCGGAGTGCAATGATGATGACCCACAAATAACTCAATAACTGAGGAGGGGATCTGAGCACCTATGGACATGTTCGGAGTGCAATGACGATGACCCGTAAATAACTCAATAACGACACCGCTTTTGGTAGGCTTTGAACCTGGGTCCTCCCTGTCCTGATGTTGTAGCTGTAGGCTACTCGGCTGTAGTTATGAGAGCCCACACAGCGATCAGTCCACGACGAGGGAAGCCTGTGAGCTTCAAGCAGAGTTAGAAACTATCCCTTGGTCATAACGTCCGTCCACACATGCTTGGGAACGTTGCAAGGCTAGACTCCTGCTTCTCAATTACTTTTATGTTTTAACTTTCTTCCTGTTAGTGTTTCTCTCGTGCGCATTGTTGAATGTCGTGTCTTTCCTCTAACAAATTAACAAATTTTGATTCTCTTCTTATTTAATGGCAATGTGTCCTCTTGTTTGTTTACTCTTTGTTTTTCTGTAAAAGTTAGATAGACATTTGGCGTTTCTTTATAGTTGGACATTTGGTGTTTCTTTAAAGTTGGACATTTGGTGTTTCTTTATAGTTGGACTTTTGGTGTTTCTTTATAGTTGGACATTTGGTGTTTCTTTATAGTTGGACATTTGGTGTTTCTTTATAGTTGGACATTTGGCGTTTCTTTATAGTTGGACATTTGGCGTTTCTTTATAGTTGGACATTTGGTGTTTCTTTATAGTTGAACATTTGGTGTTTCTTAATAGTTGAACATTTGGTGTTTCTTTATAGTTGGACATTTGGTGTTTCTTTATAGTTGGACATTTGGTGTTTCTTTATAGTTTGACATTTGGTGTTTCTTTATAGTTGGACATTTGGTGTTTCTTTATAGTTGGACATTTGGCGTTTCTTTAAAGTTGGACATTTGGTGTTTCTTTATAGTTGGACATTTGGTGTTTCTTTATAGTTGAACATTTGGTGTTTCTTTATAGTTGGACATTTGGTGTTTCTTTATAGTTGAACATTTGGTGTTTCTTTATAGTTGGACATTTGATGTTTCTTTATAGTTGGACATTTTGTGTTTCTTTATAGTTGGACATTTGATGTTTCTTTATAGTTGGACATTTGATGTTTCTTTATAGTTGAACATTTGGTGTTTCTTTATAGTTGGACATTTGGTGTTTCTTTATAGTTGGACATTTGGTGTTTCTTTATACTTCGACCAGCGTCTGCAGTTCAAATAAAGGTTGTGTGTCGCAGGGGTGCCCCAAGTCTCACACTCAACCACTCCCCACACACAACACTGAACCCCACCCCACCCCACCCCACAACACTGAACACCACATCACCCCCACTACACTCAACCCCGCCCCCCCCTTATGCCCCCCCAATCCATGTTGAAAGCGATAACTGCCAGGCATCAATTTCACATTTCTGACGTCACGTTCTGCATGAAGGTGTTTCCTGTTCGTCAAACCTTTAGATAATGTCCAATTGTAGTGATGTCCAGTTATTGTTCTATCCAGTTGTAGTGATATCCAGTTGTAGCGATGTCCAGTTTAGTAATGTCAAGTTGTAGTGATGTCCAGTTGTAGCGATGTCCAGTTGTTGTGATATCCAGTTGTAGTGATATCCAGTTGTAGCGATGTCCAGCTTAGTGATGTCCAGTTGTAGTGATGTCCAGTTGTAGCGATGTCCAGATGTAGCGATGTCCAGTTGTAGCGATGCCCAGTTGTTGCGATGTCCAGTTGTAGTGATGTCCAGTTGTAGTGATGTCCAGCTTAGTGATGTCCAGTTGTAGTGATGTCCAGTTGTAGCGATGCCCAGTTGTAGCGATGCCCAGTTGTAGCGATGCCCAGTTGTAGCGATGCCCAGTTGTTGCGATGTCCAGTTGTAGCGATGTCCAGTTGTAGTGATGTCCAGTTGTAGCGATGTCCAGTTGTAGCGATGTCCAGTTGTAGCGATGCCCAGTTGTTGCGATGTCCAGTTGTAGTGATGTCCAATTGTAGTGATGTCCAGTTGTAGTGATGTCCAGTTGTAGTGATGTCCAGTTGTAGTGATGTCCAGTTGTAACGATGTCCACTTGTAGTGATGTCCATTTGTAGTGATGTCCAGCTGAAGTGATGTCCAGTTTTAACGATGCCCATTTGTAGTGATGTCCATTTGTAGTGATGTCCATTTGTAGTGATGTCCAGTTGTAGTGAAGTCCAGTTGTGGTGATATCCAGTTGATACCAGCGGGTTGCAGTTTCATGTCTAATTTCTCCACAACAAATAATGCTCGTTTCTGTCCGCAGGTGATCGGCTCCTGGACATACCCTGTAAAGTGTGCGGCGACCGCAGCTCGGGCAAGCACTACGGCATCTACAGCTGTGACGGTGAGACATCGTGCCAGTGTCCGTCTCCGTCCGTGCACTCTTTGTAGGAAAAGTGAAACAAAATTGGAAAAACGGTATGCTTAAAGCTTTACGTAATTGATGGACGACACAAATTTGAACGACGTTTCGGCGTAATAAGCCTTCAGCAGGAACAAACAAACAACACACACACAAATATGTAAGTAAATAAAATAAATGCTACATAGCTAACTGTCATTTTTTAATTAGTTAGCTGTATAGGATTTATTTTATTTACTTACTACCAATTACGTAAAGCTTTATCTTTATCATTTGTTTAATTTTTTTCACTTCTCCTTTACATTTAGCTTGACTGAAGTCGCGCAATTTGATGCCTTTATTTGCTTCTCTTTGCCTTGACCCCTCTCTTTATAGGACGTCTATAGGTAGGACATCGATAGGTAGGACATCGATAGGTAGGACATCGATAGGTAGGACATAGCGGGACCTCAAACAATGACTGGGTAGTGACGAGAAGTGAATGAAGAAACAGAAGAGGAAACAGCAAATAATATAAGTGAATGATGAAACAGAAGTGGGGGAGTAAATGATGAAACAGAAGTGGGGGAGTAAATGATGAAACAGAAGTGGGGGAGTAAATGATGAAACAGAAGTGGGGGAGTAAATGATGAAACAGAAGTGGGGGAGTAAATGATAAAACTGAAGTGGGGAAGTAAATGATAAAACAGAAGTGGGGAAGTTAATGATGAAATAGAAGTGGGGAGTAAATGATGAAACAGAAGTGGGGAAGTAAATGATGAAACAGAAGTGGGGGAGTAAATGATGAAAAAGGAATAGAGGGAGTAAATGATGAAACAGGAGGAGAGGGAGTAAATGATGAAACAGAAGTGGGGAAGTAAATGATGAAACAGGAGGAGAGGGAGTAAATGATGAAACAGAAGTGGGGAAGTAAATGATAAAACAGGAGGAGAGGGAGTAAATGATGAAACAAAAGTGGGGAAGTAAATGATGAAACAGCAGGAGAGGGAGTAAATGATGAAACAGAAGTGGTTGAGTAAATGATAAAACAGGAGGAGAGGGAGTAAATGATGAAACAGAAGTGGGGAAGTAAATGATGAACCAGCAGGAGAGGGAGTAAATGATGAAACAGAAGTTGGGGAGTAAATGATAAAACAGGAGGAGAGGGAGTAAATGATGAAACAGAAGTGGGGAAGTAAATGATGAAACAGAAGTGGGGGAGTAAATGATAAAACAGAAGTGGGGGAGTAAATGATGAAACAGAAGTGGGGGAGTAAATGATGAAACAGGAATAGAGGGAGTAAATGATGAAACAGGAGGAGAGGGAGTAAATGATGAAACAGAAGTGGGGAAGTAAATGATGAAACAGGAGGAGAGGGAGTAAATGATGAAACAGAAGTGGGGAAGTAAATGACAAAAGAGGAGAATAAACAGTAGGTGAGAGAGTAAATGAAGAAACGGAAAAATAAACAGGATAGGGAGGAAATGAAGAATGAGTTGAAGCTAGAGGTGAAGCTAGAGGTGGAACTAGAGGTAAAGCTAGAGGTGGAGCTAGAGGTGGAGCTAGAGATAAAGCTAGAAGTGGAGCTAGAGGTGAAGCTAGAGGTGAAGCTAGAGGTGGAGCTAGAGGTGGAACTAGAGGTGAAGCTACAGGTGAAGCTAGAGGTGAAGCTAGAGGTGAAGCTAGAGGTGGAGCTAGAGATAAAGCTAGAGGTGAAGCTAGAGGTGAAGCTGGAGGTGGAGCTAGAGGTGAAGCTAGAGGTGGAGCTAGAGGTGAAGCAAGAGGTGGAGCTAGAGGTAAAGCTAGAGGTAAAGCTAGAGGTAAAGCTATAGGTGGAGCTAGAGGTGGAGCTAGAGGTGGAGCTAGAAGTAAAGCTAGAGGTGGAGCTAGAGGTGGAGCTAGAGGTAAAGCTAGAGGTGGAGCCAGAGGTAAAGCTAGAGGTGGAGCTAGAGGTAAAGCTAGAGGTAAAGCTAAAAGTGGAGCTAGAGGTAAAGCTAGAGGTAAAGCTAGAGGTGGAGCTCGAGGTGAAGCTAGAGGTGAAGCTAGAGGTGAAGCTAGAGGTGGAGCTAGAGGTAAAGCTAGAGGTAAAGCTAGAGGTAAAGCTAGAGGTGGAGCTAGAGGTGAAGCTAGAGGTAAAGCTAGAGGTGAAGCTAGAAGTGAAGCTAGATGTAAAGCTAGAGGTGAAGCTAGAGGTGAAGCTAGAGGTGAAGCTAGAGGTGGAGCTAGAGGTGAAGTTAGAGGTGAAGCTAGAGGTGAAGCTAGAGGTGGAGCTAGAGGTGAAGCTAGAGGTAAAGCTAGAGATGAAGCGAGAGGTGAAGCTAGAGGTGAAGTTAGAGGTGAAGCTAGAGGTGAAGCTAGAGGTGGAGCAGTATATGGAGACAAAGAAGAAGCGTGAGGTTGTAGCCTCTCATTTTCTGTTTTCATTGTCAGGTTGTAGCTGGTAGCCTCTCATATTCTGTTTTCATTGTCAGGTTGCAACTGGTAGCCTCTCATGTTCTGTTTTCATTGTCAGGTTGTTCTGGCTTCTTCAAGCGCAGCATCCACAAGAACAGGGCATACACCTGCAAGGCACAGGGAACCCTTAAGGGCAGATGCCCCGTCGACAAGACTCACAGAAATCAGTGCAGAGCGTGTCGGTTGAACAAGTGTTTCGAGGCCGATATGAACAAAGAAGGTAATTCATTATTCTGCTATGAAGAAAGGAGGTAATTCATTATTCGTGTATGCAAATAAAAGTTAATTCATTATTCGTTTTCTGAACAAAGGAGGTGATTATTGATTTTCAACAAAGAAGATCATTCATTATTTCTGTTCTGAAAAAATGAATTGCATTATTCCATTATAAAAAGAAGGTAATTCATTATTCCTTTTGCGAACAAAGAAAGGATTTCATTATTGATTTATGAACAAAATAAGCAAATCATGACCCCTTTTATGATCAAAGAAGGTAATTCATTATTCCTTTGTGGAAAAAGAAGGCAATTCACTATAATTTACGAACAAAGAAGGTATTTAATTATTTCGTAATGAAAAAATATAATTCATTATTTCATTTTCGAACACAGAAAGTAACTCATTATTGATTTATGAACAAAGTAGACATTTCATTACCCATTTCATGAACAAGGAAGGTAGACTATTCCTTTATGAAAAAGAAGGTGATTCATTATTCCTTTTATGAAAATTGAAGTAATTCATTATTCTTTAAAGAACAAAGAATGTAATTCGTCGTTATTTTATGAACAAAGAAGGTAATTTGTTACTCTTTTTATGAATAAACACGGTAATTGACTGGACCTTTCGTTACACAATTAACACATTATTCCTATTATATATATGGCCCTTTTCGTCTTGTCAGACGGTCTAGTGGAGGCTATTGCGTATTTTTTTGAGGTATTGTTTTTGCCGAACAGCTTCTCTCGTGGCTAATTCTACCAATGTTTGACAAACACACGCGGTCACATAATGAACAGGTCAGGCTCGCTGACACAGGGTTTACCATCTTTTTTCATGAGTCTCTTCTCTTCTAAGTCCTGTCTTAGCACAGTCTCAAATGTTGTTATACCGTTCCTTATACATGCTCTCCATGATGTGCGATCACTTGCCAGATGTTGCCAGTCATTATCCTATTATTAAGACCAAAATTATCACATTATTCTTATTATTAAGACCACAATTAACACATTATTCCTATTATTAAGACCAAAATTAACACATTAATCTTTCCATGAACCTTACGATAACATTTGTGATACTTCTTTTCTTCTTTCCTTCCTCATCTGCCTTTCAGCGTCGAGGGGAGATATAATTTGCGGTCTTTTGCTCTTCTGTTCGCCTCTGCTGGTGTTATGTTTCCTACTGCTTCTAATATTCATCGACCCACCTTTTTCGTGGTCGACCTTTGGGTCTGGTGTTCTCACAACGTTTGTTGAAGGCTCGTTGTGTTGTGTTTTATTCTTTCTGCCTTGTCACGTGGCCAAACCATTTTATTTGTTGTTTCCTTATATAATCTATGGCGGGGGCTAGTCCTAGCTTTTTCCCTCAGTTCTTCATTTCTGATCTTATCTCTCATACTGTTTCCTGTCATTCGTCTAACACATTTAATCTCTGTAGAGGTTATTTTTCTTATTGTTCTTGCATCCAGGGTCCAGGTCTGGCATTGGTAGCACAACGTTGGGATGAAGATTGTATTGTATAATGCTCGTTTGCCTCCAGAGTTATTTCCTTGTTGGACAATAGTGGCGATAACTGTCCGATGATTTGACAAGCTTTGTTGCATCTTGATTCTATCTCTGCTGTTTGGGAATTATCGTTTGTCATTAGACTTCCTAGGTATTTGAATTCCTCTACTTGTTTTAGTTGTCTACCTTCTATAGTTATGTTGATATTCTGTTTATTTGTTATACGATGTAAGTAAAAGAAGCTCAAAACCTTACGATAACATTTGTGATACTTCTTCTTCTATCCTTCCTCTGCTGCCGTTGGCATCGAGGGGAGAAACAATCTGCGATTCTTTGCTCTTCTGTTGGCCTCTTCTGGTGTTATCCCTCCTAGTGACTCTAGTATTCCCTTTATCCATCTCTTTCTCGGTCTTCCTCTTAATCTGGCGTTTTCGTAGCGTTTGTTTATGGCTCTTTGAGTCATTGTTAGTTCCTTATGTCTTGTTATGTGGCCGAACCAATTTATCTGTTGTTTCTTTATTTGTGATTTGTGATACGATCTAAGTAAAAGATGCCCAAAACCTTACGATAACATTTCATCTCCACAGCTTGCATTTTCTTCTGTAGCTCTTCTTTAAGTGTCATATTTCGCAAGCGTATAGAAACATTGATATACACAAGGTACACAACGTCCTCATTCTGTCAGGCGGTACCATCACCCTCACTCTACATCAGGCTGTACCATCACCCTCACTCTACATCAGGCTGTACCATCACCCCACTCTACATTAGGCTATACCATCACCTCACTCTACATTAGGCTGTACCATCACCCTCACTCTACATTATGCTGTACCATCACCTCACTCTACATTAGGCTGTACCAACACCCTCACTCTACATCAGGCTGTACCATCACCCTCACTCTACATGATGCTGTAACATCACCCTCACTCTACATTATGCTGTACCATCACCCTCACTCTCCGTCAGGCTGTACCATCACCCTCACTCTACATTATGCTGTACCATCACCCTCACTCTCCGTCAGGCTGTACAATCACCCTCACTCTACATTATGCTGTACCATCACCCTCACTCTACATCAGGCTGTACCATCACCCTCACTCTACATTATGCTGTACCATCACCCTCACTCTACATCAGACTGTACCATCACCCTCACTCTCCGTCAGGCTGTACCATCACCCTCTCTCGGCGTCAGGCTGTACCATCGCCCTCTCTCGGCGTCAGGCTGTACCATCGCCCTCTCTCTGCGTCAGACTGTACCATCGCCCTCACTCTCCGTCAGGCTGTACCATCACCCTCTCTCGGCGTCAGGCTGTACCATCGCCCTCTCTCGGCGTCAGGCTGTACCATCGCCCTCTCTCTACGTCAGGCTGTACCATCGCCCTCTCTCTGCGTCAGGCTGTACCATCGCCCTCACTCTACGTCAGGCTGTACCATCGCCCTCTCTCGGTGTCAGGCTGTACCATCGCCCTCTCTCGGCGTCAGACTGTACCATCGCCCTCTCTCCGCGTCAGACTGTACCATCGCCCTCTCTCGGCGTCAGGCTGTACCATCACCCTCACACTCCGTCAGGCTGTACCATCACCCTCACTCTACGTCAGGCTGTACCATCGTCCTCTCTCGGCGTCAGACTGTACCATCGCCCTCTCTCGGCGTCAGACTGTACCATTGCTTGCATATACTGAAGTAAGGCAGAGAATCGTCACAATTCACTTTATAATTATAACTTAATACTTAATAATGCCCATTGGAGCTAAAGCGATCATACTTCCTCTGTGTTAGTACCAGTCCCTATTCAGTGATTCAGGTAGCGTTTGTTCCGCACGATCGCCTTAGTGTTGAACTAGCCATGACCGCATGACCTGGAAGTGTCCATGAGTTATTTAGTGAAAGAAAAACGTGGCCAAGAGAGCTAACTCGGTAAGGTTATTTCTTGAACTTTAAATTCAGTTGTCGTTCTTGCTTTAGCTTGGACATTTCAAGTGAGCACCAAGTGGAAGTTGGTGTGAAGAGACATCAAAGAGTCGAAGTCTTACAGTAGACAAATAGTTGAGTCAAGGTTCTGCAGTAGATTAAATATTGAGTCGATGCACAACAGAAGAACAAGTATTGGAAAGTCCGAACTGATTAGATTATATTTTGTGCCATCTAAAATGGTGTATCGTAGATTTCCGGATATAAACTTGTATCTTTACCAGTGGCGTATTCTCTATGATACAGCAGCTACCGCCGGTAGCCTGAACATATTAACGAAATACAAAAGGAAATGATAATTTAATATATTTATTTTAAATAATTATATTACAAATTTTCGAATATTCTATCGTATTCATTCATTTCGTAGGCCAATATGATTTATTTGCTTTGATTTACATTTATTAAAGCAAGGTTTTCCTATGACCACTATAACGTTTGTGAATTAAATGAAACTATTCTACATTGAAACCTCTAGGAGCCAGCGGTACATTTTTCCTCTATCCGAATCTAATTTAACGACCTTGACATTAAAAAATTCCCGTCAAAATAATGTACCGGTTGTTACCTCTACACTAATGCGGTTTCATAGGTTATTTTTAGCTCTAGCCAATCAGAATCATCACAAAGTGAAAGTGAAACTATGTCTGATTACCGGAACTTCCTTAGCTATTTATAACTACGTTATGCGCATCATCATCTGTAGAAAGAACTTTTTCTGCTCTCAAGAGAATCAAATCTTATTGTCGCTCAACTCAGACACAAGAACGCTTATCTGGTTTGGCATTAATGTCCATTGAGAAATCATTCCCTCAGAAACTTAGAAACCAACCCAACAGTACTTTCAATGACAAAGTCATCAAGACATTTTCGTCCCAAACAAGATGGATAGAGTTTACATATAAATAAGTAAGTAATTTACAATGTAGTGAAGTCATTATAAAATATTACTTCATGTTAGCCCACTGAATATAATGTATGTTTTTTATTTATTATGTCAGCGGTAGCCTAGACCCCACAACCAGTATACGTCACTGATCTTTACTTATGTATAATGACATCCCCTCAGTCCGATATAATGGTAACTATCATAGTGCTAGCAGCCTGTTTGATCCAACATATCATAGTGCTAGCAGCCTGTTTGATCCAACATATAGTGCTAGCAGCCTGTTTGATCCAACATATAGTGCTAGCAGCCTGTTTGATCCAACATATCATAGTGCTAGCAGCCTGTTTGATCCAACATATCATAGTGCTAGCAGCCTGTTTGATCCAACATATAGTGCTAGCAGCCTGTTTGATCCAACATATAGTGCTAGCAGCCTGTTTGATCCAACATATCATAGTGCTAGCAGCCTGTTTGATCCAACATATCATAGTGCTAGCAGCCTGTTTGATCCAACATATAGTGCTAGCAGCCTGTTTGATCCAACATATAGTGCTAGCAGCCTGTTTGATCCAACATATCATAGTGCTAGCAGCCTGTTTGATCCAACATATCATAGTGCTAGCAGCCTGTTTGATCCAACATATCATAGTGCTAGCAGCCTGTTTGATCCAACATATCATAGTGCTAGCAGCCTGTTTGATCCAACATATAGTGCTAGCAGCCTGTTTGATCCAACATATCATAGTGCTAGCAGCCTGTTTGATCCAACATATAGTGCTAGCAGCCTGTTTGATCCAACATATAGTGCTAGCAGCCTGTTTGATCCAACATATCATAGTGCTAGCAGCCTGTTTGATCCAACATATAGTGCTAGCAACCTGTTTGATCCAACATATAGTGCTAGCAGCCTGTTTGATCCAACATATCATAGTGCTAGCAGCCTGTTTGATCCAACATATAGTGCTAGCAGCCTGTTTGATCCAACATATCATAGTGCTAGCAGCCTGTTTGATCCAACATATAGTGCTAGCAGCCTGTTTGATCCAACATATCATAGTGCTAGCAGCCTGTTTGATCCAACATATAGTGCTAGCAGCCTGTTTGATCCAACATATCATAGTGCTAGCAGCCTGTTTGATCCAACATATAGTGCTAGCAGCGTGTTTGATCCAACATATAGTGCTAGCAGCCTGTTTGATCCAACATATAGTGCTAGCAGCGTGTTTGATCCAACATATAGTGCTAGCAGCGTGTTTTCTCCAACATATAGTGCTAGCAGCGTGTTTGCTCCAACATATAGTGCTAGCAGCGTGTTTGATCCAACATATAGTGCTAGCAGCGTGTTTGATGCAACATATAGTGTTAACAGCGTGTTTGATCCAACATATAGTGTTAACAGCGTGTTTGATCCAACATATAGTGTTAACAGCGTGTTTGATCCAACATATAGTGTTAACAGCGTGTTTGATCCAACATATAGTGTTAATAGCGTGTTTGATCCAACATATAGTGTTAACAACGTTTTTGCTCCAACACATAGTGTTAACAACGTGTTTGATCCAACATATAGTGTTAACAACGTGTTTGCTCCAACATATAGTGTTAACAACGTGTTTGATCCAACATATACTGTTAACAGCGTGTTTGATACAACATATAGTGTTAACAATGTGTTTGATCCAACATATAGTGCTAGCAGCGTGTTTGATCCAACATATAGTGCTAGCAGCGTGTTTGATCCAACATATAGTGCTAGCAGCGTGTTTTCTCCAACATATAGTGTTAACAGCTTGTTTGATCCAACATATAGTGTTAACAGCCTGTTTTCTCCAACATATTGTGCTAGCAGCGTGTTTACTCCAACATATCATAGCACATGTATCTGGGACAAATATAAGATCTTCAACACTTGTTGTCTATCACCGTAGAGGTTATCTTTAGATAAACACAGATATCAAATATGAAACACTATGTAGAGCCGAGTGTCAGGCTGTAGAAAACAAAGAAAATAAACATAAAACGTCATTAAACAGCGAGACTAACAGAAAGACAAGCTACAACGCTTCTACAAAAGCCTTTATCAAGTATAACAATCAAACTATACACTTGAAACACAAAATTACGAGTTAGAATACACAACTACACAGATCTAAAAAATGGCGAGAAAGGCTATCTTTGAAAAAGGTTATCTTTGTGATGACGTTGTTCATACCTTGATGACACTTCTCCATCGTTACCGATGTCGTCACTTCTTCATCGTTACCGTTGTCGTCACTTCTTCATCGTTACCGTTGTCGTCACTTCTTCATCGTTACCGTTGTCGTCACTTCTTCATCGTTACCGTTGTCGTCACTTCTTCGTCGTTACCGTTGTCGTCACTTCTTCATCGTTACCGTTGTCGTCACTTCTTCATCGTTACCGTTGTCGTCACTTCTTCATCGTTACCGTTGTCGTCACTTCTTCGTCGTTACCGTTGTCGTCACTTCTTCATCGTTACCGTTGTCGTCACTTCTTCATCGTTACCGTTGTCGTCCCTTCTTCATCGTTACCGTTGTCGTCACTTCTTCATCGTTACCGTTGTCGTCACTTCTTCGTCGTTACCGTTGTCGTCACTTCTTCATCGTTACCGTTGTCATCACTTCTTCATCGTTACCGTTGTCGTCACTTCTTCATCGTTACCGTTGTCGTCACTTCTTCATCGTTACCGTTGTCGTCACTGCTTCATCGTTACCGTTGTCGTCACTTCTTCGCCTTTACCGTTGTCGTCACTTCTTCATCGTTACCGTTGTCGTCACTTCTTCCTCGTTACCGTTGTCATCACTTCTTCATCGTTACCGATGTCGTCACTTCTTCCAGTCGACAATGACCCCGTCTATTCTGCTTCTCAAGCACACATTTATTGTCTTGTCAACCTTCTTGTACATTCTTTCAGTAAATCCATCTTGTGATGCTACTCCCACGCTGTCAGCCTTTAGCTATTCCATCTTTTGCTGTTACTCCCCTACTTTCAGACTTCGTCTATTCTACCTTTTGATGGTACTCCCCGCATGTTCAGCCATTGACTATTCCATCTTGTGATGTTACTCCCTCCACCCCCCACCCAATCTATTGTTAGCAGTCTCGTTCTCGTTTACCTTCAACCTTGCCCTCTACAATGACCTTCACCCTCACGTAAAAACACGTTTGTATACCCCCAGCACGTCTTGTGTGTCTCTATCTATCTATCTATCTATCTATCTATCTATCTATCTATCTATCTATCTATCTATCTATCTATCTATCTATCTATCTATCTATCTATCTATCTATCTATCTATCTATCTATCTATCTATCTATCTATCTTTCGTTCGCCTGAAGTATTGTCTATATCTGCAATGTTGTTTCCTGTATAAATGTTACTGTCTTTTGTAATTCTTGCAGTGACCCATATAGTTTTGTCTGTAGTGTTGTATCTATGGGCAATGGATTTTCCTTAGTCTACTATATTCAGTGCAGTCTTGAAGTATGTGTTCAGCAGTCTGGGGTGCATGTCCAGATGTACAAGTAGTTGAGGTGCCGATCTTGAATTTTGTATACATGTGACTATGGAGTCGATTGTGTCCTGTTCTGAGGCGTATAATGATAACTTGTTCAAATCTATTCATATTATGAAAGGCATCCTGAATTGGGGCTTGTGGTCCTCTGATTGATTCGATTATCTGTTTCTTATGATGGTATGTAACTGGTGTATCTAGTTGTATGCCTGTTGAACCTTCCTTTGCCAACTGATCTGCTTTCTTATTTCCTGGTATTCCACAGTGAGATGGGGTCCACTGCAGGGCAACCCTGTGGTGCTTGCAGAGTTCAGTCAATAAGGTCTGCAGATGTGGTAAGTTTCTGGGTTGTAGTGCCTGGAGTACTGATCTTGCATCTGTCAAAAACATTACAGGCTGTGGGCTAAGATTACTGTTCAGCAATTTTTCTATTGCCAACTTTATTGCTTGTATTTCTGCATCATAATTGCGACAATATTTCCCTGTTGCTATTTTATTCATATCCCTAGTGTTGTTTTGGTACTCTATATATGCACCTGCTCCCCCATCCTTTACTGCATTCTGTGCTGATCCATCTGTGTACACACGAATCCATAGGTCTTGTGGGTATTCTTCATCCAGGAAAATGAGAGTTATTGTTTTTCGCTGTAGACTATTCTGTTCCTCTTTGTCAACTCTTCCTTTCACATCTGTCCGTATTTGTTTAACGGTTCCACACTCCCATATCCGTTATCCAACGAGGTTTCTTTGAAATGGTCCAATCATTTTTTCAATGACAGAGTCGATGTGTAAGATTGTTTATCTCAAACTTCATGGACAATTTTTTATTTGGATTTACCAATACAGTCATTGTTGAAATACATCAACATATTCATTACACAGCAGGTTGATCGTGTCCTCTCGTCCTACAGCTGCTCATATCTCAACAACTTGACCATACCCTCTCGTCCTACAGCTGCTCATATTTCAATAACTTGACCATGTCCTCTGACCATGTCCTCTCGTCTTAGAGCTGCTCATATCTCAACGGCTTGACTATGTCCTCTGACCATATCCTCTCGTTCTACAGCTGCTCATATCTCATCAACTTGACCATGTCCTTTGATCATGTCCTCTGGACCTACAGCTGCTCATATCTCACCAACTTGACCATGTCCTCTGACCATGTCCTCTCGTCCTACAGCTGCTCATATCTCACCAACTTGACCATGTCTTCTCGTCCTACAGCTGCTCATATCTCAACAACTTGACCATGTCCTCTCGTCCTACAGCTGCTCATATCTCAACAACTTGACCATGTCTTCTCGTCCTACAGCTGCTCATATCTCACCAACTTGACCATGTCTTCTCGTCCTACAGCTGCTCATATCTCACCAACTTGACCATGTCCTCTCGTCCTACAGCTGCTCATATCTCACCAACTTGACCATGTCTTCTCGTCCTACAGCTGCTCATATCTCACCAACTTGACCATGTCCTCTCGTCCTACAGCTGCTCATATCTCACCAACTTGACCATGTCTTCTCGTCCTACAGCTGCTCATATCTCACCAACTTGACCATGTTTTCTCGTCCTACAGCTGCTCATATCTCACCAACTTGACCATGTCCTCTCGTCCTACAGCTGCTCATATCTCACCAACTTGACCATGTCCTCTCGTCCTACAGCTGCTCATATCTCATCAACTTGACCATGTCTTCTCGTCCTACAGCTGCTCATATCTCACCAACTTGACCATGTCTTCTCGTCCTACAGCTGCTCATATCTCACCAACTTGACCATGTTTTCACGTCCTACAGCTGCTCATTTCTCACCAACTTGACCATGTCCTCTCGTCCTACAGCTGCTCATATCTCACCAACTTGACCATGTCCTCTCGTCCTACAGCTGCTCATATCTCATCAACTTGACCATGTCCTCTCGTCCTACAGCTGCTCATATCTCACCAACTTGACCATGTCTTCTCGTCCTACAGCTGCTCATATCTCACCAACTTGACCATGTCCTACAGCTGATCATATCTCACCAACTTGACCATGTCCTCTCGTCCTACAGCTGCTCATATCTCATCAACTTGACCATTTCCTCTCGTCCTACAGCTGCTCATATCTCACCAACTTGACCATGTCTTCTCGTCCTACAGCTGCTCATATCTCACCAACTTGACCATGTCTTCTCGTCCTACAGCTGCTCATATCTCACCAACTTGACCATGTCCTCTCGTCCTACAGCTGCTCATATCTCATCAACTTGACCATTTCCTCTCGTCCTACAGCTGCTCATATCTCACCAACTTGACCATGTCTTCTCGTCCTACAGCTGCTCACATCTCATCAACTTGACCATGTCCTCTCGTCCTGCAGCTGCTCATATCTCATCAACTTGACCATGTCTTCTCGTCCTACAGCTGCTCATATCTCATCAACTTGACCATGTCCTCTCGCCCTACAGCTGCTCATATCTCACCAACTTGACAATGTCCTCTTGTCCTACAGCTGCTCATATCTCACCAACTTGACCATGTCTTCTCGTCCTACAGCTGCTCATATCTCATCAACTTGACCATGTCTTCTCGTCCTACAGCTGCTCATATCTCAACAACTTGACCATGTCATCTGACCATGTCTTCTCGTCCTACAGCTGTCCAACACGAACGAGGACCTAGGAAACCAAAGCCAAAACCCGGCGACCTTTCAGGTCAACTCCTTGTTGACCCCAGCGGTCAGAGTTCACAGGATCACCCAATAGATCTAAGTATCAGCGTCGGAACGCCCTGCCGTCTCCTGCCCTTGCAGTACCCCCACGACCTGCCCATGGTGCCCCCTCATGTCAGCCCGGAAACTCAAATGCTTATGCTTGGTTACACAAACCGCTTCAATGACGTCATGAGAGTGCACGTAAGTACATTCGCTATTTTCATTGATTCCTGAAAGTACTTTGCATTTTTAAACACAAATTTCAGTTCGATAATGAAAATATATTTCAATTGCATCAACTATTTTATCGGTATCTGGAAAATCAATTGAAACCGCACTAACTTTTCTGATGGAATTATTCCAATTATTTCAGACAGCACCAACTATTTAACTGTGCCGGGACAGCTAATTGGTTGCGTTAACTATTTCAGTTGTGTACTGACGCTTCTTAGAGATAATTTAATCCTTGTACCGAGAACGTACGCCAGTGAAAAAACAAAAACCGCTGTTCTAATGAAACCAGAAAACTGTAAGTTTGAAACTGATTTGGTGTAAACTACGGTAGGGCATAATTCAAGTGAGGATAGCAACAAACATGGTAGGGTATAATTCAAGTGAGGATAGCAACAAACATGGTAGGGTATAATTCAAGTGAGGATAGCAACAAACATGGTAGGGTATAATTCAAGTGAGGATAGCAACAAACATGGTAGGGCATAATTCAGGTGAGGATAGCAACAAACATGGTAGGGCATAATTCAGGTGAGGATAGCAACAAACATGGTAGGGCATAATTCAAGTGAGGATAGCAACAAACATGGTAGGGCATAATTCACCTCAAAACTACAACAAAAGTAAGACATTCATTATCATCGGTAGCATGTCATTTGTATAGCGATGCATTCACCATAGCCGGTATGAAAGAACCATAGTCTAGCCAGATCTACCACTTCTTCTGTTGTCATGTTCAGTGTCTCCTTGATGTCTTGAAACCACCTTCTTCTATGTCCGCCCCTGATGTGTCGCCCAGGAACCATGTCTTCCATTATTGCTCTTTCCAGCCCGCTGTGTCTTTCGACATGGCCATAGTATTTTAATTTCCTCTGTAGAATGGTGTTTATAAGCCAGTTCTTTTTAATGAAAAAAAAACTTTAATTTTTGTTTTCGTATGTCTTCATTACGACTAATATGTAATCTATACTGGGAGCAAACAGTAATAATAAAATATAACAAAGAGAACTCTACACCCATTGATATAAAAAGAGGAGTAAGACAGGGATACATCCTATCACCAAGCTTGTTCAATCTATACACTGAGCAAATTTTTAAAAACATAGAGATGCCAGGCCAACAAATTAATGGAAAGATAATCATTAACCTAAGATATATTGACGATACTGTACTACTAGCAGAAAATCCTAAATATCTACAACAATTACTTAATGAAATAAACATGACAAGCAAAAAATATGGATTAGATATGGATATCAAAAAGACTAAAACTATGATCATAAACAAAGAAGATACTCAAAACCCACAAGTGGATATCAAAATAGAAGGAATAGACCTGGAGACAGTTCAGAACTACAACTACCTTGGACATACTATAACCAGTGATGGAAAATGTACAACTGAAATAAACAAAAGAATAGGAATGGCAAAAAGTAATTTTAATGTCATGAAGAACATACTAACATCAAAACAAATAACACCAGGGCTAAAACTAAGAATAGCAAAATGTTTCATCTTCTCAATATTCCTATATGCTGCAGAAACATGGACATTAGACAAGAAAACAGAACAGAGAATTGAAGCCATTGAAATGTGGATATATAGAAGAATAGGTAGAGTTGGATGGAAGGAAAAGAAAACAAACGATGAAGTCTTAAAACAACTAAAAATGAAAAGAGAACTACTAAGCACAATTCAAACAAGACAAATGCGATTTTTGGGCCAAGTTAAAAGACACAACAGCCTACTAAAAGTAATCCTGGAGAGGAAAATACAAGATAAAAGAGGCAGACTCTGATCAAGACTAACATGGACGAGTAACATCAAAAGATGGACAAATCAGTCTATGACAACCTGCACCATCAAAGCAAGAGACAGAGCAGAATGTCGCTCCATGGTAGCCAACATTCGTTGCGGAGAAGGCACTCGATGATGATGTCTTCATTGCTCTAAAGTAGTGCATAATTCACAGATAAACAAGTATGTTGTATGTACGTAGCGTGCTATGTGATTATGGCCACTCAGTAACAAAATATCACTGATTATCTCCTTTACCTTTAACCTTTAACCTTGATACGCTTTGGAACATCATTAAACGATCTTGTGCGAATATCCACAGCTGCTTACTGCTGTGATAAATCGTTATCACCAAGTACCGTGCCTGCTGGCTAAGATGACCATGTCTCTCTACAACTTTCCATCTCTACAGCTGCTTACTGCTGTGATAAATCGTTATCACCAAGTACCGTGCCTGCTGGCTAAGATGACCATGTCTCTCTACAACTTTCCATCTCTACAGCTGCTTACTGCTGTGATAAATCGTTATCACCAAGTACCGTGCCTGCTGGCTAAGATGACCATGTCTCTCTACAACTTTCCATCTCTACAGCTGCTGACTTCATACCAAGCCATTGCCGGCTCTCTCTGATTTCTTCTGTAAAGTTGTTTTCTTTCAAATTAAAATTATGAAAATTGCAAAGTTCAGAACTTAGTCGGGTTAGTGTTGCCAAACAAAGAGCCTACACGGCTGCTGTATGAGGAACTCATTTCTCAGACAAAGAGCCTATACATCTGCTATATGAACAACTCATTTCTCAAACAAAGAGCCTACACGGCTGCTAAATGAGCAACTCATTTCTCAGACAAAGAGCCTACACATCTGCTATATGAGCAACTCATTTCTCAGACAAAGAGCCTACACATCTGCTATATGTGCAACTCATTCCTCAGACAAAGAGCCTACACGGCTGCTATATGAGCAACTCATTCCTAGACAAAGAGCCTACACGGCTGCTATATGTGCAACTCATTACTCAGACAAAGAGCCTACACATCTGCTATATAAGTAACTCATTTCTCTTTTCAGCAAGTACCGTCTGCGTTCAGCTCCCCCATAGCTCCGCCCCTGGTCACTACGTTTCACCAGGATCTTCTTCAGGAGGTCATGGCCAGGCTTCTGTTTACGGTGGTCACGTGGGTTAGGCATATCCCGGCATTCATTGCTCTCAGCTCTGCAGACCAGGTCAGTTTTCTCGTCATTGTGTCTCTTCTTATTTTTTAGAATTATTTCATGACTCGTTTTATTGATTTACGGCTTATCTTATTTGACGGATTATTTAACTGACATTTAATCTTATTTGATTGATCACTTATCTCATCTTATTTGGCTAACAACTTATCTGATGTACTATCTCATTTTACGAATTATTTATTTGATGTCCCATCTTATTTGACCTATCAGTTATCTGTTGTGTCATCTTATCAGACTGCCCATCATCTTATTTAACAAGCTATGATTGTAACTTTGTCCAGACTATTCTGATGGCGTCGGCTTGGAAAGATCTGTTTATCCTGGGCATTGTTCAGTGGGGGCTGCCCGTGGAGCACTTGCTCCAGCGCGATGACATGGCAGCATCCAGCGCCGAGATGGATGAGACTATCAGCGTCTACGAGTTGGTCTCGCGACTGAGGGAGATGTCCTTGGACACCACAGAGATCGCCTGCACTAAAGCTGTAGCGCTGTTCAAACCTGGTAAGTTATTGCTTCTTTAACTCGACGAAATTGTGTCTTGCTTATGGTCTCAGGGTATCCTGGTACAATGATTGTTGTGCCAGTCTCTCTGTATCCAGGTACATTGCTTGTTGTGCCAGTCTCTCAGTATTCTGGCACAATGTCTGTCGTTGTTGAAGCCTGTGAGCTGACGCCTTTCGGTTGTTTACAAATTCATTATCATCATGTGCCATTCCTGTTGGCGTAGCGATCATGTCATCCCACGATCTTCTATCCACAATGCATCCTATCAATTCTGTTATTGACTTTATTTCCATGCCATGACACCAAGCTATCTATAGTTCGTTCACAAATTCGTGCCTACAGAGTTGATCAATTATCTCGGAAACTGTTTGATGAATTTCTGTAATTCTTTTTCATGAAATCTTATTTTTCCACCGACCTTCAGATTTTATAACATTTAAGTACAAAGGTAGTCTGAATTTTGCACAAATCGTATTTTGTTATATAATTTTAGGAAAATATCAAACCGCGTGCTCTAAACATTAGATTTTACTGTAAATTATGTTAATTTTCTAACAATGCAAGCCAAAGGCGTATCCGTATTACATTGAATAGGGTAAAATTTTTCATTTGATTTAACAAGAAACCCGGAAATGAAATTACCAAACAAAAACCTCGGAGTGGTGTTATTTTTAAAAGTAAAAAGTGCGAAATGGTGCTAAGATTGTGTGATTGTGTGGTGTGCACGTGAAATTTGCCTTTTTAATTGATGAGTTGATCACAACAAATGTGGGTATTGTAAAGTTATAAAATTTATGACAAGCAAGAAAATCATATTTGTATATACCTAAACAACAACAAAAATCTTTCCTAAATGCATGACTGTAGTGCAAAAAATCAGACTGAAGGTCGGTGAAAAAATAAGATTTCACGAAAAAAGAATTACAGAAGTTCATCACTTTCCGAGATAATTAATAAACTCTGTGGGCACGAATTTGTGAACGAACTATAGTATCTTCTCTCCTTGTCGTCCGCCATCTACCTTTCCTTGTGTTTTCCTAGTTGTAACCAAGTATTCCAACTTTCCTCTTCATGTGGTGTGTCCGAAAAATGTTGATTGTGTTTTTCTGATATACTTTAGGAGCTTCATTCTAGTGTTGGCCTCTGAGAATTTCATATCTATAAGGAATACGAATAATCTTCACATGTGTATCTACTGTACATGATTCGCTTCTATATAGCAGAATTGGCTCTATAGAGCACCGATGCAATATCTTTCTCATTTCTAGACTTGTTACACAAGACTGTTTGCGTTTTCCAATAGTCGACCCTGAGACAGCCCAATAGAGTGTACCCTGAGACAGACCAATATAGTCGACCCTCAAACAGCCCAAAAAAGTCGACCCTCAGACAACCCAATAGACTCGAGCCTCAGACAACTCAATAGAGTCAACCCTGAGACAACCCAATAGAGATTACCCTCAGACAACCCAACAGAGTCGACGCTCAGACAACCCAATAGAGTCGACACTCAGACAATCCAATATAGTCGACCCACAGACAACCCAACAGAGTTGACCCTCAGACAACCCCATAGAGTCGACCCTAAGACAACCCAATAGAGATGACCCTCAGACAGCCCAACAGACTCGACCCTGCAGTGGTAAATCTAGAAATATGCAAGCTTGTAGTGAAGTACCACCATGTACAAGGGAATGAATTCAAGACTAATATAGAGATAAGAGAAATGGTAGAAGGGAATGAATTCAAGACTAATATAGAGATAAGAGAAATGGTAGAAGGGAATGAATTCAAGACTAATATAGAGATAAGAGAAATGGTAGAAGGGAATGAATTCAAGACTAATATAGAGATAAGAGAAATGGTAGAAGGGAATGAATTCAAGACTAATATAGAGATAAGAGAAACGGTAGAAGGGAATGAATTCAAGACTAATATAGAGATAAGAGAAACGGTAGAAGGGAATGAATTCAAGACTAATATAGAGATAAAAGAAATGGTAGAAGGGAATGAATTCAAGACTAATATAGAGATAAAAGAAATGGTAGAAGGGAATGAAATCAAGACTAATATAGAGATAAAAGAAATGGTAGAAGGGAATGAAATCAAGACTAATATAGAGATAAGAGAAATGGAAGAAGGGAATGAAGTCAAGACTAATATAGAGATAAGAGAAATGGAAGAAGGGAATGAATTCAAGACTAATGTAGAGATAAGAGAAATGGAAGAAGAGAGTGAATTCAAGACTAATATAGAGATAAGAGAAATGGTAGAAGAGAGTGAATTCAAGACTAATTTAGAGATAAGAGAAATGGAAGAAGAGAGTGAATTCAAGACTAATATAGAGATAAAAGAAATGGTAGAAGGGAATGAATTCAAGACTAATATAGAGATAAGAGAAATGGAAGAAGAGAGTGAATTCAAGACTAATATAGAGATAAAAGAAATGGTAGAAGGGAATGAATTCAAGACTAATATAGAGATAAGAGAAATGGAAGAAGAGAGTGAATTCAAGACTAATATAGAGAAAAGAGAAATGGTAGAAGGGAATGAATTCAAGACTAATATAGAGATAAGAGAAATGGAAGAAGGGAGTGAATTCAAGACTAATATAGAGAAATGGTAGAAGGGAATGAATTCAAGACTAATATAGAGATAAGAGAAATGGTAGAAGGGAGTGAATTCAAGACTAATATTGAGATAAGAGAAATGGTAGAAGGGAATGAAGTCAAGACTAATACAGAGATAAAAGAAATGGTAGAAGGGAATGAAATCAAGACTAATATAGAGATAAGAGAAATGGTAGAAGGGAGTGAATTCAAGACTAATATAGAGATAAGAGAAATGGTAGAAGGGAATGAATTCAAGACTAATATAGAGATAAAAGAAATGGTAGAAGGGAATGAATTCAAGACTAATATAGAGATAAGAGAAATGGAAGAAGGGAATGAATTCAAGACTAATATAGAGATAAAAGAAATGGTAGAAGGGAATGAATTCAAGACTAATATAGAGATGAGAGAAATGGTAGAAGAGAGTGAATTCAAGACTAATATAGAGATAAGAGAAATGGTAGAAGGGAGTGAATTCAAGACTAATATAGAGATAGGAGAAATGGTAGAAGGGAGTGAATTCAAGACTAATATAGAGATAAGAGAAATGGTAGAAGGGAGTGAATTCAAGACTAATATAGAGATGAGAGAAATGGTAGAAGAGAGTGAATTCAAGACTAATATAGAGATAAGAGAAATGGTAGAAGGGAGTGAATTCAAGACTGATATAGAGATGAGAGAAATGGTAGAAGGGAGTGCATTCAAGACTAATATAGAGATAAGAGAAATGGTAGAAGGGAGTGAATTCAAGACTAGTATAGAGATAAGAGAAATGGTAGAAGGGAATGAATTCAAGACTAGTATAGAGATAAGAGAAATGGTAGAAGGGAGTGAATTCAAGACTAGTATAGAGATAAGAGAAATGGTAGAAGGGAGTGAATTCAAGACTAGTATAGAGATAAGAGAAATGGTAGAAGGGAGTGAATTCAAGACTAGTATAGAGATAAGAGAAATGATAGAAGGGAATGAATTCAAGACTAGTATAGAGATAAGAGAAATGGTAGAAGGAGTGAATTCAAGACTAGTATAGAGATAAGAGAAATGGTAGAAGGGAGTGAATTCAAGACTAGTATAGAGATAAGAGAAATGGTAGAAGGGAATGAATTCAAGACTAATAATAGCAAAATGTTACATCTTCTCAATATTCCTGTATGGTGCAGAAACATGGACATTAGACAAGAAAACAGAACAGAAAATTGAAGCCTTTGAAATGGGGATTTATAGAAGAATAGGTAGAATTGGATGGAAAGAAAATAAAACAAATGATGAAGTTTTAAAACAACTAAAAATGAAAAGAGAACTACTAAACATAATTCGAGCAAGACAAATGAAAATTTTGGTGCATGTTAAAAGACACAACAGCCTAATAAAAATAATTTTGGAAGGGAAAATACAAGGTAAAAGAGGCAGAGGCAGACCAAGACTAACATTGACGAGTAACATCAAAAGATGGACAAGTCAACCTATGACAAATTACACCATCAAAGCAAGAGATAGAGTGGAATGGCGCTCCATTGTAGCCAACCTTCGATGCGGATTCGGCACTCAATGATGGTGATATAGATACAAGAAATGGTACAAGGGAATGAATTCAAGACTAATATTCTAAAACTAAAGAGATAAATGGGTGCACACTAAATTATAAAACTAAAGAGATAAATGGGCGCACACTAAATTATAAAACTAAAGAGATAAATGGGTGCACACTAAATTATAAAACTAAAGAGATAAATGGGTGCACACTAAATTATAAAACTAAAGAGATAAATGGGCGCACACTAAATTATAAAACTAAAGAGATAAATGGGCGCACACTAAATTATAAAACTAAAGAGATAAATGGGTGCACACTAAATTATAAAACTAAAGAGATAAATGGGCGCACACTAAATTATAAAACTAAAGAGATAAATGGGTGCACACTAAATTATAAAACTAAAGAGATAAATGGGCGCACACTAAATTATAAAACTAAATAGATAAATGGGCGCACACTAAATTATAAAACTAAAGAGATAAATGGGCGCACACTAAATTATAAAACTAAAGAGATAAATAGATGCACTGTAAATTATAAAACAAAAGAGATAAATGGGTGCACACTAAATTATAAAACTAAAGAGATAGTTTTTAGCTGACTCTATTGGGTTGTCTCAAGGTAGTTAGCTGTTGAAAGTTCCCAGGACAGCTAAAAAGACCAATGAGGAAGTTCTCAAAGAGGCCAACACAAAAAGGGAGCTCCTAAAAAACATCAGAAAGAAGCAATCAACATTTTTCGGGCACATCATGAGAAGAGGAAAGTTGGAATACTTGGTTACAACTGGCAAAATAACAGGAAAGAGAGATCGCGGACGACAAAGAGAGAAAATACTGGATAGCTTGGTGTCATGGCATGGAAAACAGTCAACAACAGAACTCATACGATGCACTGTGGATAAAAGATTGTGAATGGACATGATCGCCAACGCGAACCAGTACGGTACATGATGATGATGAAATAGATAAATGGATGCACTGTAAATAAAAGCTCACATGTAGCCATGTTTGTCCTAGAGTTTAATAAAACTTGGTCTGGATGTCATATCTCATGATTATATTTGACTTTTTCTTGACGATAGAAATGCTCAACTCATTATTGTGATGTCCGACAAATATTTTCTCCGTTCTGTACAATATCCCCTCTTTAATTTGATATCTGATACGATATGTTTTTAAAGAAATCAGTTAACATACAGAAGGTGGCACTTGATGACTAGGTAATTTCAGATCCAAGACAGAGAACTCTGTCCAAACCAAACAAAAATACATGCAAAGTTAAAGATGAACGTAGAACTGAGAGAGAGAGAGAGAGAGAGAGAGAGAGAGAGAGAGAGTGATACGTGTCGCTATAGAACTGAGAGAGAGAGAGAGTGATACGTGTCGCTATAGAACTGAGAGAGAGTGATACGTGTCGCTATAGAACTGAGAGAGAGAGAGAGAGTGATACGTGTCGCTATATAACTGAGAGAGAGAGAGAGAGTGATACGTGTCGCTATAGAACTGAGAGAGAGTGATACGTGTCGCTATAGAACTGAGAGAGAGAGAGAGTGATACGTGTCGCTATAGAACTGAGAGAGAGAGAGAGAGTGATACGTGTCGCTATAGAACTGAGAGAGAGTGATACGTGTCGCTATAGAACTGAGAGAGAGAGAGAGAGAGTGATACGTGTCGCTATAGAACTGAGAGAGAGAGAGAGAGTGACACGTGTCGCTATATAACTGAGAGAGAGAGAGAGAGTGATACGTGTCGCTATAGAACTGAGAGAGAGTGATACGTGTCGCTATAGAACTGAGAGAGAGAGAGAGTGATACGTGTCGCTATAGAACTGAGAGAGAGTGATACGTGTCGCTATAGAACTGAGAGAGAGAGAGAGTGTGATACGTGTCGCTATAGAACTGAGAGAGAGAGAGAGAGAGTGATACGTGTCGCTATAGAACTGAGAGAGAGAGAGAGAAAGAGAGAGTGATACGTGTCGCTATAGAACTGAGAGAGAGAGAGAGAGAGAGAGTGATACGTGTCGCTATAGAACTGAGAGAGAGAGTGATACGTGTCGCTATAGAACTGAGAGAGAGAGAGAGAGAGAGTGATACGTGTCGCTATAGAACTGAGAGAGAGAGAGAGAGAGTGATACGTGTCGCTATAGAACTGAGAGAGAGTGATACGTGTCGCTATAGAACTGAGAGAGAGAGAGAGAGTGATACGTGTCGCTATATAACTGAGAGAGAGAGAGAGAGTGATACGTGTCGCTATAGAACTGAGAGAGAGTGATACGTGTCGCTATAGAACTGAGAGAGAGAGAGAGTGATACGTGTCGCTATAGAACTGAGAGAGAGAGAGAGAGTGATACGTGTCGCTATAGAACTGAGAGAGAGTGATACGTGTCGCTATAGAACTGAGAGAGAGAGAGAGAGAGAGTGATACGTGTCGCTATAGAACTGAGAGAGAGAGAGAGAGAGTGACACGTGTCGCTATATAACTGAGAGAGAGAGAGAGAGTGATACGTGTCGCTATAGAACTGAGAGAGAGTGATACGTGTCGCTATAGAACTGAGAGAGAGAGAGAGTGATACGTGTCGCTATAGAACTGAGAGAGAGTGATACGTGTCGCTATAGAACTGAGAGAGATAGAGAGTGTGATACGTGTCGCTATAGAACTGAGAGAGAGAGAGAGAGAGTGATACGTGTCGCTATAGAACTGAGAGAGAGAGAGAGAAAGAGAGAGTGATACGTGTCGCTATAGAACTGAGAGAGAGAGAGAGAGAGAGAGAGAGTGATACGTGTCGCTATAGAACTGAGAGAGAGAGAGTGATACGTGTCGCTATAGAACTGAGAGAGAGAGAGAGAGAGAGAGTGATACGTGTCGCTATAGAACTGAGAGAGAGAGAGAGAGAGTGATACGTGTCGCTATAGAACTGAGAGAGAGAGAGAGAGTGATACGTGTCGCTATAGAACTGAGAGAGAGAGAGAGAGAGAGAGAGAGTGATACGTGTCGCTATAGTACTGAGAGAGAGAGAGAGTGATACGTGTCGCTATAGAACTGAGAGAGAGAGAGAGAGTGATACGTGTCGCTATAGAACTGAGAGAGAGAGAGAGAGTGATACGTGTCGCTATAGAACTGAGAGAGAGTGATACGTGTCGCTATAGAACTGAGAGAGAGAGAGAGAGAGTGATACGTGTCGCTATAGAACTGAGAGAGAGAGAGAGAGTGATACGTGTCGCTATAGAACTGAGAGAGAGAGAGAGAGAGAGTGATACGTGTCGCTATATACTTCATGTGTCTGTCCTCAGATATCCAGGGCCTGGTGGACAAACGTCAAGTCCAGTGCATCCAAGACCAAGCCCAGCTAATGCTGAACAAGCACATCCAGCTGAGCTACCCACGACAGATGGTCAGGTTTGGTCGCTTGCTGATGATACTCTCCAAGATGCAGAACTTCAGCACCACGATCGTGGAACGGGTTTTCTTTAGGGGTCTCTTGGCTAGCTCCTCTATAGAAAAGCTCATAGGAAACATTCTCCATGGCGACTTTTTATGACACGAGAAATGTGATGCTTGTGTCTGTAGGTTATGTTCACCAGTCAGGTGTTATTTGTAACTCAAAACATTTGATGTTTCACGTGTACAAGTTGTCAACTTCATTACTTTTATCCAGTTTTCTTAAAACATCAACACTGATGTGCCGTCTCCGCATCGAAGGTTGGCTACAATGGAGCGCCATTCCGCTCTGTCCCTTTGCTTTGATGGTGCAAATTGTCACAGGCTGACTTGTCCATCTTTTGATGTTACTCGCCCATGTTTAGTCTCGGTCTGTCTCATTAACCTTGTATTTTCCCTTCCAAGATTACTTTTAGTAGGCTGCTATCTTTCAACATGCCCAACAAACCTCATTTGTCCTGTCTGAATTATGTTTAGTAGTTCTCTTTTCATATCATTTGGTTTAAGACTTCATCATTTGTTTGTTTTTCTTTCCACCCAATTCTTCTATAAATCCACATCTTAAATCTTGGTACATAGTCTGCTAATGCGGAGACCAAGAAATCTTTCAGGAGCACTTAGAGAACATGAGATCTTTCAGGAGCACTTAGGGAATATTAAATCTTTCAGAAGCACTTAGAGAAGAAACCTTTCAGGAGCACTTAGAGAAGAAACCTTTCAGAAGCAATTAGAGATGAAACCTTTCAGGAGCACTTAGAAAACATGAGATCTTTCAGGAGCACTTAGAGAAAATGAGATCTTTCAGGAGCACTTAGGGAACATTAAATCTTTCAGAAGCACTTAGAGAAGAAACCTTTCAGGAGCACTTAGAGAAGAAATTTTTTAGGAGCACTTAGAGAAGAAATCTTTCAGGAGCACTTAGAGATGAAGAAATCTTTTAGGAGCACTTAGAGAAAATGAAATCTTTCAGGAGCACTTAGAGAAAATGAAATCTTTCTTTCAGAAGCACTAGGAAATATACCTAATAAAATGTAGCAAGCAGACCTCCTGCTTGTTGAGACACCTCTGGTCGGCTGTTGTCAATTTGTGGATGCTGATTCCATCACCCAACTCATTCTGGTACGTCCTTGACATTATTCTTAACCCCTGCTTGCCCGTCATACCACAAGGTCACAGGTAGAGACCAAGTCAAAACCTGTGATTGGTTTACTTCAACAGAGCTTCCCCTGTGTCCGTTTGGCTTTAATAAATGGTCAAGATATCTGTCAGGAGCATTTGGAAATATAATCTGTGACCAGATAATTGTCAGGAGCACTTAGAAATATAATCTGTGACTAGATAATTGTCAGGAGCACTTAGAAATATAATCTGTGACCAAGTAATTGTCAGGAGCACTTAGAAATATAATGTGACCAGATAATTGTCAGGAGCACTTAGAAATATAATGTCCAGATAATTGTCAGGAGTACTTAGAAATATAATCTGTGTCCAGATAATTGTCAGGAGCACTTAGAAATATAATCTGTGTCCAGATAATTGTCAGGAGCACTTAGAAATATAATCTGTGACCAGATAATTGTCAGGAGCACTTAGAAATATTATCTATGATATAATTGTCAGGAGCACTTAGAAATATAACCTGTGTCCAAATAATTGTCAGGAGCAGAAATATAATTGATGGAGAGACTGAGATATCTGTCACAGACAGTACCCAACAGCAGCAGCTTCAATATGTGTAAAACGGTCCCTCATGCACCCACAGAACAGCCAAGCAACTGAATGTCCAACACTCGTGTATGATTGAAAGCTTAACATCTTAACAAGAAATCTGTTTAGCAAACCCTGGCAGTGTATACGACTTGTCACGACATCATCTACTAAATGCCATTACCAATTCTCCACCACTCATTCATCATCATCATCATCATCATCATCATCTCCATCCAGTGACTTCACTCACTTTCCTCCTGTATTTGTGAACAATCATCACCACATTAATGCTGCAGATTGATGTGAACACTTTGTACATAAGACTAGTTTGTACACACTAATGACAGTCTTAGTTCTGTACATGCATGTTAGATACTGAATTAATCTTCAACCACCAGCCCCAGCATGGGGAACTATTCAATAAAATATTTCTAACTTTGACTTTTTTTTTTTATATATTATTCAACTTCTCACTTACCAAACATGTCACTTACTCTACATGTGACTCAACTTCTCACTTACCAAACATTTCACTTACTCAACCTGTCATTTACTCTACATGTGACTCAACTTCTCACATACTCAACCTGTCATTTACTCTACATGTGACTCAACTTCTCACTTACTCAACCTGTCATTTACTCTACATGTGACTCAACTTCTCACTTACTCAACCTGTCATTTACTCTACATGTGACTCAACTTCTCACTTACTCAACCTGTCATTTACTCTACATGTGACTCAACTTCTCACTTACCAAACATGTCACTTACTCAACCTGTCATTTACTCTACATGTGACTTAACTTCTCACTTACTCAACCTGTCACTTACTCTACATGTCACTCAACTTCTCACTTACCAAACATGTCACTTACTCAACCTGTGACTCAACTTCTCACTTATTCTACCTGTCTCTTACTCAACTCTTATCAATATTCACAGTGCAATTTCTCTGAACCTAGCAAGCTACTTTCCTTAGTCACATAGCATTGTTTGTCTGACCTCAGTAAAGAAATTGAATGCACTGTTCTGTCTGACCTCAGTAAAGAAGTTGAATGCGCTGTTCTGTTTGTCTGACCTCAGTAAAGAAGTTGAATGCACTGTTCTGTCTGACCTCAGTAAAGAAGTTGAATGCGCTGTTCTGTTTGTCTGACCTCAGTAAAGAAGTTGAATGCACTGTTCTGTCTGACCTCAGTAAAGAAGTTGAATGCGCTGTTCTGTTTGTCTGACCTCAGTAAAGAAGTTGAATGCACTGTTCTGTCTGACCTCAGTAAAGAAGTTGAATGCACTGTTCTGTCTGACCTCAGTAAAGAAGTTGAATGCACTGTTCTGTCTGACCTCAGTAAAGAAGTTGAATGCACTGTTCTGTTTGTCTGACCTCAGTAAAGAAGTTGAATGCACTGTTCTGTTTGTCTGACCTCAGTAAAGAAGTTGAATGCACTGTTCTGTTTGTCTGACCTCAGTAAAGAAGTTGAATGCACTGTTCTGTTTGTCTGACCTCAGTAAAACTCATACATAAACAAGTGACTGAAGATCTAGCCGAGCTCCTCGTGATTGATTCCGGAGGAGATACGGAAGGACGTGAACTTCTGGTATATGGTGGATAGGCAGCAGGAACCATTGCAGGCTATGCATGAAAAGTGTTCCTTGTTGCAGTTTCCTCATATTCCAAGTCCATGGGGGACTGACTGGTTGGTCTCAAGGCAGGACGCCGGCCTCGGGACAGAGAGGTTGTGGGTTCAAATCTCGGCTACACTGGTTGGGATTTTTATTTATGATTTCTCTCTGCGACAACCACCCCCTGGTCTCAGCAGCGAGGCTCGGCTTGAAACGTCAGTTACTCATCGATGGAAAAAACTTGAGTGCCTCCGAAGTCGGAGTTATCTACCTGTGCTGCAAGGGACCCCTGTGCACACGGCTGCCAGGGAAAAATGGATTAACACGCAAAATTCAGTTCCTAGTCTCTAGGGACTTTGTCAGAGTTGAAAGCTGGCGGACGCAACAACAACAATGAGAAAACCACAAGCTCCAAATTAAGTTACTTACAATAATATAAATAGATGGGAACAAGTTATCATCATACGCCTCAGTCACGTGTACGCAACATTCAAGATTGGCATCCTAGCCACATGAACATGTGGGCAGGCGCCTAGACTGCTGAACACATACTCCAAGACTGTACTGAATATAGTCATCATCATCATCATGTGCTATACGGATGGCGTTGGCGATCATGTCCGTCCACAATCTTCTATCTACAGTGTATCGTATCAGTTCTGTTGTTGACTGTTTTCCATGCCATGACACCAAGCTATCCAGTATTTTCTCTCTTCGTCGTCCGCGATCTCTCTTTCCTTTTATTTTGCCAGTTGTAACCAAGTATTCCAACTTTCCTCTTCTCATGATGTGCCCGAAAAATGTTGTTTGTTTCTTTCTGATGTTTTTAGGAGTCCCCTTTTAGTGTTGGCTTCTTTGAGAACTTCCTCATTGGTCTTTTTAGCTGTCCAGGGAACTTTCAACATTCTTCTGAGAAATCCCACTTTGTGACCTCTAATCATCTTTTCATTTTTTTGTCTACTGTCCATGATTCACTTACACAGGTCAGAATTGGTTCTATATAGCACAGATGAACTGTCTTTCTCATTTCTATTGACATAGGTTTGTTGCATAAGATATTTACTGAATATAGTAGACTGAGGAAAATCTACTGGCTCATAGATACAACACTACAGACAAAACTATATGGGTCACTTCTAGTATTACAAAAAAAAAACAACAGTAAAATTTAAACAAGAAACAACATGATAAATAAATAAATATAATCTGTCCCTCCACCTCCTCCACCATAATCCACATTATCATTCTCCAGTCAAGAAGCTACTTACCACATTCCCGAGGCCCAAGCCATATACCACTATTAATCTTTACACTTTGCCAGTTGTGTAACCAGCCACCACTATTAATCTTTACACTTAGCCAGTTGTGTAACCAGCCACCACTATTAATCTTCACACTTAGCCAGTTGTGTAACCAGCCACCACTATTAATCTTCACACTTAGCCAGCTGTGTAAACAGCCACCACTATTAATCTTCACACTTAGCCAGTTGTGTAACCAGCCACCACTATTAACCTTCACACTTAGCCAGCTGTGTAACCAGCCATCACTATTAACCTTCACACTGAGCCAGCTGTGTAACCAGCCACCACTATTAACCTTCACACTTAGCCAGCTATGCAACCAACCACCACGACTAACCAACAAACAAAACAACATAAAGGACTATTGTTTTAATCTGTCCTGACTGCTGGAAAGACACCAATGCTCTACAACCAACAATATCTAAACAAAGACCATGTGACAAAAGGCAAAAATCTCACATGCTTGCTACAGTAATAACCAACATAAACATTTAAATGCACATTGAGCCCAATAGCTGGACTTGTGTAGCTGTAGCAACATGCTAGCTCAGCATCATCATCTGGTAAATAACATAACAGTAATTCTGGACGGCCCATAGGTCCTTATGTAAATAGAAGGACCAACATTTTTGGACTGTTTGCACTGTAGTCTTTCCCTGATCACCTCAGCACAAAGCATGATCTCTGTTATCCCCTTGAACATGTTAGTTCATGCTTGGCTTGGACATTCGCTGCAATGTTTATCTCATTAAATTCCTACAGGTCGTCAAGGCCATCATCGCAACGCAAGAAGCTATAGATGATTAGTTTTAAGTGTAGGACCTGAACACTGCAGTGACACCAAACTCTGCTAACAGCTGCTAGTGCTGACATTTCCACATACAGCATATCCTTCATAAAGGATGAAACCGTGACGACAATGATGACCACCACAATCATAAACAAAATAAATCAAGTTTCATATAAAAGCATCTTCCCCTGAGGATACAAAAACAGTTCCTCTAAAACTGGTGCCTGGATAGAACCAGCAACAAAAGCTGCCAGTAAAAGCAGCTGCTGGGTGCCAAGCTCACATTCAAACTGATGACAGCTTGCACTGGTCAATGACAGTGATGAGATGGTCCCTTTGTTTGCACAGTCATTGATAAAAGCATATGACATTGACTAGTACAGACTGTTACTACAATAAAAGACCTCATCAGAAAGAGATTCCCCTACACCACCACTGTTATCAAATTAATCATAACTTAAATTTTTTCATTACAAGAAAGTTACACTTTCCTGGATTTCCAGCTGTCAACACAAGTTCAGATCAAAAATTGATTACACAGCACTGCTCACATCGAATCAAACCTGACTACACTACACTGCCTACATCTATTCAAAGCTGACTACACTACACTGCCTACATCTACTCAAACCTGACTACACTACACTGCCTACATCTTCTCTGACTACACTACAATGCCTACATCTTCACGGACTACGCTACAATGCCTACATCTTCACTGACTACACTAACCCACCAGTTTGCTATTATTCATGTTCACCCTTCCCAAATATGAAATGACAGAACAACTTTCCTAACTGCCTACCTTCAAGATTACATAAATTCATTACATTCCCTACATGGTATATACCATATATGGACCAAGACAAATAAAACAAGTACTCATGTTTAAAACACATTTCTCACAGCATCTTGCTATGTATGGGGCTCTGTTTAGGTGCACAGATATATGAGGTTATGTTTACTGTCAAAGTGAACATTTGCTGACAACAAATGGAAGTTCTGGTCCCACAAGTAAACAGGAATGAACAAAAACAAGGTCAACATTAACAATTCCATTTCTCAAAAATCTTCAAATACAAAAATGCTGTTAAAAGTAGTCCACCTGCGACCATTAATAAACCATCAACAATAAGTTGTCTCCACAGGTTTGGTTTCATCAACAACAGTCGCTGTTGAAAGGTTAATGCACTCACATGGGTCTGTTGTTGAACAGCTTCAGTGTTTACCCAGCCTCTGAAAAATGGGTAATTTTCTGTGAGAATGCCAGGCTTGGATACTGGCTATGATATGATCATGGACAAATGTCATAGCCCTCCAACATGTCAAGTACATGACATCCCTGATACCTTGACTCTTCTAAAACATGGAAAGTACATATTTAGATACCATAAAACATGGCAAGTACATATCTAAACACCATAAAATATGGCAAGTACATATCTAAACACCATAAAACAAGGCAAGTACATATCTAGACACCATAAAACATGGCAAGTACATATCTAAACACCATAAAACAAGGCAAGTACATATCTAAACACCATAAAACAAGGCAAGTACATATCTAGACACCATAAAACATGGCAGGTACATATCTAAACACCATAAAACATGACAAGTACATATCTAAACACCATAAAACATGTCAAGTACATATCTAAACACCCTAAAACATGTAAAGTACATATCTAAACACCCTAAAACATGTAAATTACATATCTAAACACCCTAAAACATGTCAAGTACATATCTAGACACCATAAAAAATGTCAAGTACATATCTAGAGACACCCTAAAACATGTAAAGTACATATCTAAACACCCTAAAACATGTAAATTACATATCTAAACACCCTAAAACATGTAAATTACATATCTAAACACCCAAAAACATGTAAATTACATATCTAAACACCCTAAAACATGTCAAGTACATATCTAGACACCATAAAAAATGTCAAGTACATATCTAGAGACACCCTAAAACATGTCAAGTACATATCTAGACACCATACAACATGTCGAGAGCAGAAAAGCCCCTACATCTTGACTCTCACATCGAGTATGTATCTTGACAGTAAAACAATTCAAGTAATGGCTATCCTTCATGTCTTGACACTAAACATTATCAATTGGAGGTTATCCTACAATGCTTGTACAAGGACCGTTTAGAGAGAAACCAGATAAGTTGTATTAAAAATTGTATGTAGGATCAATATTATTGTTTTTCTAGCTTGTCTTGCTTATCTACCAATAGATGGTGGTGCATGCCTGCAGCATGCATACCAAAATGTCAAACTGTTTGATTAGATAGCGACTCCCTTACAATAGTGCACCAAGCAGGAGCGGTCAAGTACAAGAGTTTTGTTGGCTTGAAACCTGCAGAGACTCATCATTGGATGAGAATTCAGTACTGTGACAAGTGTGTGTGTCATACAGAAGTGTGTGAGTGGACTGAGAAGTTCAAGAATGACAACACTAAAGGGGGGGATTCTCTAGGTCCCAGGTCCAGCATTCAAAGCTATCAAAGGAAGACAACATTACATAATATGGGAACATCATCCTACCACAGCCAAAGAGGTGGTACACTTGTGGACATTAGTGTTGGATCAGCACATCACATGACAAGCTGAAGTTCAGAAAAGTGTGCAAGCTGGAATATCCCAATGGCATTGCATGAGCGACTGATGAAAAAAGTCTTGTCCAGTGATATATCTAAACACTTGACGAGTGCTGGTGTAATTGCTCACAACTAGAATGGGTGTATGCTGAACAGTAGCAATCTTTAGGTCTGTACGTCAACAACAAAATCTGATTCTCCACTGAACGCACCTTGTGTGATAAAACCACCAACATCTGCTGAATGTTTGTACCTGAATTCTCACTGAAGTGATGAAACCACCAACATCTGCTGAATGTTTGTACCTGAGTTGAATTGATGTTTAGCCAAGTAAGCTTCCATTACCATTTGGGTAAACAAGCTGGTTCTGGTCTGATCAATCTTCAGTTGAAGAAATAATATGTGCTGGCAGTTGCTCTTGGTACCTACAGTATAGTTAGTAGCATGTATGGTTCTATCTTGGTACCTACAGTATAGTTAGTAGCATGTATGGTTCTATCTTGGTACCTACAGTATAGTTAGTAGCATGTGTGGTTCTATCTTGGTACCTACAGTATAGTTAGTAGCATGTGTGGTTCTATCTTGGTACCTACAGTATAGTTAGTAGCATGTGTGGTTCTATCTTGGTACCTACAGTATAGTTAGTAGCATGTATGGTTCTATCTTGGTACCTACAGTATAGTTAGTAGCATGTATGGTTCTATCTTGGTACCTACAGTATAGTTAGTAGCATGTGTGGTTCTATCTTGGTACCTACAGTATAGTTAGTAGCATGTATGGTTCTATCTTGGTACTTACAGTATAGTTAGTAGCATGTGTGGTTCTATCTTGGTACCTACAGTATAGTTAGTAGCATGTGTGGTTCTATCTTGGTACCTACAGTATAGTTAGTAGCATGTGTGGTTCTATCTTGGTACCTACAGTATAGTTAGTTGCATGTGTGGTTCTATCTTGGTACCTATAGTATAGTTAGTTGCATGTATGGTTCTATCTTGGTACCTACAGTATAGTTAGTTGCATGTGTGGTTCTATCTTGGTACCTACAGTATAGTTAGTTGCATGTGTGGTTCTATCTTGGTACCTACAGTATAGTTAGTTGCATGTGTGGTTCTATCTTGGTACCTACAGTATAGTTAGTAGCATGAGTGGCTATATCTTGGTACCCAACGATATCAAACATCATCAGAGAAATCAATAGGATAACCTTACAAAACTCTCCATCACTAATTTAGCCATATTTGAATAAATCAAACAATTCAGGAGGAAATCATTAACAATAACGCACACACAAGCTGTTATCATGAAAGGAAATCATTACCAATAACACACACACAAGCTGTTATCATGAAACAATGTACAACATTCATCAACAATATTGCTCCATAAAAAAAGACAACATATTCATAAATCTACAGAACTGTTGCATAGCAATAATTGTCTGTAGAAATAATTTAAAATGTCACATACAAGAAGAAATCAGATGTAAACTAAGTGGTCCAATACAAGAATGATAAAAGAGTCCAGGAATATCATGTCACCAACTGTACACAACAAATGAACAATTTATTTGCAGGAATATTGATAGCACAAGGCAGGCCAATACAGCAGTTGGTAACCTATGTCAGGAAACACAAATTGATGGAACACATGATTGAAGTCATTGACTAGACATGCAACCCACTAGATGGCTGCCTATTAAATAATAAAATAAATCAATTAAAAAGTCAAATTCTGATGGAAGCTTAAGTACTTGGTGAACAGGTCAGGAGGAGGGTGCCTAATGGAGGAGACATGTGATGAAAATGTGAAGGCTTGCCACGGACAATCAGAGAAGGTACATGGGAGGTAAGTACAACCACATCAGCATCAACTGTGTGGATATGTGTGTGTGTTGATAAGAGAAACAAAACAACGCAGCTTCTTTCATCTTCCCAAGATGATTACAAGAACAAAACACTCAACAATGTTGTCATACAAATATAAATGGGTACAGTCACGATGTGGGGGCTAAATCAACATAACATTGTTGCTTAATTGTACCAACAATAACATTTGTGGCTTCAAGTGTAAGAATGTCATATAGGTACATACACATGTGGAAAACAGGGGATGTGTTGAGTGTATGAATGTCATATAGGCACATACATATGTGGAAAACAGGGGATGTGTTGAGTGTATGAATGTCATATAGGCACATACATATGTGGAAAACAGGGGATGTGTTGAGTATATGAATGTCATATAGGTACATACATTTGTGGACAACAGGTGATGTGTTGAGTGTGAATTGGTATGACAGATTGAGGAGTGAATTAATGTGATGGTGATTTGAAAGTGAATGTGAGAAACATGACAAATCTTGTAATGTGAGTGAATTTACATGTTCATACACGTAATACATTCTGTCTTGTTAGTTAACCTGAACAGAGCCTCATGTATATTATAGAAATAGTTGACATGTTGGTGAGCCATATTCGACCCTTCTATGACATAATATCTCTTGACTTGCCAAAGCTCTGGCCCGATTGGTTAGCACCTTTATTTGATCCCATCTGCAAGCCTATGATATTGTGACCTGCCTTCAACTGCTCTTCTGTCCAGTGATGTGTCTCTCCTTGGACTCTGCCTTGCCAAATCCCTCACGCCCACATGTCTGCATCTGAAAGGGAAACAACAACTTATATAGAACACTGTGTGCGGGTCATTGTAGGAACATCAATCTACCATCACACACAGAAATGTCAACTGTGTGAGAGTCATTGGAACATTGATCTACCATCACACACAGAAATGTCAACTGTGTGCGAGTCATTGGACATCAATCTACCATCACACACAGAAATGTCAACTGTGTGCGAGTCATTGGACATCAATCTACCATCACACACAGAAATGTCAACTGTGTGCGAGTCATTGGACATCAATCTACCATCACACACAGAAATGTCAACTATGTGAGAGTCATTGGAACATTGATCTACCATCACACACAGAAATGTCAACTGTGTGCGAGTCATTGGACATCGATCTACCATCACACACAGAAATGTCAACTGTGTGAGAGTCATTGGAACATTGATCTACCATCACACACAGAAATGTCAACTGTGTGAGAGTCATTGGAACATTGATCTACCATCACACACAGAAATGTCAACTGTGTGAGAATCATTGGAACATCGATCTACCATCACACACAGAATTGTCGACTGTGTGCGAGTCATTGGGCATCAATCTACCATCACACACAGAAATGTCAACTGCGTGTGAGTCATTGGAACATCGATCTACCATCACACACAGAAACTGCTAAATGCTAGCAATAAACAGGGACCTATCAAGACAAAAAGGTACATCAGCTAAGATCAGGGAGGTCACACACAATTGTGTGGTACACAACACAGTGCTAAAGAGTTGACCAAAAACATGACTTTTAACTTAGCTGGCAGGTCATTCATACGTGGTGTGTGACTAGAGAAATCAGGTCATTCATACATGCGTGTGACTAGAGAACTCAGGTCATTCATACAAGCGTGTGACTAGAGAACTCAGGTCATTCATACATGCGTGTGACTAGAGAACTCAGGTCATTCATACATGCGTGTGTCTAGAGAACACAGGTCATTCATGCATGTGTGTGACTAGAGAAATCGTGTCATTCATGCATGTGTGTGACTAGAGAAATCAGGTCATTCATACATGTGTGTGTGACTAGAGAAATCAGGTCATTCATACATGTGTGTGACTAGAGAAATCAGGTCATTCATACATGTGTGTGACTAGAGAAATCAGGTCATTCATACATGTGTGTGACTAGAGAACACAGGTCATTCATACATGTGTGTGTGACTAGAGAAATCAGGTCATTCATACATGTGTGTGACTAGAGAAATCAGGTCATTCATACATGTGTGTGTGACTAGAGAAATCAGGTCATTCATACATGTGTGTGACTAGAGAAATCAGGTCATTCATACATGTGTGTGACTAGAGAAATCAGGTCAATCATACATGTGTGTGACTAGAGAAATCGCGTCAATCATACATGTGTGTGACTAGAGAAATCAGGTCATTCATACATGTGTGTGACTATAGAAATCAGGTCAATCATACATGTGTGTGACTAGAGAAATCAGGCCATTCATACATGTGTGTGACTAGAGAAATCAGATCATTCATACATGTGTGTGACTAGAGAAATCAGGTCAATCATACATGTGTGTGACTAGAGAAATCAGGTCAATCATACATGTGTGTGACTAGAGAACCTGGATTATCCTCCTAACAATCAATCAATGACATCTGTTCATTTTCAGACAGGCAGAGGGAGGAAGAAAACTTACTGCTCTACCCAAGGCCTCCATTGTGAGAACCACTTGCACCATATTCACTTCCTCAAACAAGTCTACAGTCTGAAACAGCTCGGTCTTTTTAACTGGGCCACCATTGGCTTCGTCCATACAAGAAAGAAATAAGCCAATCAGCTCCATCTGCTTGAAGGCCAAGGCTGGAATCTTGGCAAACTTGCTCTCTGCAATGTGGCCAGGTCTAACCCAATTGGCCAGCCTAAACAAGAAAAGCACACAACATATTAATATTGGCTACACTCTTATCATTTATGTATAATTGTAGACCTGACAAGATTCAGATTCATTCAAAATATTACAAAATCCAAATTGATATATCACTGCAGAAATGACCTCCTAATGGCTGGTGTCAATAAAAAACAAACATGTACATTGTGTTATTCCTGCAAGTTGGTATTGCTATTTTAGTTTTCAGCTGAAATCATTTACTTTCACCAACAAATGTTACATTTCTTGACTAGACCAAATCCTTTATACTTTCACCAACAAATGTTACATTTCTTGACTAGACCAAATCCTTTATACTTTCACCAACAAATGTTACATTTCTTGACTAGACCAAGTCCTTTATACTTTCACCAACAAATGTTACATTTCTTGACTAGATCAAATCCTTTATACTTTCACCAACAAATGTTACATTTCTTGACTAGACCAAATCCTTTATACTTTCACCAACAAATGTTACATTTCTTGACTAGACCAAATCCTTTATACTTTCACCAACAAATGTTACATTTCTTGACTAGACCAAATCCTTTATACTTTCACCAACAAATGTTACATTCTTGACTAGACCAAATCCTTTATACTTTCATCAACAAATTTTACATTTCTTGACTAGACCAAATCCTTTATACTTTCACCAACAAATGTTACATTGCTTGACTAGACCAAATCCTTTATACTTTCACCAACAAATGTTACATTTCTAGACTAGACCAAATCCTTTATACTTTCACCAACAAATGTTACATTGCTTGACTAGACCAAATCCTTTATACTTTCACCAACAAATGTTACATTTCTTGACTAGACCAAATCCTTTATACTTTCACCAACAAATGTTACATTTCTTGACTAGACCAAATCCTTTATACTTTCACCAACAAATGTTACATTTCTTGACTAGACCAAATCCTTTATACTTTCACCAACAAATGTTACATTTCTTGACTAGACCAAATCCTTTATACTTTCACCAACAAATGTTACATTTCTTGACTAGACCAAATCCTTTATACTTTCACCAACAAATGTTACATTTCTTGACTAGACCAAATCCTTTATACTTTCACCAACAAATGTTACATTTCTTGACTAGACCAAATCCTTTATACTTTCACCAACAAATGTTACATTTCTTGACTACAACAAATGGAAGTTGATGAAACTGTCTAGTTACAACAAGAGGTTGCATTCATACAACCTAAAATGTGATTTTGACTTGCATGTGACTAGAGAACTCAGGTCATTCATACAAGAGTGGACTTGGCTGACAGTTGTGAGGGGACTTGGCTGACAGTTGTGAGAGGGGACTTGGCTGACAGTTGTGAGAGGGGACTTGGCTCACTGTTGTGAGTTAGAGCCTTTAATAGAAAAATCGAAGCAAGTGTATCTTTTAGTTTGAAGTTCACAGACAGTTACAAAATTCAGAGCTGAAGGAGTTTAGGATCATAGTGAGTCAATTCTTTGATATTGTCATTTCTTTAATAAAATACTTGTAAACTTTTGTTACTACCTACCAATATATTTGTCTACATCTAGACACACATACACTCACATATGACACACTGCCCCTTGTAGGTTGTGGCGTTTGGCCATCAAGTCACAAAAGGTTAGACCACACTGATCAAGAGAATTGAGTTTTACCCTATTTTTTATATTGCTTAAAGGACTGAGCGAATGTTTCCCAATAGAAACTGGGGTTAAACAAGGATGTATTTTATCGCCCTTGTTATTTGGAATTGTTATGGACTTCATAATGAAGAAATGCTGCACTGGTAATAAAGGCATCGAATGGATACAAGGAGACCATTTGGAGGACCTCGACTTTGCTGATGACATAGTTCTCATCAGCAGTCAGATAAAAACGATGCAGGAAAACACAAATGAACTATCATCAATAGCCAGCAAAATTGGGCTTGAGATCAATCATGAAAAGACTAAAGTCATGACTAGTTTAATTCCAACAGGTGACAAAAATATACATGGAAAACAAACCAGTAGAAGAGATCGATCACTTTATCTATCTTGGAAGTCACATTGATCGAGAAGGGGATACGAGCAAAGAAATTAAAATCAGAATAGCTAAAGCAGCAATGTCTTTCAGAAGCCTTGAAAAGTTGTGGAAATCAAAACTTATCAGCACAAACACAAAACTTAGGCTATTCAAATCAAATGTACTATCAACCCTTACGTATGCGTGTGAAAGCTGGAAAACAACAAGAGATATAGAAACAAAGTTGAACGCATTCGAAAATAAATGTCTAAGGAAAATACTTGGTATAGCATGGAACGAATTCAAAACAAATGAGGAAATTAGAGAAATCGCCAATCAACCACTAATATCTTCAGTAATAAAGAAAAGATGATGGTCATACGTTGGACATGTGATGAGAAGAGATAATAACCGAATAGCAAAGCAAGCCCTCATATGGGAAACAACAGGTAAAAGAAAAAGAGGAAGACCCAGGGAGACACTGAGAAGAACATTGATGAGAGAGGCAAGAGCAGCAGGAATCGGCTCCCTCAAATGAGATAGAACTGCTTGCACAGAACAGAGACAGATGGCGAGATTTGATAAAATATCTTTAAAAGAAAACTGCTAGAACAAAAAATCCATATAGGAGAAGGTGTATCTTGGTCTACGCCCTATGGGCCGGTTACGGCTCGAAAGGTCAATAGATAGATAGATTTTTGTATTATAACTACTCATATTGATCTATAACTAAATATAACTATTCACATTACTTATTTAACTTTTCTAGGGGTGCTGCAAAATCCATAGTCAACTATGACTGACAGGGGCTACTACTACTATTATCTATATCCAAATATAATAAATGATTTCTTCTTTTCTTCCTCACTTGTCTTTCAGTGCCAAGGGGAGATGTAATTTGCAGTCTTTTGTTGTTCTGTTGGCCTCTCCTACTGTTAATGTTATGTTTCCTAGTATTTCTAATATTCCATCAATCAGTCTGTTTTGTGGTCAACCTTTGAGTCTGGTGTTCTTGCAACGTATATTGAAGGCTTGTTGTGCTGTGTTTTGGTCTTTCTGTCTTATGTGGCCAAACCATTTTACCTGTTGTTTATGTATTCTATAAAAAAAAAGAGTAAAGAATATGGTGTTAGTGACCATAAATTTTACAGACCTTCGGCACATGATTTTTTGGGGTAATGTGGTCCCAGAAAAAAATCCAGTACCCATTAAAGGCTGGGTGAACCGGAAGCCGTCAGTTGGGATCGAACCCTACCTCTTGTCCTTTGTAGTCCAGTTCACTAACCACTGAGCTATCGCGGCTCACTTATGTATTCTACAGCAGGAATTATTTCTAGCCTTTTTCGATTCTTCATATCTGATATTATCTTTAAGGCTATTTCCTGTCATTTGTCTAACACATTTCATCTCAGTAGTATTTATATTTCTTATTGTTCTTGAGTCTAGCGTCTGGTCTGAACAAAAAAACATAATTGATGTTGATATATTGTAAAAATAATGAAACTCATGACTCTAACAATTTATAATCCCCAAACACAAAATATAACTCATATTTGGCTGTTGTTGCAAATAATGACTCTCCAATCTTCACATATGACTCTAAACTGTTATGAGCACAAGCTGCACAACTTCAACAAATAGCAACAATCTTCTCAACATGGCTCAAACTGAGTCCACCATAACTGGTACTGACTCAATGAACAAACTCCATAAACATGTCTACATCAATAGCTGCTATACCTTGCCAGGTATGTACCATCTTTGAGAAGCTTGTGGACATCTTTCATTGACCCGTCTGTTGTTAGATTTTCTCCTATCCGCTGTCCCAGCCAGTTGATGGCAACCTTAGCACGGTCTGAATCCCATTTGGCACTCATCTGTAATAGAGAAAATGTATGGCCTCACACAAGTTGTACAGTTAAGTCCCTTTGTAGCAATAAGTCTAGGTCTATAAGAATATCCCGCTGGCACCATTTGGTTGGTTCAGAATTAATACTATTACCATATATATTTATATAGTAAACATAGATCTAATTGTTTCCTGCACCTACACCACGTTTTGGGCTCAGCTTTAATAAATGAAATATTTGATATTGAGATGACATGCTGATTACGCAGGAAACGTAAGACAAGTAAACAGATAAGATAATCTCTCAGCGTGTTGTGAATTTATCATGTAATGTTGAGCACGTACATGGTCACATGCTGCACCTGATCAGGATTATTTGGACTTCATATTAATTTATTTTTGTTTTAGTGTCAGCGTTACAGGTTAACATACACAAGTTCAAACATCAGTGGATTGTTCACACAATTATCAGGATTCAAACTGAAAATAACACTGTTTGACTGGAGCTGAAGAAAAACATGATGAATTCCTGGCACACTAAGTCTGAGAGAGTATCCTGCCCCTTGACCTGTAAATGTCAGAACCTAGTACAATCAAACTGAATACTTAACTTCCATATTGAGACCACATCACTAATCAGGGGAACAATTTCCATTTATCCACAGAACCCCATAAATGGCACATATTTGTAGCTGGGTGCAGAGACAGAGAGAACCATATAAGACTGGCCCGACTAGACCTTCGAGCATGGCAGCTTCTACATCAGATGTTGGTCACCAAACAATAAATTTGCTACACAAAAAGCCTAAATGTTTATTAGTGAAATAATTCTGAAATTTATTTTTTTTTACAACTTTATACTATTAACCCCAAAGCCATCTTAGTATCAATAGAGCTTGTGGGAGGAAAGGAATCACCCAAAGTTTGTGATATTTTAAGCATTATGAGCAGTTGTGGGTAAAAGCCGTCTATAGCTGTCATAGCTAAAGACATCACAAACTCTGGGTGATTCTGGACTTCCCTCAGTCCATGGCCCTTATGGTAAAACTATAGATGAGTAAAATACTATTAACAAGAAATATAAAATACAAACAAAACTTGATATATTAGAAAAGTAACACAATTATGGTGTGTGTGCTATGTGTAAACTGTTAAACCAATTGCAAGACAAACACTCAAAGACCGGCTATGAACATCATAAAACAGAGTGCCTACCATTGCTGCCCTACAAAATGTTTTAGTCCAACAACTTCCTGCAACAGTACCAGAGAATAAAAAATATGAGAACAAACATCAGAGAGGGTGCCTGCCAAGTTATACAACAAACATCAGAGTGGGGCCCTGCCAAGTTATACAACAAACATCAGAGTGGGGCCCTGCCAAGTTATACAACAAACATCAGAGAGGGTGCCTGCCAAGTTATACAACAAATATCACAGTGGGGCCCCTGCCAAGGTATACAACAAACATCAGAGAGGGTGCCTGCCAAGTTACACAACAAACACCAGAGTGGGGCCCTACCAAGTTATACAACAGGCATCACAGTGGGCCCCTGCCAAGTTATACTACAAAAATCACCAAAAGCATGAAACCTTGGACAGTTGCAGTCCATGGCTGGCAGACAAAGTTGTGAGAATCTGATGTGCGTAGTTATCATCCCAGCTGCAATGTGTGAGACCAGAGCCTTAAATTAGAAGTTCCATCAAGTTAAACCAGACTATCAAGTCCACTAATCTAGCACTGACTCAGCGCCTGTTCTTGTTGACTTCAAACGCTGCTGTTGGTCATCTTGACCTATGAAGAGATGATGTAGCAGCTGCTCCATCTTATAAAAACAGCTGCTGACAATTCAAAGTGTTTCTTGCCATAACTGTATATTTTGAGCTGCCAGATTCTCTCACTTCTACTGTGTCATGTAGACATTACATGTGCCCAAGCAGTTGTTAGGAAAAGTTACTGTGGACATCTTTCCAAACAAAAATGCAAACCAAAAATAATGAATTACGCCCCTTGTGAAAATGCTGCATGAATTCTGATGTTTGCTCTCCAACTGAGCCTAGCTGTGTAGGCCAGTGGTAACAATTATGTAACATTATGTGTGTATACGGTAGCTTTATCAATGTGGAGTGTTGGGCAAACACTACAGAGAACACAGAGGTAGAAAGAGAGAGAGAGAGAGAGAGAGAGAGAGAGAGAGAGAGAGAGAGAGAGAGAGATTTGTGACAAGGAGCAAATTCTCAGAAAGCAGAATGGTGACCGTTTAGTGAGAGGGCAGTATCACAGTAGTAAAGTGTTAGCGAGAAGCAAGTCAACACACAGCACTGACACATTAGCAGCGTCAGTATTCACGGCACTTTATCATAAACATGAGTCAGTATTCACAGCACTTTATCATAAACAGCTCTCAGCTGTTGTGCTTACATCTTATATCATTCTTCTTTGAAAACGTACAATCCGATTTTAAAAAATACCAATTCCAGATAGGGCCCCAAAACAAACGCCATGATGTTCTCGGCTAAGATATCACGAAGGTTCAACGTGTAGAGTGGTTGACTTATTGATTTGCTGGGTTCTCATCAAATCGAGAGCTTTCTTGATTTCACAAGAGATCCTGCTATTTGTGACAGGTCCACTAAACACGGCCCTTAAATGTCAAAAAGTTGTGCATGCAAGACGTTACCACTCTCAGTGTCCACCATTCCTCGTCATTGTGTATTATGGACAACACATTTAGTAACAGTGGGCCCACATCTAACCTCACCTATCGTCAGCAACAACCCCCTTCCCCCTCCCAATAAGACTGCCTCATAGGCCGCACCACAAAACTTCATCATAAGAAACGAGGTTGAAGTATTTAAACAAAAATACTTGATGACTTTGTTGAAGACTTGGTGTTTGGCAGCCTGGAAGTTCACCATCAAATATTTACAGGGTGCTTATCTCCCATGATGAACCAACATGGCGTGCTGAAGGTGCTTATCTCCCATGATGAATCAACATGGCGTGCTGAAGGTGCTTATCTCCCATGATGAATCAACATGGCGTGCTGAAGGTGCTTATCTCCCATGATGAATCAACATGGCGTGCTGAAGGTGCTTATCTCCCATGATGAATCAACTTGACGTGCTGAAGGTGCTTATCTCCCATGATGAACCAACATGGCGTGCTGAAGGTGCTTATCTCCCATGATGAACCAACATGGCGTGCTGAAGGTGCTTATCTCCCATGATGAATCAACATGGCGTGCTGAAGGTGCTTATCTCCCATGATGAATCAACATGACGTGCTGAAGGTGCTTATCTCCCATGATGAATCAACATGGCGTGCTGAAGGTGCTTATTTCCCATGATGAACCAACATGGCGTGCTGAAGGTGCTTATCTCCCATGATGAACCAACATGGCGTGCTGAAGGTGCTTATTTCCCATGATGAATCAACATGGCGTGCTGAAGGTGCTTATTTCCCATGATGAATCAACATGGCGTGTTGAGAGTGCTTATCTCCCATGATGAACCAACATGGCGTGCTGAAGGTGCTTATCTCCCATGATGAATCAACATGACGTGCTGAAGGTGCTTATCTCCCATGATGAACCAACATGGCGTGCTGAAGGTGCTTATCTCCCATGATGAATCAACATGACGTGCTGAAGGTGCTTATTTCCCATGATGAATCAACATGGCGTGTTGAGAGTGCTTATCTCCCATGATGAACCAACATGACGTGCTGAAGGTGCTTATTTCCCATGATGAATCAACTTGACGTGCTGAAGAGTTCCTCTAAATCTGACAGGAATGGCTAGCAGCGGCAGTGTTTGTCCATCTCCGTGTCAGAGAGTCATTTGGAACAATCAGGAAACGAGGCCAGCATGTCCCTTTCTCTCCGGTAGCAGGGTTGTAGTTGGTCTCAGACTCATTGCTCACTAAATGAGTCAGGAACAGCTGATTGAGATCCTACCCCACCTCCTTACAGCTTGTAAACTACAACACAACGCAACAACGCCAACTTAACGCCCTTTTATGGGCGGACTATGAAGAGTAGTCGACGGGAGAATTATTGGCAGTGACCGTTGGAAACCAAGAAGCTGAGAACGACTCCACCAGCCAGGCCAGTGTTATACTTTAGAATAAGCAACTCCTTCAACATCCACCCGCCAGCTGTGCACATTCTCTTTAGCAAAGCCAGTCTCTCCATTTGTTGTTGTCGACTGTCCCACAAGCAAACACGAAATGTCACCCAAAAAAAAAAAAAACCGATTCATCTGAAGGAACTCAGCTGACTTGCCCGGGGTCGACCCGCGACCGAGAAACTTGAGTTGACCATCAGGGTTCAACTTTTGTGATTCATGAGTTTCATGGCCCTGACCTAATTACAGCAAGGGGCAGCAACCCTGTCGGTAAAAACGAAATGTTACCCAACTTCGCAGAAAGCCACCTAATCTCTTAGCTGTAACAGTATGATAGTGCATTATGGGAGATCTGCAACAGTGCAGCGACTTTAGAACAATAAGCCTAATGAGCCATGTTACAAAAATCTTGCTAAAAGTTATACAAGGAAGGATTCAGAATAAAATCAATACTGAATTAGATGAGCAGCAATTTGGATTTAGGAAAAATAGCGGCACAAAAGAAGCCATATTCTGCATGAGAACATTAATCGAAAAATACACAGAAGTAAACAAACCAATATATGCCTGCTTCATAGACTACACCAAAGCTTTTGATAGAGTACACCACAAATAACTTATAGAATGCCTAAAAGAGATACATCTAGATGACATGGACATACGAATAATAGGTAATCTTTACTGGGAGCAAACAGCAATAATAAATATAACAAGGAGAACTCTACACTCATTGATATAAAAAGAGGAGTAAGACAAGGATGCATCCTATCACCAAGCTTGTTCAATCTATACACTGAGCAAATCTTTAAAAACACCACAGAGATGACAGGCCTAAACATTAATGGAAAGATAATCAATAACCTAAAATATGCTGATGATACTGTTCTACTAGCAGAAAATCCTAAAGATCTACAACAATTACTTAACGAAATAAACATGATAAACACAAAATATGGACTAGATATGAATATCAAAAAGACTAAAACTATGATCATAAACAAAGAAGATACTCAAAACCCACAAGTGGATATCAAAATTGAAGTAATAGACCTGGAGACAGTTCAGAACTACAACTACCTTGGACATACTATAACCAGTGATGGAAAATGTACAACTGAAATAAATAAAAGAATAGGAATGGCAAAAAGTAATTTTAATGCCATGAAGAACATACTACATGTAACATCAAAACAAATAACGCCAGGGCTAAAACTAAGAATAGCAAAATGTTACATCTTCTCAATATGCCTATATGGTGCAGAAACATGGGCATTAGACAAGAAAACAGAACAGAGAATTGAAGCCTTTGAAATGTGGATATATAGAAGAATAGGTAGATTTGGATGAAAGGAAAAGAAAACAAACGATGAAGTCTTAAAACAACTAAAAATGAAAAGAGAACTACTAAACACAATTAGAACAAGACAAATGCCATTTTTGGGCCATGTTAAAAGACACAACAGCCTACTAAAAGTAATCTTGGAGGGGAAAATACAAGGTAAAAAAGGCAGAGGCAGACCAAGACTAACATGGACGAGTAACATCAAAAGATGGACAAATCAGCCTATGACAACCTGCACCATCACAGCAAGAGACAGAGCAGAATGGCGCTTCATGGTAGCCTACCTTCGTTGCGGAGACTGCACTCGATGATGATGATGCAACAGTATGGTGGTGAATTATGGGAGAGCTGTAACTGTATGGTAGTGCATTATGGGAGAGCTGTAACTGTATGGTATTGCATTATGGGGAGCTATAACTGTATGTTAATGCATTATGGGAGAGCTATAACTGTATGGTAGTGCATTATGGGAGAGCTATAACTGTACGGTAGTGCGTTGTGGGAGAGCTATAACTGTACGGTAGTGCATTATGGGAGCGCTATAACTGTACGGTAGCGCATTATGGAAGAGCTATAACTGTACGGTAGCGCATTATGGGAGAGCTATAACTGTACGGTAGTGCATTATGGGAGAGCTATAACTGTACGGTAGTGCATTGTGGGAGAGCTATAACTATATGGTAGTGCATTATGGGGGAGCTATAACTGTACGGTAGTGCATTGTGGGAGAGCTATAACTGTACGGTAGTGCATTATGGGAGCGCTATAACTGTACGGTAGCGCATTATGGAAGAGCTATAACTGTACGGTAGTGCATTTTGGGAGAGCTATAACTGTACAGTAGTGCATTATGGGAGAGCTAAAACTGTGTGGTTCATACTGGGAGAGCTGTAACTGGGTGGTTCATACTGGGAGAGCTGTAACTGGGTGGTTCATACTGGGAGAGCTGTAACTGGGTGGTTCATACTGGGAGAGCTGTAACTGGGTGGTGGATACTAGGGAGAGCTGTAACTGTGTGGTGGATACTGGGGAGAGCTGTAACTGTGTGGTGGATACTGGGAGAGCTGTAACTGTGTGGTGGATACTGGGGAGAGCTGTAACTGTGTGGTGGATACTGGGGTGAGCTGTAACTGTTGTGTGAATACTGGGGAGAGCAGTAACTGTGTGGTGGATACCTTGGAGAGCTGTAACTGTGTGGTGGATACTGGGGAGAGCTGTAACTGTGTGGTGGATACTGGGGAGAGCTGTAACGGTGTGGTGGATACTGGGGAGAGCTGTAACGGTGTGGTGGATACTGGGGAGAGCTGTAACGGTGTGGTGGATACTGGGGAGAGCTGTAACTGTGTGGTGGATACTGGGGAGAGCTGTAACTGTGTAGTGGATACTGGGGAGAGCTGTAACTGTGTGGTGGATACTGGGGAGAGCTGTAACTGTGTGGTGGATACTGGGGAGAGCTGTAACTGTGTAGTGGATACTGGGGAGAGCTGTAACGGTGTGGTGGATACTGGGGAGAGCTGTAACGGTGTGGTGGATACTGGGGAGAGCTGTAACTGCGTGGTGGATACCTTGGAGAGCTGTAACTGGGTGGTTCATACTGGGAGAGCTGTAACTGGGTGGTTCATACTGGGAGAGCTGTAACTGGGTGGTGGATACTAGGGAGAGCTGTAACTGGGTGGTGGATACTAGGGAGAGCTGTAACTGGGTGGTGGATACTAGGGAGAGCTGTAACTGGGTAAACTGTAAATGAAAGTTTCACCATTGGAGAAATAATTAGAATAAAGGCGGACTAGGAAAACATCATAGAGGCCATGTCGTTGGTATAGAACAGAATATGAAATTGTGTCGAAAGTGACCTCGTGCCACACATAAATAACAATCACGTATGTGCAATTATACACAATTGCATGACAAAAGGCCTCGGAAAAATGTAGAGAGGGTACAACAAAATGTAGAGAGGGTACAACAAAATGTAGAGAGAGCACAACAAAATGTAGACAGTGCGTACACAGATGGACAAGTAATAAAAGAATACAGCTAGAGGCCAAGATAGAAACCTACAGAAATGTTGGCGACAGAAGTTAAGCAGTGATAGTTGAGAAGTTCGAGTCACAACACACTCAACATGGAGATAAAGAAATACTTAAGTAGAACATTGGGTGATAGTAGCAGACGTTTGAATGAACTAGAAATAAACTACTGTAGATATTTCTGCTTAATCGCGGGGAAGAAAAATAAGCCTGCGCGGGGGGTGGGGCGAGGAGATGTGAGTGGGTCACACAGAGAGGGCATCAAGTTTCAAGGGAGACAGAGAAAATAGTCTCGTTTGTGGAATGTGCCGGGCCAAGGAAATACTTTCACGTACTAGCGCGCTGAGAACAAACAAGAAAGAGCACGAACGAGCGGCTCCCTCCCTCAAGTTGTTCTATGTAGATCGTGCCGGCCCTGTGCACGTCTTTCAGTGTTCTCTCTAGCTATGTAACTTTATAACGAAGAGAAAACAAATTGTAAATTAATATTCCACAAGTCACCAGATGAATGTGTCGGGTCACGTTGATACACCGAACAAATCTGGTGAGATGAAAGATCACTGCTCGACGTCTGGCCCGTGTTACTTCATCAATTATGTGAGAGAATCGGCAACAAAAACTAGCGTCCACGCACGGTCCAGATGGTAGATGTACATTATAGGTGGTGTGTAGCCCAGATGGTAGATGTACATTATAGGTGGTGTGTAGCCCAGATGGTAGATGATGAACATTATAGGTGGTGTGTAGTTCAGATGGTAGATGATGTACATTATAGGTGGTGTGTAGCCCAGATGGTAGATGTACATTATAGGTGGTGTGTAGTCAAGATGGTAGATGTACATTATAGGTGGTGTGTAGCCCAGGTGTAGATGTAATTATAGTGGTGGTGTGTAGCCCAGATGGTAGATGTAATTATAGGTGGTGTGTAGCCCAGATGGTAGATGTACATTATAGGTGGTGTGTAGTCAAGATGGTAGATGTACATTATAGGTGGTGTGTAGTCAAGATGGTAGATGTACATTATAGGTGGTGTGTAGTTCAGATGGTAGATGTACATTATAGGTGGTGTGTAGCCCAGATGGTAGATGTAATTATAGGTGGTGTGTAGTTCAGATGGTAGATGTACATTATAGGTGGTGTGTGATTCAGAGGGAGGATTACTACTGCTTCGATTAGCATGTCATCACACTTGATGACATCACACTATCTTAGCTATTGGCGTTATAAGTTATGGGGGACACATGGTTTTGCAGTTCATGAACATCTCTGACAGTTTTGCTCAAATTGTTTTTATATAGACGTAGCACATTGTTTCTGACAGGAGTCACCAGCTAAGACAGCCGGATATTGGCGCTACTTCGGTAGGTTTCAATAAATAGATAGAACGCCATATTATTAGTCGTTCTATTGCCCCAGCAACGAGGAAGTGCTGAAACAAGCTATCTAGTTATCACACATTACAAAGTCGATAGATGCTGCTGTACGGTTGTAGTAGGTTTGACCTACATAGGCCACTGAAGTCCATTAGTAACGGCTTGAGTTATTTGAGCTATATCACAGCTATACTAGGGATACGGTGGCTGGTTGTACATTGAGGTTAAACTCATTGAGCTGGAAAGTGATTGTGTTATGTATTCTGATCAAGTATTAGAGGAGTCGTGACCTCCGTTGCCTCCACAGATATCCGCCGCTGGCTGTGGGGGTGAAGTGTAGAACAGCTAAAACAAAGGTCGTTCCCAAAAAATATCCGACACAATTCACCTCTGATAGTGGAGATAAGAAAAATAGTTCTTCAGTGTTACAGTTAGGTAACACTGATCTTGTCTTATGGAAGTGAAGCATGTTCAACACACAATAAAGTCTCTGATGGGCACATAAATGTGTTTGACAAAAGAATGGTCATCGAAAATGAGCGTCGAGATCGCTCTAGAGCAAAGGGACAGATTATTACCAACACCTGGAGGATGGAACAATAATTTCTTGGCGGCCGGAACACCGCTGTGTTAATAGTGTGATAACAGGCAAAACTTGAGGGAAGAAGAGATAGACGGAAACAGATAAACAAGAGAATTTACGAGAAAGGTATGAGGGAAGTCAACAGATAGGATACATAACTGTAGAGATAGTCAATTGTAGAGGGACATGATCACCTAAGCCAGACAGGCACGGTACTTCCAAACAATAATGAACACGAACGCTATCATAAAGACAAAATCTCAGCACTGTCCGTGCTAAACAAATATTGCCAGGATGAGATGTCTTTGTTGATTTAAGAGCTGGCTGGTATCTCTTTAAAGTGTTTGTTTGCTATCAAGATAACTTGCCAGATATGAACACGGCGATACAGGGCCATATACACACGATGTTAGGTGTAGGCAGACAGAGCCGCTTGTATGGTGTGTAACGTGGGCCACGAACTGGGAAGAGAAGTTGTAGTCATGAAACAGACGTCATCATAGAAACAGGAGTCTCAGTGACGTCACGATGCCAGCAGGAGAAGTTGTAGTCATGAAACAGACGTCATCATAGAAACAGGAGTCCTCACTGCCGTCACGATGCCAGCGAAGCTTGAATGATGGAACAGAACTGGTGTGTGGTGCTGACAGCTCAGTCACGTGCACCACCCTTGGCCCCGCATAACAGATCATCATCATCGTATGCCGCCTCCGCATCGAAAGTTGGCTACCATGGAACGACATTTAGCGCTCTCTCTTGCTTTGATAGAGCAGGTTGTCATAGGCTGACTTTTCCATCTGTTCATGTTACTTGTCCATGTTAGTTTTGGTCTGCCTCTTTCACCTTGTGTTTTCCCCTCCAAGATTACTTTTAGTAGGCTCATGTGTCTTAAAATGCCCCAGCATCTCATCTGTTTTGTTGAATTGTGTTTAGTAGTTCTCTTTTCATTTTTAGTTGTAAGACTTCATTGTTTGTTTTCTTTTCTTTCCATCCAAGTGTGTGGTAATCAAGAGGGTTATAATATAATATTTGATACGGCTGACCACTGTGAAAGAGATTGGACCTCATCACGTACTATTTCAAAGAAAGCCATGGAGAGAAATTCTAAATGTCAGAAGAAAGATCTACGAATATGTACATGGAATGTTAGGACTCTTTACCGAGAGGGAAAATTAGAAAATCTTATTTTAGAAGCAGAACGATTAAACGTAAGATATTTTAGGAATATCGGAGACAAGACGGAAAAAATGTGGGTACATAGAGGGTGAAAGATAGATAATTTTTATACTCAGGCAACACAACAGAACATCAAAGAGGGGTAGGAATACTAATACAAGAGAGCTACAAAAAAATATAGGAGGTTACGGCAAAGAAATGCAAATGAATGCATAAAAATGCGATGCTGCAGTAAAGATAAATGTGAAGAATTTAAAAAAAATATATAGAATAAAAATATATTTTCTACAAAAATACATGTGCCCACTGGGCATACAATGATAGGATTATACAACTCAAAATGAAAGCAAAACCATTCGACATAGCAATAATACAGACATGCACACCTTCTCAAGACTACATAGATGAACAAATGGAGACATACTATGAAGATCTAAATAAAGTTATGAAGCAAGTGAAATCTTCAGACATCTTGATTGTAATGGGTGATATGAATGCTAAAGTAGGAAAGGTAGATATAAGACCATTATAGGAAATCATGGTTTAGGAAAAAGAAATAACAGAGGAGAAAGATTAATACAATTCTGTGAATAAAACAGACTGATAACATGTAACACCTACTTTGAGCAAGAGAAAAGTATACACATGGAAAAGCCCTGGAGATAAGAGGAATGAAATAGACTATATAAGGATAAAATAAAGTTTCCATAACAGCGTCAAGAAAGTAAAAAACCTATCTAGGAGCAGATATTAACTCAGATCACTATCCTGTAATTATTAAAATGAAAGTCAAACTAAAGAGAAACAAGCAGAAATCTAACTCATCAATAAACATGTACCACTAAATATAACAGCTGTAAATAAACAGACGTTAAAGATACCTTAATTCAAGTAAAGAACACACATATCAGAAGCTGCTAAAAGAAGGGATTGAGCAGCACAAAAGGGAAAATCCAAATAAAAAAAGTTACAACCAAATGGCAATGTATTGAAAAACAAGCAAACAAGAAACTTGCGACATCCTACCCAAAAAGGAAAAGAACAAAAACAAAAATGGATAATTGACGCCATCTTGATAAAAATGGAAGCAAGAAGACAAGTAAAGAACACTACCTAATACAACAAAATAGTTAACGACATACGGACAATGTGCAACAAGGGAAAGAAGACTGGCTCAACCAAAGATGTCTAGAAATCGAAACTATGGAAAGTAAACAAGACTTAAGAGGGATGCACACAGAAATAAAGAGAATGACTAGTAAAAGTAAAAATCCCACAGAAAGTGAATGTATTGCAACCAAAAAAGATATGCTGATGATACTGTTCTACTAGCAGAAAATCCTAAAGATCTGCAACAATTACTTAATGAAATAAACATGACAAGCAAAAAATATGGATTAGATATGAATATTAAAAAGACAATGATCATAAATAAGATAATACTCAAAACCTACAAATGGATATACAATTTGAAGGAATAGACCTGCAGACAGTTCAGAGCTACAACTACCTTGGACATACTATAACCAGTGATGGAAAATGTACACTGAAATAAACAAAAGAATAGGAATGGCAAAAAGTAATTTTTATGTCATGAAAAATATACTAACATCAAAACAAATAAAACTAAGAATAAACACAATGTTATATCTTCTCAACATTCCTGTATGGTGCAGAAACATGGACATTAGACAAGAAAACAGAACAGAAAATTGAAGCCTTTGAAATGTGGATTTATAGAATATGAAGAATTGGATGGAAAGAAAAGAAAAACAAACAATAAAGTCTGAAAAGAACTAAAAATGAAATGAGAACTACTAAACACAATTAGATCAAGACTTTTGGGTCATGATAAAAGGCACAACATCCTAATAAAAGTAATATTGGAAGGAAAAAGAGGCACAGGTAGACCAAGACTAACATGGACGAGTAACATCAAAAGATGGACAAGTCAACCTATGACGACCTGCACCATCAAAGCAAGAGACAAAGCGGAATGTCGCTCCATGGTAGCCGTTCGTTCGTTCGCTTTCGTCAGCTTTTGACCTCTGACGAAGTCCCACCCACTCAATTTTGTGGGACTGAATTTTGCGTGTAAAGTCTGTTTTTATCCCATTACAGGATGCCCCTCGCCATGCAGGCAGATTTACTCCGACTTCAGAGGTACTAATTTTTAGGGAATTAGTAAAACCCAGGTGTCCTCGCCAGGGTACGAACCCCGGCTGTTGCCGTGGTAAGCCAACCGCCTATCGATTGCGCTAACCGGACACCCTGCTCCATGGTAGCCAACCGTCGATGCGGAGACAGTACACAATGATGAGTACATGTGTGAACAACAACAATAACATGGAATTATTCCGAATGTTCGTGACTGAGTCTGACATGACACTAAACACCAACAAATGACAGCGAGTGGACATCTGCCCCGTCCCCCCATCACAAGCAGCGCGAGAAACACACCAGACAAGCCTGGGTCCGAATTAGTCACAAACTAGGGATTACTTGAGGGGCGATGGAATTGAAATCCTTCCGCCATGCTCAGTGACACACACACACACACACACACACACACACGCGCGCGCACACATACACACGTACATTTATAAAAGGCACCGGCAGTCAGTAACATCGCCGTTATTTTTCTTATTCCCGTCCTCATTTTCCTTTTCAGCACCGACGATATAGTGTAGGTTCTTTTGCTCCTCTGTTGGCCTCTGCTGCTGTTATGTTTGTCTAGTGTTTCTAATATTCCGTCAACCCATCTTTTTCGTTATCGGCCCTTGGGTCTGTGTTTCTGGTAAGTTTATTGAAGGCTCCTTGGTGTGTGTTTTGATTTTTCTTTCTTATGACGTGGCCGACCCATTTTATATGTTGTTTCTTTATGTACACTATGGCGGTGATCTTATCTCTCAGGCTGTTTCCTGTCATTCGTCTAACACATTTAATCGGTTATTTTCCTTATTGTTCTAGAGTCTAGGTATCAACAAATATGATATCATGTCACTTCTACATTTAGCTATCCGAGGCGATAACTAGACAAGCTGTGTTCTGAACGATAACTAGACGAGCCGTGTTTCTGAACGATAACTAGACGAGTGTGTTCTGAACGATAACTAGACGAGCCGTGTTTCTGAACGATAACTAGACGAGCTGTGTTTCTGAACGATAACTAGACAAGCGTGTTTCTGAACGATAACTAGACGAGCTGTGTTCTGAACGATAACTAGACGAGCCGTGTTTCTGAACGAAAAACTAGACGAGCCGTGTTTCTGAAACGATAACTAGACGAGCCGTGTTTCTGAACGATAACTAGACGAGCCGTGTTTCTGAACGATAACTAGACGAGCCGTGTTTCTGAACGATAACTAGACGAGCCGTGTCTGAACGATAACTAGACGAGCCGTGTTTCTGAACAAAACAGACGAGCCGTGTTTGAACGATAACTAGACGAGCCGTGTTTCTGAACGATAACTAGACAAGCGTGTTTCTGAACGATAACTAGACGAGCCGTGTTCTGAACGATAACTAGACGAGCCGTGTTTCTGAACGATAACTAGACGAGCCG